>OU898276.1:67808415-68203985 GCA_918026665.1 Diabrotica balteata | reverse complement strand
CAAAGAGGCACCGAAGACAAAGAAGAGAGAATATTTCCCTGCACTTCCCTCCCAACAACCCGCAGAAGAGGCAAGGTTGACGATGCACAGGTGGACCGACGTTCTCCGACTCCTACTCAGATGGACATCGAGGAAGTACCCAAGAAAACTTGGGTACCAAAGCCGCCTGTAATAAAATTACAGAGCGTCAACTATACCGGGGCCATCCTAAACATCGCTCAAAAAGAGCAAGTTATTACGAATAACAAATTATCAAGAAGCGGGCCGAGAAACGCTCATCACCAGGCAACAAAGCCACCGATAATGACTACAGGAAAATGGTGAAAATCATTGAGAAATTCAATGAGGACACCAAAATCCAATGGATTGCATTCCCACTGGAGGAAGATATAAAACCTAGGATGGTTTTAAGAGGGCTACCCTCTTCAACAAGCCCAAAGGGCATCCACGACGAAATACTGGAGGAACACAACATCAACGTCCTGTCAGTAAAAACATGATTTCTAGAAAATCAGATAAAAGAAGTCTACCGATGTTTGTTATGACAGTGGAGAGAGAGGACGTCGAGAAGCTAAAGTGCATCACCAACCTATTGCACATGAAAATCAGAATTGAGGAATTAAGAAAAGCAACGTTTCAACTGTCAGGGCTACCACCACGCACAGAGGGCGTGCTTCAAAGCACCTCGATGTGTAAAGTGCGGCGAAGAGCACGAAACAAGGAGCTGCACGATGCCAAAAGAGCAGAAGGCAAAATGTGCCAACTGCAAAGGCCAACACCCGGCCAACTTCAGAGGTTGTCCCAGATGTCCAACCTGGGGCAGACAGCAAAAACAGAGACAAAGGCCAGTAACACAAAGCAGGTCACAAACAGCTCCCACTGGGCTATCCTACGCCCAGGCAGCGAAACCACAAGAGAGTGAGAAAACCATCCTCATCTCAAGACAGCACCAAGACGGCCTAGTGAACTCCGTAAAGGAACTACTCACTAGGGTAGTAAATGAGGCGATAAAAGATTTCAAGTTAGCACTGAACTAATGCAAACAAATAGGGGATACTTGAGGATAGGCTCCTGGAATCCAGGGGGTATAAGGACCAACCAGAATATTCTGGACGAACTGGTCAATAGATACGAAATGGACGTCGTAGCCATTCAAGAGACAAAACTCACGAACAACGTTAACATCAAATTCCCAGGATACGACGTATACAGGAACGATAACACAGCGAGAGCAGGTGGCACAGCAATACTCGTGAAAAAAGGCATAAAACATACTAGATTATTAACACCGCAACTAGTAACCATGCAAGCCACAACAATAAGACTAGAAATGAGGCAAGGAGAAGTCAGAATTACCTCCGCCTATGTAAGACCGCAAGATCCGCTGATCGACGACGATCTAAATATGTTCCTAAACGACGAACCTTCAATCATAATAGGAGACCTAAACGCAAGATCCCCTAACTGGAATGATAGAGCTACGAACAGAAACGGAAGACTACTAAACGCGTATATAGAAAACAACGAAGAACTTATGGCAATGGGCCCCACAGACCCAACGCATTACCCAGGAAACGCACTTCCAACGCATATAGACATAGTAGTTGCAAAAAACCTAGGACTACAAACAGAATTACAGACACTAAACGAAGGCACAACGGACCACAACCCCATCCTATTAGAACTAGGAACGTGGGAAGAAGAAAGTACAATCAAAAGGATCAAAAAGAAAACAAAGTGGACAAATTTAAGAGACTCGTGAGCACCGGAATAAACATTGTCCCAGTGATAGACAATCCACGAGAAATAGAAGAAAAGGTCCAAGAGTTGGAAAACATCATCCAACAAGCAATCAGGAATAGCACTACTGAACAGGAAGTAGTAATGCAAACGGGCAGATTCAAGGATATACCTTAAGTAATAAAAGACTTGATAAGGGAAAAGAACAGAGTTAAACAGACAGCAAGAAGAACAAGAAACCAAGCAGACAAAAATAGAGCAACTCGATTAAACAGAGAGGTCAAAACAGCACTACAACAACACCGTAGTGAAAGCTGGGAAAACCACATAAGGGACATGGAAGAACAAAGTCCAAATATGCAAAATATTTGGAAACTGCAAAAAATCCTACGAAGTGACAGAAAACCAATTCCCCCACTACACGGAGAAAATGGTATAGTATACAGCACAGAGAAAAAAGCAGAGGTAATGAGGAGTACTCTCGAGAGAGAGTGTACATTAAATTACCACCCAGACGAAGACATCGACTTCATAGAAGAAGTCGAAAGACAAAGAGAAAGACCGGAAAACCCAAACGAAATTATCCCTCCAACAACACCGGAGGAGATAAATGAGCTAATCAAGAACAGCTCACCAAAAAAGGCTCCCGGTCCAGACCAAATTACGAACAGAGCTCTAAAGTATCTACCAGCAAAAGCCATTGTTTATCTAACAAACATCATTAACGCAATGCTAAGGTTCAAAAAATTCCCAAATAGATGGAAGAGGCCCATGTCATAATGTTACCGAAGCCCGGAAAAGACAGCACATTCCCACAAAATTACAGGCCGATAAGCTTACTACCAGCAATCAGCAAAATAGTAGAAAGAGTGATACTCAGCAGACTCCAAGCTGAAACAGACAGACTAAACATCATACCAGAAGCCCAATTTGGCTTCAGATCAGAACACTCTAGCGAGCTACAAATACTCAGACTAACAGAGTACATAGCAGCAGGATTTAATGACAGACAGTATACAGAAGCTGCATTCCTGGACGTAAGTAAAGCTTTCGACAGAGTCTGGCACAAGGGACTATTATACAAAATGAGAGATTACGGGTACAGCGGAGCAATGACAAGGCTGATCTCTTCTTACTTGAGCAACCGCAGTTTCAGAGTCCGGATAGGACAAGTCCTATCCGAACTCGGGAACCCGGAAGCTGGAGTACCACAGGGAGCGGTACTGTCACCTCTGCTGTACACGATATACACAGCAGACATACCTAGAACACCAGGTACATTATTAAGTCTCTATGCTGACGACACAGCGATAGCGGCCAAACACCGAAATGTAGACATAGCAGTCACAAATCTACAGACAGCGTTAGACGACATTGAAGAATGGAGTCTAAAGTGGAAAATTAAAATCAATTCAGACAAGACACAAGCTGTACTTTTCCAAAAGAGGCGAGAACAACCAGAAGAACAGGTCACAGTGCAAGAAAATCCCATTGAGTGGAAAAGCGAAGCGAAATACCTCGGAGTAATAATGGACAAAGGACTAACTTTCAATAAACACGTAGAAGCCACAGTACAAAAAGCCAACATGGCAAGGGCCGCAATAAGAGGCCTAGCGGGAAGAAAAAGCAAATTACGTATAAAAACCAAAATAAGGCTAATAAACAGTAAAGTCCTTCCTATACTGACATACGCATCACTTGCATGGGGACATATATGCAACACAACGAAAAAGAAAATACAGGCACAACACAACAAAAGCCTAAGAGAAGCGGTAAACGTACCAAGATACGTAGCTGAAAGATTCCTTTTCAGAGAGTTACAGCAAATCAGAGTGACTGACACAATGAAAGAAAAAGCTAGGATAAAATTCGCAGAACTAGAGAACCACCCCAGTCACATCCTACGAGAGATAATGAGGTATGACGCTTTCCACAGATGGAAGCACAAAAGACCAAAACAACAAATATTAGGCTAACGCAAAACCAGAGGGAAAAATAAAAAACCCCCCAATAGGGACAAAATATTACAAAAAGCCCAGAGTAAGAAGAAAATCTAATCAAAACACACACACATAAAGAAGACAGTTCGTAGCTCAAATCACCCAGAATATCGCAAATCGCCTCATTCACAGTGGGCCCTGTTGCTCACACTAGGATACAGTCTACATTGTGGTAATGTATAATATTTAAATATTTTCTTTATTATAGTGTAGACTATGTACTAATTATGACTTTTCTTTTCACAGGTGACCTACAAAAAAAATCATAACAAACACAAAAAACGGCTTCGGCCACCAAAAAAATTAAAAAACACTAACAAAAACCGGCTTCGGCCACCAAAAAAAACTAACAAAAACCCCAAAACCCATGCACGTAGGGCCCAACCCCCTTGAGCACCAAGTCGCCGAACTGAGCCGGGACTCAGAGCGGAGACTTGAGGCCCAAGTTCGCGGATAAACTACATTAAGATAAACAGGAATAAAGCGGAGATGCGCTGTCCTGAGTTTTCACATACGGTTAGGAAACCATGTTGGGGTTCAATTACCCAGGACCTCCACATGAAGAGCACTTGGCTGATTGTTGTGCCTCTATAGCGAATCAGATTGCTATAGGGGGGAAAGGGATGGTCTAGAGCATTGGAGCACGGTGGGGTGATTCCTGTTTTTAAAAACACGAATTAAAACACCTTGCTCCAATGAATTGTTACACCCGATCGTACTACCTGGGTGAACATGTCTCATAGGCTGGGTTCAATCAAATTGCTTGCTTGAATGAGTTCTATCCGCACGCAGAAATATTGGCGCGTACAAAGCAAACAGCCCGAAAATCTACATGGTGACTTACGTTTTCAGAGTTCGGCAGTTATGGCTTTACAGGAAGCGAGTGAAGTATATTTGGTAGGTTTATTTGAAGATACCAATTTATGCGCTATTCACGCTGAGTCACTATATTATGCCAAAGAACATTCAGCTAGCCAGGAGAATCAGAGGAGAAAGGGCGTAAACAAATAAAATATATTACAAAACGGTTCTTTTCAGAACCACAAATATTTGAGTGTGTAAGATTATTTCTTTTAAAAGCACTCTTATTCACTTGTCAGTCATCTGATTTTAAATATTCAAATATATTAGTCTAATATTACTTCTTTAATATTCAGAATAGGAACCTATCTTTTTCACATTTAGAATACTTAATTATGTGTTTAATGTTCGAAGTTGATATAATGAGAAGATCGAATAAGTTTAATAATTTCAAGTAAGACGAAGGTAAACAAGATTTAAAAAGCATAACTGTCCCAAATCGTTTGTATAATTTGGTTATTCATTTTGATATCAATTTGTTTCATTTATAATCGGCAACAGCCATACCACACTGAATATACCGGTTCTCGTCCAATCACCGAAGTCAAGCAGTGTCGGGTGTGGTTTGTACTTGAATGGGTGACCGCTTGGGAACACCGCATGTTGTTGAATTCCTTTTTTTCCCTTTTTTAATTTTTGATATTATTAATTATAAAAAAAACCATTATTCAAAAAGCGATCGCTTACACATTTTACTGAATTTATTGCGCCACAACCGTGAGAATGGTATGATATACTAGTATGTATGTAGTGCATAAAATATTAACGGTTTTCGAAATATTGAATTCCGTTCTAAATTTTCGAATTATTGAATTGAAAAGCCGTTCTAAAAAGATCGGCTTATAGTTTTGCCTTCGTATGGCTCCAAGCTCAAACCCTATTAAATTGAAATATCAAAGAATTATTAAATTAATTGTATTACTAGATTATAAAAATATAAGCGCCATCTGTCTGTGTTTATTGTGAATTACTGTTGTAATATTTTCAGTCATACTTCACAGACTTTTGGATAGGTGGCACACTTTGGAACTCTTCAATTTAAAATATAAAAGGTATATACTAATTACTAAATTTCCTATTTTTGATACTACTAATATTAATAAATACTGAATTTAATACCTTTTTAATACAAATAAATATAATACAAAACAATTAGGTACACAGAAAATACAAACAAATACAGTTAAATGATTAGTTTAGGATAAGTAGATAGCTTGATAACCTTCTTTACTATTCAGGGTGGAACACAGAAAGTTTTTGTAAAGTGAAAGATTTTCAAAATATTAAATTTAATAAATCGACTTCCACGAGTAATTATATAAACTTAATATGAGGTTGGTGGATGGAATAGCCTGAGTAATGCTATTAATTTAATGTTATCAAGGCAAATGGCGGTAGTACAATGGCGGTAGTAGATGATATTAACTTACAATACTTACTTAGTAATTACAACTTACAATACTTACTTAGTAATGGCCTGCCCCAGCAAATGGCGTGATTAGATTCTATTAACCTATATGAGGTTGGTGTGTGGAATAGTCCGAGTAATGATATTAATATTTTAAAAACTGTATATTGGCGTCAATTTTCGTCCGAGAGTCAAGCGAGTGGACATTTCTTACATAAAATTGACCGCTCGTTCTTCTGCCAAACTCAGAATTTTTCTACATCTAACGGTTCGTGAGAAAAATTTTCATTTGGAGGTCTATATTTGCTGAAAAAGTGGAGAATTTTTTAATTCGATTTTTTCTCTTTCCGGCAAATTTGGGTTAGCCGATCAGACTAAGACACATTTTTGTAATAAGCTGGACCGAGTGCTTGTACCAAAACATAAAAAAAAAATTTTTTAATAAAATTTGGAAAAAATCATCAAAGGGGGTACACTTGGATTTTTTTCAAATTTCGTGATTCCGCTATATTGGCGTCAATTTTCGTCTGAGTGTCAAGCGAGTAGACATTTCGTAAATAAAATTGACCGCTAGTTGTTCTGCGATGCTCAGAATATTCCTACATTTAACGGTTCGTGAGAAAAACTTTCATTTGGAGGTCTATTTGCTGAAAAAGTTGAGAATTTTTATTTGTATTTTTTCTCTTTTGCGGCAAATTTGAGTTAACGGATCAGACTAAGACACATTTTTGTAATAAGCTGGACCGAGTGCTTGTACCAAGACATACAAAACAAAATTTTTTTTTTAATAAAAATTTGGAAAAAATCATCAAAGGGGGTACCCTTGGCCTTTTATTAAATTTCGTTAATCGGCTATATTATCGTCAATTTTGGTATAAAAGTCAAGCGAGTGGACGCTTCTTACTTTAAATTGGCCGCTTGTTCTTCTGCCATACTCAGAATTTTTCTACATTTAAGAGTTCATGAGAAAACTTTTCTCTTGGATATTTGTATATGCTGAAAAACTGTAAAATTTTTCAATTCGATTTTTTCTCTTTTTCGGCAAATTTGGGTTAAAGGATCAGAAAAAGACGTATGGTTGTAAGAAGCTAGACCAAGTGCATGTACCAAAACATCAAAAATTTTTTTTTTAATTTAAAATTTGGCAAAAATGTTCCAAGGGGGAACCTTGGATTTTTATCACATTTTGGTAATCGGCTATATTGACTTTATTTTGGTCCAAAAGTCAAGCAAGTGGACATTTCCCAGATAAATTTGGCCGCTTGTTTTTCTGCCATACTCAGAATTTGCCTATATTTAACGGTTCGTGAGAAAAATTTCCACTTAGATGTCTGGATATGCTAAAAAACTGTAGAATTTTTTAATTCGATTTTTTCTCTTGACCTGCAAATTCAGGTTAAAATATCAGAATAAGACACATGTTTGTCATAAGGTGGACAAAGCGTATGCACCAAAAAAATTTTTTTTTTTTAATTTAAAATTTGGCAAAAATCTTCCAAGGGGAAGCCTTGGATTTTTATCAAATTTTGTTAATCGGTTTTATTACGGTCAATTTTTGTCCAAGAGTAAGGCGAGTACTCATTTATTATAAAAAATTGGCCGCTTCTTCTTTTGCCGTACCCAGAATATAACTACATCTAAGGGTTCGTAAGAAAATGTATATACTGAAAAACTGCAGAATTTTTTAATTCGATTTTTTCTCTTTTCTGGTAATTTGGGGTTAGAGGATCAGAGCAAGACACATGTTTGTAATAAGCTGGACCCAGTGTATGGACCAAAATATCAAAAAAAAATTTTTTTAATTTTAAATTTGGCAAAATTCTTCTAAAGAGGAGCCTTGGATTTTTATGAAATTTCGTTAATCGGCGATATTGGCGTCAATTTTGGTCCGAGAGTAAAGCAAGTGAACATTTTCTACATAAAATTGGCTGCTCCTTCTTCTTCCATACTCGAAATTTTCTTATATTTAACGGTTCGGGAGAAAAATTTCCACTTAAATGTCTGTATATAGAAGTTTTTAATTCGATTTTCCCTCTTTTCCGGCAAATTGGGGTTAGAGAATCAAAGTAAGACACATATTTGTAATAAGCTAGACCAAGTGCATGTACCAAAAAAAAAAATTTTTAATTTAAAATTAGGAAAAATCTTTCAAGGGGAGTCCCTTAGATTTTTATCAAATTTCGTTAATGGGCTATATTGGCGTCAATTTTGGACGTAGTGTCAAGCATGTGGACACTTGTTACATAAAATTGGCCGCTTGTTCTTTTGCTACAGTGAGAATTTTCCTACATCTAACGGTTCGTGAGAAAAATTTCCACTTAGATGTCTGTATATGCTGAAAATCTTTAGAATTGATTAATTCGATTTTTCCTCTTTTTCCGCACTTTGGAGTTAGAGCACATGTTTGTAATAAGCTGGACCAAGTACATGTACCGAAACAAAAAACAAAAATTTAATTCAAAATTTGGCAAAAATCTTCCAAGTGGGGATTCCCAAATCCTTGGATTTTTATTAAATTTCGTTAATCGGCTATATTATCGTCAATTTTGGTCCAAAAGTCAAGCAAGTGGACTCTTCTTACATTAAATTGGCCGCTTGTTTTTCTACCCTGCTCAGAATTTTCCTACATTTAACGGTTCGTGAGAAAAATTTCCACTTAGATGTCTGTATATGCTAAAAAATTGTAAAAGTGTAGAATTTGTTAATTCGATTTTTGCTCTTTTCCGGCCAATTGGGGTTAGATAATCAGCGTAAGACACATGTTTGTAATAATCTGGCCAAGTGCATGTACCAAAACATCAAAAAAAAAAAATTTTTAATTTAAAATTTGGCAAATATCTTTCGAGGGAGGAGCCTTGGATTTTTATCAAATATCGTTAATCGGCTTTATTGACTTCTATTTTTGCCCGAGAGTTAAACGAGTATACATTTTTTACAAAAAATTGGCCGCTTTTTCTTCTGCCGTACCCATAATATTTCTACATCTAACGGTTCATGAGAAAAATATCTGCTTGGATGTCTGTATATGCTGAAAAACTGTAGAATTTTTTATTCGATTTTTCTCTTTTTTGGCAATTTAGGGTTAGAGGATCAAAGTAAGACACACGTTTGTGATAAGCTGGACCAAGTGCATGTACCAAAAGATAAAAAAAAAATTTTTAAATTAAAATTTGGCAAAAGTCCCCAAGGGTACCCCCTTTGGCTGAAAGGGGGTACCCTTGGATTTTTATCAAAATTCGTTAATCGGCTATATTGGTTTTAATTTTGGTCCAAGATTTAAGCGATTGAACATTTCTTACATAACATTGGCCGCTTGTTTTTCAGAAATACTCAGAATTTTCCTACATCTTAAGGCGTGTCGGAGAAATTTCCACTTGGATGTCTGTATATGCTGAAAAACTGTAGAAATTTTTAATTCGATTTTTCCTCTTTTCCGGCAAATTGGGGTTAGAGAATCAGAATAAGTCACATGTCTGTAATAAGCTAGACCAAATGCATGTTTCAAAAAATCAAAAAAAAAATTTGAATTTAAAATTTGGCAAAAATCTTTGAAGGGGGACCTTTGGATTTTTATCAACTTCCGTTAATCAGCTATATTGGCGTTAATTTTGGTCCCAGAGTCAAGCGAGTGGACATTTCTTACATAAAATTGGCCGCTTGTTCTTTTGCTATTCTCAAAATTTTCGTACTTCTAACGGTTCGTGAGAAAAATTTCCACTTGAATATCTGTATATTATGCTGAAAAACTGTTTTTCAAAGTTTTTAATTCGATTTTCCTCTTTTCCGGCATATTGGGGTTGGAGGAAACAGAATAAGACACATGTTTGTAAGAAGCTGGACTAAGTGCATGTACCAAAACATCATACATTTTTTTTTATTTCAGAATTTGGCAAAAATCTTCTAAGGGGGGACCCTTGGATTTTTTTCAAATTTTGGAAATCGGCTTAATTATCCTTAATTTTGATCCAAAAGTGAAGCGAGTGGACGCTTCTCACATTAAATTCGCCGCTTGTTCTTCTGTCATACTCATAATTTTACTACATTTAACGGTCCGTGAGAAAAATTTTCACTTGGATATCTGTATATGCTGAAAAACTGTAGAATTTTTTAATTCGATTTCTCCTCTTTTCTGGCAAATTGAGGTTAGAGGATGAGAATAAGAAATACGTTTGTAATCAGCTGGACCAAGTGCATGTACCAAAACATCAAAACAATTTTTTTTTTAATTTAAAATTTAGGCAAGGTCCGAATGACACCTGGGCGAATTGAAAACATTTTAGAAGATCATGTTTTGCCATTTGACAGCCATATTGGATACAGACCAGTGCTAATGAATGATAATAGGCGTCTTCAAGAGGATATGGTATACTTTTAAAGATTATACTAGCCACTGGATAGCCCAGATTTAAATTCAATCAAGAAGTTGTGGGTGACTTAAAAGCATCGCAGTCGGAAAAGCCATTATTTCCCATAACACTGGGGGAGCTAAAGATTGCAGCACAAAAAGAATGTAATGCAAGACCTCAAGCATATACTCAAGATTTAATTTACAGAATTCTATGACGGTTACAAGCAGTAGTCAACGATCAAGGAGGAAATACTCGTTATTAGTTTTGTTTTTTTCATTTTAAACAAAACATTAAAATATTCTGTAGAAAAATTTCGTTTTTACCTTCACTTTTACGATATTACTTTTATACGTGTATTTTATTAGTGTTGTCAACTGCTGGGATATATCTAGATCCTCCGTAGCGTTCCTTGATAATTCTATGTTATTCATTAGTGCCATACCATCAATAAGTTTTTTCATTAGGCTCCAAGTGGCTGCTACTCGAATACCTGAAAGTTAAATTTCAAGTTGTATAAGTCAGGTTTTGTTTAATTTCCGTCATGTACGAGCAATATTCAGCACTCATACAGTGGTGGAACTCTAATGTGAATATCGGGAAACTAGTAACGATGATTTTTGTTTACTTTAAAAACATAATAGCAGCTCGTGTATTAGGATAAATTCAATTTTTAAATCTCTGGCGGTCATTGTATCTTCGATATCTCACTATGGCCGTCTTCGTCTACCTCGCTTTCTTCTAGTGGACGGAGTCCATTTTTCTATCTTTTTCATTCATCCATTTTTAAGAATTCTCTGTAGGTGTCCATACCAGTTTAGTCTTTTGGCTTCGATAGTGTTTATTATGTCTAGATCGTTTTTCAATTCTCTCCTGATGTCCTTATTTCTATGGCCTTTTTATGGAATTTTTTATTTGTTTCTTTGATTTATTTCCCAGAGTTCAGCGCTGCGGAACCCAATACTTTCTATTATTGTTTTGTACATTCTTCTTTTATTTTCTTTTGTAATTTTATTATTCTTCAATATTCCGTGTAACTGTCTAGTGGCTGATTTTGCTTGGATAATGCTAGAATATATTTGTTCGTTACTGCCTGCTTTTGATGTTATTTGGACTCCCAAGTATTTCAAGGTTTTCGTTGATTTTATTTTTTATTGATATTATTTATTTCAATTTGTAGGCTTTTTGATTTTTCTCTTCCCACTAAGTACTCGGTGTTTTGTATATTAATTGTAAGGTCCCACTTGGTGTACTATTTTTCCAGTTCTATAAGCATATAGTCCATATTTTCGTATTTTCCTGTCTTCAACTAGAATGGCTTGGTTGTCAGCAAAGTGTATCGTATACAATTTCTCATGTTAGATTGGGATGCCTATATTGCAGCATTTTCTTCTCTACACTGAGAGCGCCTCATTAAGATATATTTTGAAGAGTATAGGTGCTATGCAGCAACCTTGCATTAGGCCCTTAGTAATAGGAAATTTTTCTAGTTAATTTGTTTTCAGTTTTAATGTTAACCGTCATATTTTTGTTAAGTTGTACTGCTTTTATCTGTTTATTCCTTATTTTTTTATAGCTACGCAGATCTCTGGGGAAGTAAAAGATTTATGTTTAAATATCTATTAATTTATTTTAGTTTCACGTATTCTTATTCTAATAAATATACACGAAATGCAGCTTTAAAAAACGTTGTAGATAAAACGTGTTATACACAATACATGTTTAATTACTCAATGTTAATCAAACCAGTGTCGGGTAATTTTTTATGATATGTAAGCCATTGTTAACTTATTAAAAAATCTGTAAATTATAATGAAGATGATTTTGCACTATATTTTTATATCTTGCTAAAAAATAACCATTAAACCATATCATAAGCAATATACTGGAAGAATAAAATACTTGTGCATTATAATATCTGAGCAGTGTTCCCTAAGCAATAAATTTAGTCGTCAAAGAAAAAAATATGCAAAACAGCGATAAAGAAAAAAATCTTAACTGTCTTGTTTTTATCTTTATTTACTTTTTATGAGTATCAGAAACCAGTTCACGAAAGCTTTTTACTTAGATGAATCAATATGTTGTGAAATGCAATTTTGAGATACCTGATGTCGGTTCTTTTATCGTCTGTCTTTTTTGCCTTGTAATTTATAGAAGGCACAGAGTTAAGCAAAAAAAGTTAAGTTTTGACCACCAGGAAATCTTCGGATTACTACTTTTAAGTAAATAGAGATGTTTGGATAAAGACACATATTTTTTTCACCCCTTCTTCTTCTTCACGTGCCATATCAGAATTATCCGACGTTGGCGATCACCATTGCGAGGCTTCTCTATCTTCTGCAGTATGGAATAATTGTCCTGCTTTTGGTATCTGAGTCCATTCACGAATGTTTTTTAACCAAAAAACTTGTTTTCTTCCCACACCTCTACGGCCCTCTATTTTGTCTTTAAGGATTAGTTGTAAAATTTTATATCGACTTCCCCGTACTATATGTACCAGATAAGACATTTTTCGATGTTTAACAGTCTTTAGCAGTTCTCTATCTGTGTTGACTCTCCTTAGTACTTCTTCATTAGTTTTTCTTGCTGTCCAAGGGATCTTTAGCTTTCGTCTATGAACCCACATTTCCAATGCTTCAATTTTGTTCATGATCGATACTTTTAGCATCCACACTTCTGCACTATATAAAAGTACAGACCAAACATAACACTTAACCATTCTTTGCCTTAGTTCTAAACTGAGATGGTTATTGCAAAGAAATGACTTCATTTTCATAAAAGTAGTTTTAGTCATTGCTATTCTACGTTTTATTGGTCATGATCTAGTTGGTCCGTTATCACAGTTCCCAAATATGTCATTTTGTGAACTTTCTCAACTTGGACTCCGTTAAATTGAAGCTTTGCATCGGGATGTGGGTCACGACTAAACACTGAGAGTTTAGTATTGTTTGAGTTTATTTTAATGCCCATTTCCTCTCCTACCTCGTGAATACGATTAAGCAGAATTTAAAGACCTTCAATATTATCTGATAGAATTACTCTATCGTCTGCATATCTAATCACATTAATTAGTTCCCCGTTAATTTTTATTCCATATGGTTGTCTCTCAAGTGCCTTTTTAAATAATTGGTCCGAGTAAACATTAAACAACGCTGGCGACAAAATGCAACCCTGTCTGGCTCCTCGTTGTATGGGGATTTCATCGGTGTAGTTATCTCCAATTTTTACGATAGCAGTTGGATTCCAGTACAAATTTTTATTGACACGAATATCCTTGTCATCTATTCCGATATTTTTCAGTATTTGCATTAATTTTACATGCTGTACTTTATCGAATGCCTTTCGAAGTCCACGAAACATGTAAATGCATCTTTTCTTTGGTCACGGCATTTTTGTAATCGGATGTTTAGCGCAAAAACTGCCTCCCTGGTTCCCATAGCATTTGTAAAACCAAATTAGGTATTTTCAGGATCTTCTTCGCATTTGCATCTAATTCTCCTGTGACGTATTCTGAGGAAAATTTTAAGAGTATGGCTCATTAGGCTAATTAATCGATATTCTAAGAATTTTCTCGCATTATGTTTCTTAGGTATTGCGACAAAGATGGATTTGAGCCAATCTGCGGGAATCATTCCGGTGTTATATATTGAATTAAAAAGTCTTACTACTACTTTTATGTTATCATTCTCTATTAGTTTCATCCACTCAGTTGGTGTATCATCTAAACCACAAGCTTTTCTAATTTTAGCATTATTTATAGCGTGTTTTACTTCGCATGTCATAATTCCTGGGCCGCCAGTACAGTTTTGGTAGAATTCGGTAATATTATTCCTGTCATCTTTAAACAACTCAAATATATACAGCTGCCATTTCGTACATATTTATAATAATTTTGTTATTATTGTCAACAAGTACAGAGGAACTCATTTTTTAAATATATTACTCTCTTCTTTCAGTTTTTTGTGCACATTAAATAAGTCGTGTTTAAATATTACATCCTCCATTTCGTCGCACCTTTCTCTCATCCATTTTTCTTTGGCTAATTTGATCTCCTTTTGTATTCTTATCTGGAAGTGTCTATATTCTGTTACATTATATTTTATCAGTCGACGTTGTTCCATTAATTTTAAGATGTAGTCTGTCATCAATTTATTTTCCTTGATTAGGTTTTTTCTATAATCATTGTTTGTGGAGATTTCGTTAACTTGGTTTTTAAATTCACTCCATAGTTCTTCTGGATCTTCTAGTTGTTCTTCGATGTTTTTTATTCTATTGTTAAATTCTTTTTTAATGTTATGTTTTATGTTAATATCGTCAAAGTTAAGTACATTGGTTTTTAGTTTTTGTCGCGGAATTCGTTTTAACCTTTAATATCTGCTACGAGTGGTTAATGATCAGATCCAATATCTGCCCCAAGATATGTAGTAACTTTTTGACGGCATTTCCGAAACGCTCATTTACAAGTATATCGTCTATTTCATTTCTTGAAGACTCAGGGTTATTGCCATCATCAAATGGGGCTTTCCAAGTATATAGTCGTAGCTTGGGTAGTCTATACCAGTTGTTTGCAATGATCATATCGTTTTCTTTACAAAATACTGCTTTATTAAGTTTCTGTAAGATGTCTTGGATCTGATCATACAACTTCTCGACTTCATCGTCATATTTTCTATCTGCAGTCGGGGCATAGATTTGAAGTATGTTAGTTTTAAATGGTTGAATATTTATTTGGAGTGATATTATTCTATCCGAGACTGGTACGAAATTGGTTACATATTTACTCAGTTCTGATGTTACTAATATACCTACACCATTTTTGTGATGCGTGTCTTCTGTGCTGTTACCGGAATAATATAATACACTTCCGTCTTTTTTACATGATCCTGACTCTGGACATCTCATTTTGCCGACTTCTAGTGGGTCTATTTTCATTCTTTTCATTTCTTGAATTGCGTTGTTAAGTTTCCCAGTCGCAAATACACTTCTAACATTTCATGTGCACATTCTAAAATTAGATTTCTTAATTTTTAGGATTTCGTCACGAGGTTTTTGCATGTTTACGACCTGAGAGGACTCGTGGTTTAAATATGTTTCTCATCTCCTGCCGAACATTGGCCTCCGCTTTCCATGATTAGTAACGTTTTGACATTTCCGTGTCAATTCTATGGTGATTTTCTTGGGGGTGCTCCCCCAAGAAAATTACCATAGTGGGTGATCACCAAAGGGTTCCCCTTTTTTTTCTGCATTCTTATGCCGTTGACCATTATTTGTTGATTCTTCCGCCTTCGGGACCGATTTCTCAACCCCAGGACAAAAGAATGCCCTACCACTCACAAACTTATCCGTCCTAAGCCGATGGTCAGTAACTGGAGGATTGCTTATACCGGCAATCACTCGGACGTCAGATCCTCATTTGTTATCTAGCAAGATACACCGAATGACCATAATTAAGATTATCACACGGGCAGGCGAGCTTGACATTTAGATAGGAGAGGCTATACGTTGCACATCACTATCCCTTGCACCCCTATTTTGGATAAAGTGGGGTTCAACTAGGCTAGTGATACTCAAAATATGACGTTGCATCCAGTTATCGTCAATAGCCTCTTCTACCTAATTCCGACTTTTACATACGCGTGGCGAAACTTCGGAAAACTAAACAACCATGTGAAAGATTGTAATACCAGTGCGAAACAGGGTCAAGGCTAACGAGAGCGGGATACGTGATTCTTTGAAGAATAGGGAGTTGGGCTGAGGATTAACTACCTCCTCATAGAAAAACCATGATTTATGAATTTTCAAGAAAAAAAGCCAGACTTATTAAACGACGACGAACGGTGACTGCGGGAGAAAGAGGAACACAATTTGAGTGTTGAGACATGGAATATTCGAACCTTGTCTAGATTAGGAGCTTTCCAAAATCTCCTAAGCGAACTAGACAGATAATAAATATATATGTATATGTAATCAAATATTGAACAAAAATAGACAGTATCAAGAAAATACAAAGATCAAACTAAAAAACAGACTAAAATATAAAAACATAAATGTGGAGTGAAAAGCGTGCAGAGAAATCATAAAAGAAGCAATTGAAAATGGTTGGAGTTGGTTGGAGGGTAAAGACATGGAATGTAAAAATTGAAAAACAAAAACGAATGACTTCTTTAGTGACGAACGTCAAATTATAACAAAAAAAAAAAAAAACACAGCAAAATATTAACAAAAAACTTCAAGAATTACAAAACCTAAATAAACCAACAGAGACAAGAAAATTATACCAGAAATTGAACAAAAGCAGAAAAAAATTCGTAACTAGACCACGATATATAGTGATAAGGAGGGTAATATATTGACTGAACAGCAAGAAAAACTAAGAAGATGGTTTAAATAGCATTGAGGCTACTCAAGGAAGGAGAAGACGCATTACTAAAAGCAATACATGACCTAATAATAAAGATGTGGTTTAATAGTCAGTTACCAGTGGAGTGAAATAGTGGTACTATTGTACCTTTACATGAAAAAGGAGACTAGTTAGAATGTGGAAAACTATCATCGAATCACGCTCTTAAACACAGCATACAAATTAATGTCCAACGTCATATACGAAAGACTTAGACCACACGCTGAAAAAAATAGTTAGCAAATACCAATGTGGATTCTGCAGACAGAAGTCAACAATAGAGCAGCTATTTGTTTCATGACAGATCCTTGAAAAAACCAGTGAGAATAACATCGACACACATTATTTCTTTATAGACTTCGAAAGCGCATATGGCAATATAAACCAAAAATTCTTAATACAATGCCCACGACGCACAGTATGCGCCATACATTTTAAAGTAAAAAAGACTGAATATTTAAAAAAATGGGCATATTGCCATTCCTCGCAATAAAAAGAGGCAGTATTGGGTTTTTAAGAAGGTGGTGGTAGCCATATGTTTTTTGTTCAATATGTGCAGCGAATGTGTTAATTTCCACAGAGAAGTAAAATAGTTATATGTAGAAATATTCCAGGTAAATGATTAACAATTAAAGAAATTTTTTTTTCAAAATTACTCCCCAGCACTCCACAAAAGGGGATGGAGAAAATATCACCTGTGACGGCGTTTGACAATGGTTGATTGGGAAACGCTTTATTATAATTATATAGGACAGGTGTTTAAATTAGAATATGATTGTATAAATTGATCAATACATTGTCCTCCCTGTATTCATCCGATCCACAGGGTACCGCTCAGGAATGCATCCCGCTAAAACACAAGAGCGTAAGTTGTTGAGAGAAAAAGACGCAACCCGACAGTGAACCGATGTTTTGTTCGTTGTTTTCGTTCGTTGTTTTGCTGCACCCATGAGTTAAAGTTCATTCATCTTGCCAGGGCTATCGAAGTAAATTTAGATTGTTTGTTTAATTCGCTACAACAGGTATGAATTAAACGTAACTAAATAAACACTCTTAGGTAAACTGAGGACATGAAATAGTGAAGCAACTGTAATTATTAAATCAAAGCTACTGAAATATTTTTATTAGATAATTACACATACCATCATACATTGATTTTGTTAACCGTCCGGATTCAGAATGGACAACTACAAATAGCGTCTGAAGCAGACTTGGAGACTGAATAATAGGTTCTTTAAAAGGTGTCAAAAGAAATATGGTACATTAAAATGTGTTAAAACTATTGTACGTTTTAATTTTTCCATTTTTTATTTATTTTTTATTTTCGTCAAATATCCCGTTTTTATTCGACCGATCCTTTGAAGCCTGTTCCCACACTGTATTGTCCCGTTGGATCCAAGCAAATCTTCATCGTAAGTAATAATGCTTATTGTTAACTCAAAAAAGATACTTCTTTCGCATCTATAAATTTACTTTATTGCTTAAATTCACAAATTTTTTAGTTTGACTATGAGGTAGGTCGATTGTTTGTATTTCCATCTCTGTTAGTCGAATTATACACACTCTTATTGGGTAAGTGTTAATGTAGTGTAGCGTAATAGGCTACAACCAACTGCCATTCCAACAATATTTCTTGGATTGATAGATGATAAGGAAAAAAGAGAAGAGGACAATCATATGCATAAGAAAAAGACAGCAACAACAAATATAAATTAAATGTAAAATATAAACATTCAGATAAATGAAAAAGTTGTATGGGTGGATGCGAGCCTGATTGAACGGTCTGCAAATATAAGGGTGGTTTTTGTTGGTAGGCAGGGTTCGATGGATGCATCCAGGAACTATATAATACTAATAAATCACACATTTGTGTGATTTATTAAATTGTTTATATTTCTTATAGTATAAAATGTATATACGGTTTAAATTCACATTAAAATCATTTAAATTTTTAATAAATTATATGCTGTTCATTTTATTACTATGTTACAAGTAATTTAATGCCATTATAATAAATATATATTTAAAAAAAAATGATCGTTAAAATATGTAGTTACAAAATCTAATATTTTGAAAGTAAGAATTGTTTTCTAATAGGATTAGAAAACAATTCTGTAAGAATATATATGTTTTTTATGAAAACCTTATATTTTTTCTAATTAAAATGGAAAATACCAGTGGTTGGCTGTATATCGTATGAAGTAAAAACTTCATATTATATATAGTGGTATATATTTATTATAAGAGTAGCTAACCCGAAAACCTCGTACCGCGTTAGAATCAAATAATGTGTCAAATTTCAATAAGGTCTTTGAGTCTGTTAAATAACAGAAATCTCTTCTTCTTCTTCTTCTTCAGTGCCTTATCCGGTCCGGATGTTGGCGATCATCAAGGCTATCATGGTTTTGTTGACTGCTCTGCGAAACAGCTCCGCTGAGGTCATCCCAAACCATTATCGGAGATTTTTCAACCACGAGATACGACGGCGTCCCGGTCTTCGTCTGCCAAATACTTTACCCTGCATAACGGGTTGAAGAATTCGATATTTTTCTTCGCTTCGCATCACGTGGCCGAGGTACTCAAGCTTACGTTGTTTAATTAAACTAAGCACTTCTTTTTCTTTTGTCATGCGCTGTAGGACCTCAACGTTGGTGACATGGTCCACATAAGATATTTTTTAGTATCCTTCTGTATATCCACATCTCGAAGGCTTCGATTCGTTTTTCAGTGGCTTGGGTCAGTGTGTAGGCTTCAACTCCATATAGTAACACTGGAAGAACGTAGCACCTCACTATCCGCATCTTGGTTCCCAAACTGAGATCACAGCAGCACAGCAAGGATCTCAACTTAATAAATGTAGACCGTACCATTTCGATTCTAGATCTAATTTCTTGAGCGTAGTCCCATTGTACGTTAAGGGTAGTTCCGAGGTAAGTGAATCTGTCGACTCTCTGGATCTCTTCGCTACCTGCCATTAAGCCCCGGGATCTAAATTTTTACGGCTGACAACCATGAATTTAGTTTTCTTAATATTGAGGTTCAGTCCGTATGTTACGCTCACAGTTCGCACTCGGTCTAGTAAGACCTGCAGATCGTTTAGGCTGGTTGATAGTAACACAGTGTCATCGGTGTAGCGGATATTATTGATGTATTCACCGTTCACTCGTATTCCCATATCTAGGTTTGTGAGGGCTTCATTAAAAATCTCAGAGTATATACTGAAAAGAGTTGGCGATAGCACACATCCTTGCCTTACTCCTCGCATGATCTTCACTTGGTCGGTCAGCTGGTCTTAGAGCTTGACCTGAGCACGCTGGTTCCAGTATAAATTCATGATGATCCGAATGTCCTTCTCATCCAATCCTACTCTTTGTAGTGCGGTGACCATCTTCTGGTGCTGACAATGGTCAAATGCCTTGGCGTAGTCAATAAAACAAATATAGACATCACAACTGACATCGCGGCATCTCTGAAGTAGGACTTATAAGGTGAAAAGTGCTTCACGTGTACCCATGGAATTGCGGAATCCGAATTGCATTTCACCGACATTTTCTTCGCATTTCTTGTAAATTCTGGCATGTATAATTTTTAGAAAAATTTTAAGTGCATGACTCATAATTTCGCATTTGACTGATAGTTCGGAAATCTTCGCACGTTTTCGTAGATCGTTTTTTTTGTAGTGTTACAAATGTTGATAATAGCCACTCCTCTGGGATATTACCTGAATCGTATATGGCGTTGAACAGTTCAGTTAACTCCTTCGTGCCACTTCACTCATCACCTTAATAAGTTCAACGGGTATTTCGTCCGGACCTGTAGCCTTACCATTATTAGACTGTTTTAAAGCAGCCTTTACCTTGCTTTCTAGAATTGACGGCCCTGTTAAGCAATTTATTTCCGGAAGTTTGCCTCGGTCGTCCCAGAAAAGTTCTTCGATATGTATTTTCCAGGTAACCATCTTCTCATTCACTGTCGTCGCCAGATTACCGTCTTTATTTATAAGGAGGTGTGTGTTTCTTCTCTTGTATTGACCAGTGGCTCCACGAATCCTTCGGTGGATATTTATATGATCGTGTTTCTCTTGAAGCTCCTCGATTAGTTTACATTTTTTTTGCATTTATGTCTCCTTGGCTCTTCGTATTTCTTTTTTAATTGTATGGTTGGTTTCTTGGTATTTCTTCGCGTCCCTGTTTTTTATTAATCTTCTTTGTTCCATCATCTGCAGAATGTCATCAGTCATCCATTTTTTATTTTTTACTCTTTTTCTCTTTCCGAGATGTTCTTTTCCTGCATTCAGCATGACGTCTTTGATATAACTCCATTTTTGTTCTACACTCTGCTCTTGTTGTTGAGCCGTTTCTAGTTTTTGTCTCATTGTATCTCTCACGTTCTGACGAGCTACGGGGTCTTTAAGAGTGTCATAATGCAGGTTCTGTTTAGGTCTCTGGATAAATCTCTGGATAATAAAATAGATCTGGTCGAGGTGTCAATAGCGACTTTACCGTTTCTAATATCTAACAAGTCAATATTTCAACAACACAATTGCACTTTGATCTTGTCGCAAAATACTCACAGTAGTTGTCAATTAAAGATTAGAAGATTTCCACTCTTACACAAATTTTTTTTAGAAATTCGTAATAAAACTCCAGAAATAATCCACATTATTCAAGAAAATTATCGTCGTCGCTTCAATTACTGCTAAGAGACTGGTAGGTGACAATTCGAACATTCAATTTAAACGAAAAGCAATTTTTATTTGAAAATACAAAATTGTCCTAATTATATCTAGTAGTATGATTTTCTTCTCCTTTTTTTATATAGACGTAAGTCTGTCTGTTTTTTAATGTGCCTCCAGTAAGTTGTAGTTCCATCGTTTTCGTGGTCTTCCTACTGATCGTCTTCCTATTAGAGAACCATCACTTGCCGTCTTTACTACCTCATTTGTGGTCATTTGGCTTATATGATCTCCTATTTCTGACCAGTTCTTAATGTTCTGCATCTTGTATTTACGTTGTATATAATATGTACTTCTAGCTCTGTCCCAAAGTATTTTACCATCAATATTTCTAAGTGTTTTCATCTCTGTTATTTCTAACATCCTTTTTGTCGTGTCATGTTTCTGCCGCTTGTATTCTCATTGGTCTGATGACTGTTTTTTTAATTCTGCCTTTCATTTCTTTTCTAATATTTTTATTTCTCCATATTATTTAATCTGTTCACTTGATCTTCCACTTCTGTTTTGAGCTTTCTGTAGTTAGATAATGTGATGCCTAGGTATTTAAACTCCATTACTTGTATTTCTCCCATTTGGTATCTGTTTTTAGTTCTTATTTTTTTATTATTTATTTTATAGTTATTATTTTTTAGTTATTATATAGTTTATTTATTCCCTTTGGTTTGTAAATTTTAGTGTTGTGTTTAATAAATTAATTCCTCTGTAATTTTCCGGGTCCGATTTGTCTCCCTTTTTAAAGAGAGGTATTAGTAGATATGCTTGATCTCCATTCTTAAATAATTCTGTTTTGTTCCATTATTTTTTGGATTAGTTTTAGTAGTTGTTTGGTCAGATCTGGTCCTCCATACTTTAGGAGTTTATTTGGTATTCTGTCCTTTTCTGGCGATTTTCTGTTTTTAATTTCCTTAATGGTTCCTTTACCTCTTCCTCCTCAATATTTATTTCTTCGTTTGCCGTCACATCTGGTTCATCGTCGTCACCTTTAGCAAATAGGGGGGATCGAATGTAGTCTGCTCATGCTTCCTTCTGAATGTGTTTCGTTTTATTAGTGGTATGCTTCTGTAAGAAGTAATTATTGCATTAAATAATTATTTTTGTATAATTGTAAGGCCCATTTAAACATATTTAATGAACTACTACAATAAATAATTATATTTATATGATTTTAAAGCCCTCTTATAATTACATGCGATTCCACTCTGGTGGTACCCATCTTAATAGAAAGTAGTTCTGCTACGGCATGTATATATCTATTATTTATGTTGAACTCGACCGTGAAAGTTTTGTATTAAAGACAGTTACGATAAATTAAAACTCGTACATTGTTTTTGAGTACCGAAGATGTTCTTACTTTTAATAATTGGTTGTATAATTAGTTTTTTAGTTTTGCTAATAATGTCAAAGTTGTTAATGGACTTTGAACATATTAAGTGCACTAGCGATATTTGTTTGTTGGGAAAAACTGCATTAGTTACAGGTGGAAGTAAAGGTAAATTTTATTTTTTCTAAATAAATATATATTGTTCTGAAGCTATTTTCTTGTGGCATTGTAAATTAATTACTATTTATAACTGGGAATAAGCCACAATTAAAGATAAAAATACGTTTATTGACGTTTCAATTTCCAATTCGGAAATCGTTCTCAAAATACAAACAGTAAATTAAACAAATTTTGTTTTTTGTTACATAGTGAAAAAATTCTTCTAATAATTTAATTTTATCTGACTCATTTATATTGACAATTCAGACATACATTATGCATTTTAAAGTAGACGACTTTAAAATGATATTGTCAATATTGTTGAGTTGCGCTCCTGGGACGACTTTACTTATAAGATAGTTCATTCGATTACATGAAATCAACTTTAACTTGAGAATATCCGTCAGAAAAAATCATACCATGTAATTCGTCGTTAAAAAGACAATTATATCACTAACAGGAGAATTTTACTGTCATCATGTCATGTGTTTGTCTTTTTAACGACGAATTACATGGTATGATTTTTTCTGACGGATATTCTCAAGTTAAAGTTGATTTCATGTAATCGAATGAACTATCTTATAAGTAAAGTCGTCCCAGGAGCGCAACTCAACAATATTGACAATATCATTTAAAGTCGTCTACTTTAAAATGCATAATGTATGTCTGAATTGTCAATATAAATGAGTCAGATAAAATTAAATTATTAGAAGAATTTTTTCAATATGTAACAAAAAACAAAATTTGTTTAATTTACTGTTTGTATTTTGAGAACGATTTCCGAATTGGAAATTGAAACGTCAATAAACGTATTTTTATCTTTAATTGTGGCTTATTCCCAGTTATAAATAGTAATTAAATAAATATATATATATATATATATATATATATATATATATGTATATATATATATATATATATATATATATATATATATATATATATATATATATATATATATATTGTTATGATTGTTCATCTTGACTTTGATTTTACTTTAATGAGCCAATCAAAAAATATAACTTAATTATTATCATATGTAAAATAAACTCCTTATATTACCTGTGTTCGATGGATTCAAAGATTTTCTAGTCGTCCTTTATCGGGATAGAGAAGAAGGATAATATTAAACGGGAATAGTATATGACAAAAAATTAAGTATTCTTTATTTTATATGAAAAAGAATAAAACAATTACCAAATTCTGCCGTTATCTTATCAATCAGCATACAAGAAATTAAATGAAATTTTTATAATAATAAAATTTTAAATCTACATACATTTATATTAAGTGAAAACCAATTTTACTTAAACTGTCCTTTACTTGAAATAAAAAAAAACAATAAAACTTTAAACTTTTGATTAGTCTAACAAAACTCAGTTCTTTAAATTTGAATGAAAATGATCATGATGTCAACGCAGATTCTTCACAGATACCAATTTCAATTGTACAAAACACTTACAGCTTTTTTTCTTAGTGAATTCTATGTTAGAACATACCCAGAAAAGTTCAGTCTCCTCAACAATGTGATCTCTTCTCTTTGGCGCCTCGGCTCCTTCCTAACGTCACTGCAAACCTCCTGCAGACTACCCAAAAACACCTGATTCACTTCTTCAAAAACTCAGCTACTTATTTATGACACAAGGACCTTCTTTTTCCAACTTGATGCCGTAAAACTACTTTCACATATACTTCACAAAATGCCCACGGTAGATACACGGACCTCTTCCAATCTACTTATTATCTCCTTCTGTAAAACTATTCACTTTTTTTCACAATGCCGGTATCCAAACTCACGAAACCACACCCTATCTTTAAACAAACGACTGTTTCCTTCGATGGCCAAATTACAACTGCCTCGCTCCCGGTCTCCTAATCAGGCTAACCCCATTACCATTCAAAAACGACTATCCAATTAAAAAGCTCAAATCTTGTTTACTACTGTTAATGTTTATTCTAAAAATTCTGTGTATCATTTGGTAAAACCAAATTACTGTTTCAGAGAAAGAATAAATAAAATTGATTTTTTTTTGTCCTCAGTCTGTTAATACACAATCTATACCTGTTTCCAAATATTAGAATATGGTCATTTAATACACAAACAATGACAAGATTAACTTACACGTAAAATGTCTTCTAATTCTACAGAAAAGGGCTTTTTCGATAATTTTGTTAGACACGGACAAAGTCGTTTGCCAAACAAATTTCTATTATTATCTACACTAAATATTATCTTAAATTACTATATTCATTTTGTTTATAATGATATCTTAAATTATTCCGATAAATATTTTTATTTATTTTTTTCTTTGGTTGGGAAAAAGAAGTATGACAATATATATATATATATATATATATATATATATATATATATATATATATATATATATATATATATATATATATATATATATATATATATATTTATATGTATATATATATATATATATATATATATATATATATATATATATATATAGATTGAACCAAATTAAAACGGAACACACAATTTAATACATGTCTGTTTGAACTGCATTTGAAATAGTGGACCAATATAAAACTTGGACAAAAATAAATCCATACCTGGGTATAGACATTGTATAAAATATCGTTCAACCATCTGTCTCACAACAATGTTGTTTGCGTAAGACGGTGTTTGTTTAACGATAATAGTTCAGGAAATGAATCTCGAAAAAAGTTAAAACCTCGCAATTTTTTCGTCCTGCATGTATCCAGTTGAAATTTTAACAGAAGGTAGGTGATAGCCCAAGATCAAAAATCTATATCGAACCGAAGTGCGCTTAAGGGTTTTAGGGGTGAAAACTACCCTAATTGTCAAAAAATTATAAAATAACATATTAAACCTGAATATGGGTAAGATTTGGTTTGAATTAGTTAAATAATGATTATTTTATACTTTTGAATAGAGTTCCATCATATTTCAACCCTTAAAAAGCAACCCTTGTTAGAGGTTAATGTAAAAAAATTACTAATTCTAAAAAAATGATTTCGCCTTGGATCGATTTGGATAAAAATTTGGATTTAAGCTCAATTCACCCGTTGCTTTATAGTTTATGTCATGTCGACGAACCCTGATTGTTCTAAGGGGTGAAAACTACCCGTAATTGTCAAAAATTATAAAATAACATATTAAACCTGAATATGGGTAAAATTTGGTTTGAATTAATTAAATAATGATAGTTTCGTGCTTTTGAATAAAGTTCCATCATATTTTAACCCTTAAAAAGCGACCCTTATTAGAGATTAATATAAAAAAAGTAATGCGAAGAAAATGATTTCACCTTGGAACGATTTGCATAAAAATTTGGACTTAAGCTCAACTCACCCTCTGCTTTATAGTTTATGTCATGCCGATGAACCCTGATTGTTCTTAGGGATGAAAACTACCCCTAATTTTCAAAAATTGTAAAATAATATTATAAATCTTAAGATGAGTGAAATTTGGTTTGGATTAGTTAAATATTGATTTTTTTATACTTTAAAATACAAATTCATACATTTTCAACCCTTAAAAATCAATTGTTATGAGTGCTATAGGGGAAAACAATTTTTTGCCAAAATTTTGCAACTTTTCAACTTTTGAAAATCATCCTTTACAACATTGCAGTTTTTATAAACTAATTTATAAGATATAAATTAAAAAAAGTAGAATTAAATACAAAAAAAATTATCAACATAAAAAGGCACCATATATTCTTATACATTTACATAAATAGTAGAAAATATTTAAATTTATAGGTAAAACAATTATAATATTAATTTTATTCGTCATCAATTACATCTTCATGTGATCTATGTCATCATCATCTTCCTCAATTATTGGTGGACTATTATTACACCCTTCACCTGAGCACCCAGAACAAGTAGAGTTACAGTATAAACCAACTTTCCTGCACCCACATGAAACACCGCATCCTTTTTTGCATTGCCAAAAAATAATTTTCAAAACACACAAACCATCTTTGGAATACCATCCCCCATCTGTTGCTCTAATATTTTTATTGCCAAGAAATAGACATATGAGCAGATGTTTTATTCTGTTGTATGGGATTTCAAAATAAGAACGCTTAAAATTTCGAATGTATAACGCCCCACTAGCTAATATACCGGTTTTGTAGATTATTATGCTCCGAAATGTACTGTACTATACTAATAGAATTTTCCGGAAAAAAATTCACTGGTTTTTTTTACGTATTTCTTTTAATTTTTAACGATAAAGTGTTTCTTCAAAAACGATTTGTAGAGGTTTTTAAGAGCTACAAGGATCTGTGAATTAAATCTTTTTGGAACCCTTGGTTTTTAAATGGGGTGAGTTTAAAAGGTTTGAAAAGATGGTGCTTGATCGTAAATCGATGCTTTAAACGGCTATATCTCACCAAAATATTCATTGTACAACAAATCTAAATGAAGGATAATTTTAGTCATTAAAAAAGCTACAATTTGGTAATTTGTATTTTTTTCATATATTCAGTATTTTCGGGCATATTTAAAAAAAAGAAGGGTAAAAAAATATGAAATTGTAAATCGTTTCTCGCTTTAAGCTGTACTTTTTCTAACACAAAGCATTTTAAATGGGTCAAACTTCTTGGACGTATTAACAATACATGTACAAAGGGAATTTCAGAAGGGTAAAGATCGATTTTAATTATGGAGAAGGTTAGGGTGTTGTTTCGATTTTTTCGTAAAAAATGAGATATTGACCTTATTTTCATCATAACTCACTTAATTTTTGAGCTAGAGTCTTTTTTATGATAGGTCTATTTATGCTCTTTAAAAAAGGTTTTGTGAGTTTTCTTCCTAAAATGCATCATTTTCCCAATATTTGATTTTGACTCTTTCAAATTTGGCATTTGAAGAAAACCGCTGAACATTGATAGGTCGTATTTCGGTTCCTATTATATCCCAAAAACATTTTAAAAAATGAATTGTATTTGTCTTTTTAAAAGCTATAAATTTGTTCTCTACAATTTTTTTGATAAAATGCACCATTTTCGAATTATTCGCGAAAAATCGATTAAAAACGTGGATTTTTTCGTCTAAAAGTTATTACTTTCAATCGCGGATAACTTGAAAAATATCATTTTATAAAACAAATGTATAGCACATTTTTTGTTTAGAATCACTTTTTTAATCGAAACCTGTAGTTAAAGCGTAAAAAAATTTTCACCCCGGAGATGGGGTGGCAACCACCCCCTAGGCTTTGGCGCACTTTGGTTCGATATAGATTTTGATTCTTGAGCTATTACCTACCTTTTGTTAAATTTCAAGTCAATCCAGGGAGCACGAAAAAATTGCGAGCTGAAATGCTTCATTCCTGGACTATAACTGGTTTGACAGCATAAATCGTAGATTTATGTGTAGCTTTCAATTTTTATGAGTTCAGAATCCAGCAATCCGCTGAAGTATTGGATTTTTATAATATAATTATTTGACAATATTTTGTTGGCCAACCACCTATAGCAGAATTGAGCCGAAATACATTATATTCCTATGTTCCGAATTTATTTCGTTCAATCTGTATATAGACTGCCATCTAGACGGACGCAAAGATACATTATTCATGAAAAGTGCACGGTTATATCGCCGTAAGTCTCAAGAATCTCTCAGGAAGGACGACGATCATCAATCATGGCATTCTGCTACTGCTTATGTATCGCTTAATATAAATAGTATGAAAAATGCTTTTTAGGAATCCTGATTATAATTTTTATCTATAAATATAAAAGAAAATCTATTCCTTAAACCGACTATAAGAAATATAATTATGTTATTATTAAAAAACAAAGTTACATGTTTAATGAAGTAAAGTGTTACTTTCATCTATTCATATCCGTAGTTCTTCAACTCCTTTTTACCATTTTCCCGGGCCCTAGACATTCTTGGAGTAACTTTTTTGTTTTCGAAGTCTTGTGTTCTGTGTTTCGCTTGTAAGCTTCGTGTGTTATCTTAATTATTTTCTTGGAAATGCCATCTCCTAACGAGATTAGATATTATCCTTGAATTTTTTTAATCGACTGCTCTACCCAATTTCATTGAAGATATTTCTTTAACTTTCTCAAGGATGTTAGCTTTTTTCTTCATGTAACTCTTTTACTTCAGGGGGTATTTTACCTCTAGTGTACTTAGATACCATCTACAAACCTCTTAGGTTGGGCCCTTTTTTCCTGAACCCTCATGATAGGTATAAAAGACTACGTCATTCATTGTTAGATTATGGAGACTATAAAGACATACAACCATAGTTTACGCAGGTAAAACTTTATATATATATATATATATATATATATATATATATATATATATATATATATATATATAATATATATATATATATATATATATATATATATTATTGTGATATTTAAAGTCTTGGTGTGCCAAGCAATATTAGCTAATTAATTTTTTTGATTAATTAAAATTAATTAAATGATATGATTATGACTCTATCACAATTTTTAATTCTTTTATCTCAGGGTTAAATTCGTGCTTCAATATCTATGCTATTACATGTGAAAGGTAAGGTCCAAAGAATACCGGAATAATAAAAAACACATATGATCTAACACTATATATTGAAATAAAAATAATGAAATAATTCACACTAAAAAGTTTTCAATAAACAAAATCTCATATAATAATTCTCAAAATTTTGTTCTACGTATGTGAACAATCAAAATTAATGGTACAAACAATATTAGTTGAAATCTCAAAATCCAAGTATTACTCTAAATCTCCTAATCAAAATATTTATATCCTTTCTAAATTAAGTGTAAAAATTGTGTTATCAATGAAAGAAAAACTGCAGAAAACAAAACTATCTCTCTCTGATGATGAGTGGTCCAAATCCTTGTTATTTGTAGACTATACTATTTTCTCGTGGCCGCTCCCTAAGTAATCAGCAATCTTACAATAAATTATTGCAAGTATCTCGTCCTTAATGATCTCCTTCAAATGCACGAATCATTCAAATTATGCTAGCTTCTTCTTCTCTCAATAAACTGAATCTCTCGTTGGCCTGAGTGAAAAAATGACTCTTGGAATATCTTTTCTTTGCGATAAACTGAATCTCTCGTTGGCCTGAACAGTGACTCTTGGAATATAAGTAGAAAAATATGACTTACAATATTTTACTGGATCAGCTCTGTCAGATACACTAACTACACGAAAACTCACAAACTTTCACTGCTACTGCTTCCTACCTCTGGGAAACTACCCGAGAACAACGGCCGTTCGCCTTGCACCCTTGGAAACCAACTAACTACCTTTTTTCACTCCGAAATCTAGCTAAACTTTCATTCCTACATACCTCCCACCTTTTTAATCTCCGCCAATAAAAACTCGTCACAATTCCCCATTCTTTCATTCCGATAACAAACAAATTTTTACCTATAATTATAAAATTTCCTAAAACTTATTTACAAATAATATTTTTCTATAATTCTTAAAAACTAACAAAAACCTCTTTCTAAAACCTCTTCTATTGTCTTTAATCGCTGCGTTAATGTATTTGGAAAAACCCGGTTCAATTGTCTTTGGGATTTCACTTAAAATTATGCGGGTCACTCAAGTATAGTATAACAAAGAAATAATTTTATGCTTAGCTTACATTTTGTTTAATACAGGTAATCCAAAAATTTGGATATCCTGTTTAAATTTTTGACATTTTTTTATCATTTATTGCGTTATTATTCTTTTTGATTTGTATAGACTCTAGAAGCTTCCTCTTTTTTCCTTATATTTACCTTTTAGGATCTTGGTTTTATCAAAATGAAATTTATGTTTCTTTTCGTTTTCATGTTTTGTGAGGGCGGTTAAGTATTTTTGTCATATTCGTGGGAACGTATTCTTGAGTTAAGTAGCTGACTGGTTTTTCCAATATATACTCCATCACAATACGAGCAGGGAATTTCATACACAACATGCGATTTTTTAAATAGTCAACCAATAAGTCCTGTCGCCTCAACGAAGGCCAATAATTTCCTCTTTATTTTAATTCTTTCTTTTTATATTTTATATAAAAATAATTCCTTCAACAGACTAAAGGTACGCCACTGAGTCCATGCGTTTTCAATTTTCTAAACTACTTGTCGCTAATTCGAGAAAGCGTGACGCGATTCTTGTCGCATCTTGAGGAATAGAAATTCTATAGAACTATAGAATTTCATATACAAGGTGGTCCAGAATTATGTACATTAATTTCTAGAGCTCATAGTACGTCCAAAAATAGGGTACTTCTTTAGGTACACTTTTTTTATAAAACTGAATAATAAGGGAGATACAACCCTTTAAAGGGGTGAATTAAAATACTTATTTTTTCAAATATCTTCCAAACGGTTTTAAATACAGAGTTCATATTTGGGGAGTGATTATAAGACATTAGGATAATTAATTTCATGTCACCACTTACCACATCCTATATTATTACAGGGTAGTTTTGGAGGGTAAAGTGGGGTTATTGCGTCACATGTTTTTTAATTTTTACATATTTTAAAACAATATTTTAAAAATTATTTTCTTGGACTTTTTACGCAAAAAATGTGCTCTTGGAATATTTCGATAGATATCACCGTTTTCGATTTATTTAAACTCGAAGGTATACATGTATTTTATTGTAACCGTTACATTTCTTAATATTCATCAAGTATGCTTTGGAATTGACATTTGTGTTAGCAATAATATTACAAATTAGTGGAAAAACTTAATTAATACTTAACATTTAATTAATGGCAAAAATAATATTTCACAACAACTGTTCAAAATGTCCTCCATTTTGTTGAATACATAATCTAATTCTTTTATTTAGCGAACACATTAATCCATTTAATGTTACTGGATCGTTTTCTAAATCGGCAAATACTTGTTCAATTTTGTCTCTTAACTAATTTACTGTATTAATGGGAGTGTTATACACTTTTGATTTAAAATAACTCCATATTGTAAAGTCCATTGGATTAAGATTACAACTACGAGCAGGCCAATGAATCGGTGCATCCGCACCCCGGCCTATACACCTATCAGGGAAATGTTCATGTAACCACCTTCTACAAATTCTTGTGTAATGTGGTGTAGCACCATCATGCATGAAAAACATGTTTTCTTCGTATTTGTAATGGAATATCTTCCAAAATATCATGTAAAATATTGTCTAGAAAGTGTGCCAGAATTTGAATAGTGTGCCATATTGCGGGAAAACAAATTTAAAAATATAGCAAAAGAGACGTGTTAAACAAATTTCACTGTCGAGTACAATAAAAGTGTAGATAAAATAATTTATTTGTTATTAAACTTCACTGACAATTCATAGACTACTTGAGATTAAAGTGTTGTTGCTAACACAAGTGTCAATTTCAAAGCATACTTGATGAATATTAAGAAATGTAACGATTACAATAAAATACATGTATACCTTCGAGTTTAAATAAATCGAAAACGGTGATATCTATCGAAATATTACAAGAGCATCTTTTTTGCGTAGAAAAGTCTAAGGAAACAATTTTTAAAATAATTTTTTAAAATATGTAAAAATTAAAAAACATGTGACGCAATAACCCCCACTTACCCTCCAAAACTACCCTGTATTAATATAGGATGTGGTGGGTGGTGACATGAAATTAATTATCCTAATGTCTTATAATCACTCCCAAAATATGAACTCCGTATTCAAAACCGTTTGGAAGATATTTAAAAAAATAAGAATTTCAATTCACCCCTTTAAAGGGTTATATCTCCTTTATTATTCAGTTTTATAAAAAAGTGTACATAAAGAAGTACCCTTATTTTTGGACGTACTATGAGCTCTACAAATTAATGTACATAATTCTGGACCACCTTGTATATCTATAGTATATCTCAATGAGTGAGAAAGTTGGCTTGTTTTCTTGCTAATAATTTTAGAAATTAGACAAAGTTCCACCATATGTCACTGCTACTTCGTAGGAAAGCTGACAATTTGTTGAAAGAAGGACAGACACTTTTGGTGTGATATTTTAGGGGTAAAGAACTAGCTCCTCTCGGGATATGAGTTAATTTTGATCTAAGTGCAATAATCTTTTTATATGAATGCAAGAATAGGACGAGAGCGAGCTTTCATGCAAATACCATGCCATGCCATACACAACATGGATCTTTCAGCAAGTAGAATAATTAAACAAGTAGAATTTGTGTAATTTTTTTCACCTGAATAGATTACCCTTCGGTCTAGTGCAGTTTGGAAGTAGTGGTTGCAGGCTTTGGTTCCTCGATGGTCTTCGCCTGTTTAGTTTTTTCGTCTTAAAATAAGATAGTGCTAACTAGCTGAAAAACGTAGTAAGGCTTCCACTGAAATATTTAAGTTCTTTTTCTGACTCTTGATCATCTCCGAGACTCACATGCAATTCTGTGTTAGCGGTTGGTTTAGAGCCCAGAATCGCCAAGCAATTTTTACTGAGAGTAGGATTTTTTTTTTCAAATTCGTGTCAACTATACCTTCAGATCCTGATTGTTTATATCTGGAAGGTGTATCGGCACACGCATGAATTTTTAGCCATAACGACTTATTAATCTGTCTTATCTTTAAAAAAACTTCTTTGTAATCTTAAAATAGAGGTCATTAAGACAAATCAAGACATAATACCCATCCACGAATCAGTTTTCTTGGTAAAGAGAAGCGCAAAAAACCTCGTCAAAAAGTTAAGTAAGGCAAAGTTTCGTTTCCTGAAGGTCAGACATAGGCTTTTCTGTCAGATACAGGCTTGTCAGGTTTTTTTTTGGAAATGATTGCCGTCTTTATTCTATTAAGAGCAGTTTTGTGGTTGCTGCTGAGTTCTTTGTTGCAGTTCTGCTCTTTTTTGTTAATTTCTTCTCAAGAGTGCTTCTATCAGACACAGTCCGTTTAACAGCCTGTTTGTTTTCGGTATTCTCTGGAGTATTATCCTGAGATCTTTGAGTTAGTTTGACCTAAGATGTCGTTTCCACATTTTTAGGTGCACCCTCCTCTTTGTCCCAGATACTTCTGGTCGAGAAATATCAAGCCTCTGGGTATCTTTCAAATAAGTCCTCATTACGTCCTTAGTATTTTATTACGCAATGTGATAAGTTTATATTCTCTTTCACAGTCTACCGAACATCCATTCAATGGAAGTATTAAAGTTAGTTGGGTCCTCCTGTGAGTCAACTGAGGATAAATTTTTTTGTTTACTACAGGAATCCATGTCAGTCCCACGGGTACGGGAAAAATAGTCGGTTTATATCTGCAGCTCCCGCTATAAAGGTATAAGTCCTAAAATAAAAGGGGTTGCAGCCTGGTTCCCCCAGTCGACCGTTTGAGACAGTTCATTGAGACACACAACTACCATGTAAATAAATAAATAAATAAATAAATAAATAATAGCTTTATTACCCAACAGTTTCCCATTTCTAGGGTAAAAATTTAAGATACATTTTTAATTAGTATACAATTATCAGTAGGTGATACAAAAATATCAAGTAAAAAAATAAGTGTAGAAACTAAGTAGGTGAAAAACAAAATAAAGAATGAGAACAATATAATCAAACAAATCACTATGTAAATAAGAAAAAAAAATACACACAAAAAAAATTAATAATCTAAGTTACTCCATAAACCAGTGCGCTATCAACCAGATGATTAATTGAGCATGAAAAATATCACAACGGTTGCATATTTTGTTATAATTATCGCACATAATATAAATGGCTGATTTCAGTAACATATTTAATCTCGCACGTGGACAAATAAACACGATAGTCGACCTGGAAGTAATTCTTGGCACATTAAATCTAATTTGACCTAATATATCACTGCAGTCAATACAGTTGTGTAACAACTTATATAAAAATGAAACCAAAAATATAATTGTTCTTAACTCTAAACTTACAATATTAAACCTGTTAGATAACAAATCGTAATCATAACCATGTACGGGATATACTATATCAACCTTAAATGCTAAATATTTTAAAAGTTTCCGTTGTACCTCTTCAATCTGTTGCATATAACATTTATAAATGGGATACCAAATTAAATTACAATATTCTAGTTTTGTTTGCACTAGCGATATATACAGCAGTTTAATCGGTCTTATATCGCTAAAACTTCTACAGTTTCTGATAATAAAACCGTACACTTTTCATAGCATCGTATACTTTCTACTCAATATGGTTGTTAAAGGTTAATTTTGAATCAAATATAACTCCTAAATCTTTAATGCTATTACATTTTTAAAGATATGACCCCTGAATTACATAATTAAAATTAACATTTTTTTCCTTTCTAGAATAAATTACTACTTTACACTTATTGACATTAATAAGAAAAAGTTTCCGCAAAACATAATTTTCTTTTATTGATACCTAAAAATAAATCATTGATATATATATATATATATATATATATATATATATATATATATATATATATATATATATATATATATATGATAATAGGAACAACAATGGACCTAAATTTGATCCCTATGGAACACCGGATGTAGTGAAGATTAATTCTGATATGACACCATTATAGGATACAAATTGGTTCTTACCTATTAAATAGCTTTCAAGTAACTTTAAGATATATCCAGCAAATCCCAAATTTTATAATTTAAAGAGAAGGTATTTGTGATCAACCTTATCAAACGCTTTAGAAAAATCAGTATATATCACATCTACTTGACCTTGTACATCCAAAATATCTGAAATATATTGAGTTAATATAGCTAAGTTTGATACAGTAGAGCGTTTATCTATAAAGCCATGTTGATAAGGTGATATTCATCCCCTAACAGAAGGGTAAATACGATTATATAGAGTTACTTCGAAAACCTTTGAAAAATTGGATAACAAAGATACCGGATATATCAGATTTCATTCCATTTTTGAATACAGGGCATATTTTTGCATTTTTCCACAATTTGGGATAAGTTCCGGTTTTTAAAGATGAAGTTTAAAATTTTTTGAAGTGGCTTTACAAGTACCCGAGAACAATCTTTCACAAAAAATGCTGGAATATTATCCGGTCCGGACGTCATTTTATTTTTAATTCTTTTAAACGCTGCTAAAATTTCGTTTTCTTGAAATTCGTTAAAATTAATAGTGGGTAAGTAGATATCCCTACATTCTTGATTATCAAATACACTGTTGTCGACAGGTAAATAAACTTTTTCAAAAAACATCTTAAAAGCATGGATTATATCGCGAGGATTATTAAATGTATCGCAGTTGTAACACATTTCACCTGGGATTCTAGAAGTTTTATTCTTTGCACGAATATATGCCCAGAAATTATTAGATTCGTTAGAAATACTATTCTGAATTTTTTCAAGATAAACGTTATATTCAGTTTTAATCATTTGCTTAATTATTTTTCGCAACCTTATAAATTCATGCATATAATAGTATATTACCTGTTTTCTTATAATTTGTGATATTTTTTGATTTCAACTTTATCATTCTAATTATTTCCGCATTGTACCATGTAGGATATTGATGTTTATAATTTCTGTATATTGGTACACACATATCAAATAATTCATTTATATCTTCATATATCTTCTGAGTACAGTAAAGGAAAATTTGCTATTTTAAAATTATATCTTTTAGTTTTAGAAAGAGCCACAAAACTGGTTCCCTTTTTCTATAAATCATTAATATTTATCATTAATGCTGGATGATGTAAATCTTTTTGAACAAGTGGTGCATTATCGCGACTTACATGACACAGATCTGATGATATAACTAAGTCTAATTATTTCTCAGCTGATTATACTGATTTAAATTAAACAAACACATGAAGTCTAACACTGCCGATGTCTTCACATCAGACCTATTTTGATCAATATACTTTGGAATGTTAAAGTCACCCAGGAGAATAACAGTGTCATAAAATAGTTCAAGTTGCTCTAACATTTTAAAAAAATATTCAAAATCATTTAACTTTAATTTGTCAGGAATATATAATACTGCAACATAAAACTTTTTATTTCCTGAGCGACACTCAACAATCAACAAATCAACTAGTGGAAAATGTAAATCAAATGTTGAGACATCAACAACAACATACTCAAAATTTTACTTGAGTACCAACAGTACACCTCCACCAGTCGATTTATTAACTACATCGAACTTTCGGTCTTTTCTGAAAACCTAATAGTCATCATTAAACAATTCCGAACTAATATCAGAGAACTACGAACGCAGAGAAGCGACACTCCTTTGATCTTGCGTGGGCAAGCCGCCAACGAGTGAAAATGACAGGAAAGCACCTTATTTTTTAATAGTCAGTGGGCATATTACACAATATAAATTCTTAAATAAAATTGAGCATTTATGTTGACTTTCAATAAATATGAAATATTGCACTGAAAAAATTAATTACATGCAGGGCCGGCTTTTGTTGATATTCTAAATGGTGTAATTATTTTTGATTTACAAAAGGTTGCAAATACATCGCACAACGCAAAGTAATGGTGAAAATCGTATTGATGGAACCATAGATGAAAATACTTTTTTGTTTATTCTGATGTTGACGTTGATAATACAATAATACGCCGATTCTTTTTGGCTTGTGTTGATACAAGATATAATTTATTTTTTATTATATTATTTATTATATTATTTTTTTTGACAATAAGATTATCTTCACAATGTAGTTCACAAATCCTATAACTATTATAAAGTATATCCATTTTTAACAATAAATCTTCTCGTCTGCAAGCTTCTATCCACATTTTGGCACTACAAATTTTTAACAGAACAAATTTTAAACAAAGAATTTTTTGTATTTATAAATAATACTTCATTACTTACAACTATAAGAGTATTAATATATTCTAAGTGTATTGTAAGTAATGAAGTATTTAACTTTTGTCAATATCTCATAAATAAATTTACAGTTTTCTCCTAATTAAGTCTCAAAATTGTCACTAAATATTGAGATATACAATAAATAAAGTTTTAATATTTTTTATTTGTAATTCCCATTTAAATATTTATTCCCTAAATATGTTGTGTACTCCGATCCATATATTTGATCTTTGTTATTTATATTTAACGAATTAAACATTGACAGACAACTTTTGTATATAGCAAAAAGTAGATGAGCATTTAGTTTTTTCATAATTTAATGTAAGTTTGTTTGGTGAAAAAGACAGCAAATATTTGAAGTTATGTTAATGTAAGTTTGTTTATTTGCAATCATGTTTTTATTTTGAAGTCTTGTTCTGTTATAATTTTAAGATTTTCCCAATTTTCGATCTACTTATGTTTCCAACAATTTTTAGTTTGAGCATTTTAGGAATTTCTTTGTTTCGTTTAAATCAAATATTCTCGTGTATAAAACCCTCTATATATTTTTATTTCCTAAAAATACTATATTCGTATTGTTGTCTGCGAGCGCTTTCACACCAGTAGGCCAACATCTGTGTTGATTTTTTGACCTGAGCCTTCGGAGACAATAAATTTAATGTGTGTTCGTAGTTCTCTGGTTTTTATTTTTAACTATCCCTTGGCAAACCAAAATTTATTTTTTTTATTGCTTCACTTTACGAGAGCTCGGGCGGACACGTCGGTGTCGGCTTACTCAAAGTCAAATTAATACTATTATGTAATAACTAATAATAATTACAAAGCAATAGTAATTACCTGTTATTATTCTTAGGAAATCTAAATAAACTTATTCCTTTTCCTGTCATAGATGAACATCCGCGAAACGCACAACAATAACCAGAAGACATTTTAAATACTTATAAATTAAACTTTTAACTATAAACTATAACTATAAACTTATATATTTAACTTATATATTTTAACTATAACTATAAACTATAACTATAAACTTTTAACTACTAAATAATTAGATAAATGGTCAAATGCACTTGTATCAGACTTGTATAGTCGAGAGTTTACCACAGATGCCTACGGACTATCGTAAGCAACTTAAAGTTAAAGAAAACGCACGTGTTTTTGACAGTAAAGCACCTTATTTGGGTCATGCGTATACAGAAAAGAGACACGAATTCCGGGCCTCGTGTCGCTTCTCTGTGTTCGTATGTTCTCTGCTAATATCATCAGAGTTGAGCCAAGTCTCAGTTAGAGCAATAACATCAAATTCACATTTACTAACACTAGAGTAAAAATCAATAACTTTGGAATTCAAACCACGCACATTCTGATAGTAAACCTGAAGATCTTGGCGTGTGGAACTGTTGGGTCCTATCTGTTGTCATGTAGGTCTGAACACGGCAAAATTATACTTTAACCTAGTGTGTTGGAGGATGTAGATAAAATGGGAGGATGATGAAGGAAGGATAACCTTTTCTTGGTTATACTCAGACTGTAGAATATATACATCTGAGAAATATTGGGAAGAAGTGCTATTCAATTATTCATGTATAATAGCTATCCCATATTTTTAGCAGGATTAGATTTACGCAAACCTACCAAGTCTCCCAAAGACAAAAATTCTCTAGTTGTTTGGTTTTGATAATTTAAGGTTAATTAAAAACTTATTAACTGCTGGAGAGTAGCGTAAACATGATACATCTTACTATAGAGAATACATAAAATAGATTCAACAATCAATCATCAGACAAATTTATAGTAAACGAAGGACTAAGGCAGGGCGATCCTTTGTCATCATTACTCTTCAATTTATGCCTAGAAAAAATAATGCGAGAAGCGAAAATCAATAGAGAAGGACTCCTTTATCATAAAAGACACCAAGTTTTGACATTTGCAGATTATGTAGTGTTGCTGGCAAAAGTAAAAAAAGAGCTACAGGAGATACAGGTACAGAAAGTAGTAAAAGCAGAAAATAAAATGGGACTTTACATAAACAAAACTAACACAAAATGTATGCAGTGGACAGATGATCAGTTCAGGGATGGACAAAAGTTTAAAGTAGAAGTAGAAGAAGGATCATCATATGAATTCGAAATGGTAGAAAGATTTACATACCTAGGTGCAATAATATCACGTAAACCTAACATTAAAGAAGAAATACAAGCTATAATAATGGCAGCCAATAGAAGTGTACATGCTCTTAGTAAAATGTTAAAAAGCAAGTTTGTATCAAGAAAGGCAAAAATACAGTTATACAAAACAACTATACAACCAATAGTAACATATTGCAGTGAGACATTGACAATGACAAAAAATGAACAAAATTGACTGGAGATATGGGAAAGGAAAATCCTGAAGAAGATATATGAAAGGACGGTTTATGGATAAAAAGATCAAATAGTGAATTAAAAAATATGTATAATCAACCTAATATAATAGGAGTCATAAAGGCACAGATACTAAGATGACGAGGTCACCTAGAAAGGATGCCGAACACAAGAACTCCAAAAAGGATACTAAATTACACTAAAGCTTCTAAAAAGAGAAAAGAAAGGCCAAAAAATAGATGAAATCAAGAGGTAGAAAACGATTTGGAAAAAATTGGACTAGAAGGCCAGAAAAGAAAAATGAATAACAAGAAGGAATGGAGAAAAATTACATATCAAGCCAGAGAAGATCTCAGTACATAAAGAAAAGCAATAAGGAAGAAAGAACAATATTTTCAAGCCATGGGCCTCTAAGGACTTTAGTACTATTGTATATGTATATACATTAACTGCTTCTTAGATTAGGACAGATGTAAGTAAGAAAATATGTGATCATAAAATCGTCACCCAACTCAAAAAAATATACACCAATGAACTAAAGATTGAAAAAAACAGCATATGATAAACTTATAACTTCGTCTGTTAATAAATCTAAAGCTTGTTGGAAAATAATCAATTTTGAAAGGAATAAATTTGTTTCCAAACGTCCTTGTATTGAACTATGTCTAAGACTTTCAATGATGTTTTTGTTAATATTGCAATTAATATAATTAAGTATTTGCAATATGTGTACCGAAACCAAATAATGTGTATTGGAACCAAAGTGTCATAGTTCAAATTAATGTACAACACTCCGAGGAAATGAGGATCTGTAGAAGAATTAGACAGGGATGTGTTTTATCACACCTTTGTTTAACTTATATTCTGAAGAAATTTTCCAAAACACGCTCAATAATATCGAAGCGGGAGTCACCGTTAACGGAATATTAATTAAGATATGCAGACGACACTGTGATCATAGCAACGCGTATAGAGGATCTACAACATCTTATTGAAAGCTTAAGTATAAATAGTGCTGAGATGGGAATTACTATAAACGCTAAAAAAACGAAGTACATGATAATTTCAAAAAGACCACAAAATATACATCACTTATTGACAATCAATGGTAACGTGATAGAACAAGTACAAGAATAAGATCAGACTACGTACCATTCGCTGTTATATATTTTCAAAATTATTATATGAAGATGAGACTTGGACATTAAAAAAATGTAATTTTAAAAGAATCGAGGCCTTCGAACTCTAGTTATACCGCACAGTATTGAAAATATCATGGACTAATAGAATTACAAATAAAGAAGTACTGGAGAGGGTAGCTAAAAAAACAGAACTAATCACCACTATACAAACCAAAAAACTGGAATATCTAGGCCACGTGATGAGGGGACCAAAATGAAATTTTGAGACTCATGATACAGAGAAAGAAAGAAGATCTGTTGGCTGAATGCAAAACTCATGGTAAAGAATCTAAGTGATTGGTATCAATGCAGATCGATTGATTTGTTTAGAACAGCAAGTTCTAAAATAAAAATAGCCATTATGATTGCCAACCTCCGTAGGGAGACGGCCCTCTAAGAAGAAGAATATGTGTACAACAACAATTTGTTTAATTTTAGAAATTTCACAAATTCCAGTAATTATTTTTATCTTTGCTCGGTTTTGCCAGAAGAAGTGTCTGACACAATTAGTTATTTAAAAAGTTCTAAATGTTTAGATATCAATGAACTAAGTAGCCAAGTGATAAAAGAGACTATTGTCTATTCCGATTACAAATCTTGTAAATTCAATTTTTAATTCTGGTCTCTTCCCCGAATGCTTTAAATACAGCAAAGTAATTTCTTTATTTAAAAAAGTTGACAAAAGTGTTGTGAATAACTGTCGTTTAATTTCAGTTGTATGTATTTATGGAAAAGTTAGTTATTGAAAACGGTTAAAAAGCGTTTATAATAATATTTTACCTATAAAATTTCAACCAATAATGGGTGGATATTCACGTGTCTTGAAAAAAAATCTAAAACTACCAACGAAAAAGGTATTTGCTTATTTTATTTTACTTTATTTATAAACGTCCAAGGTTTACTTAATTTAACATCGTTGAATTTATTTTTGTAACGATATATGTATCTCGAATGACTTATCAGCTTTACCAAGTTGACGTCAGTACAAGTTGGACATAAAATCGTTTTCATGTAATTGAAAAAATGTGTCATTAGAAAATAAGAATACATTTTATGTTATCAATACCAACGTCTAAGACAGTTTATTAAAAATACAGTACCTTAATACAACTTGACTACATTTTCAACATATATGTAAATAAAATATTGTAGTAATGTGCAAATAATCTGTTGTTAATTTATACAACTAATAACTCTTCGATTATTGAAAAATAAAACATGTAACAGAAAAAGTTTTCATTAATCAGAATAGTATAGCAGAAGACCTGTTGGAAGGCCGAAAAAAAGGTGGAAAGATAATGTACAGTCAACAACGACTGACTGAAACAGAATAAAAGACAGACAAACAGGAGTAATCCTAGTCGCACGAAGAAGAAGAAGAAGAAAAAATTTTCATAAATACGAAACAAAAATATGGGAGGAGGTGACCAGGAGAGCTTTTGAATTTAGTAGCTGATCTCTATATGCACATTTGAAATTTAGTCAAGTGACTACGAGGGCTAGTAATAGCTCCAAGGTCATTATACTAATGTGGGAATTAATTACTATTTATAACTGGGAATAAGCCACAATTAAAGATAAAAATACGTTTATTGACGTTTCAATTTCCAATTCGGAATCGTTCTCAAAATACAAACAGTATTATACACTGTTTGTATTTTGAGAACGATTTCCGAATTGGAAATTGAAACGTCAATAAACGTATTTTTATCTTTAATTGTGGCTTATTCCCAGTTATAAATAGTAATTAATTTACAATGCCACAAGAAAATAGCTTCAGAATAATGTGGGAATGGCGAGAAAATCTCGATAGAGTAATGGAACCTAACAGTGCCACACGGGTATAGATTACGCAGATAAAAGCACTGTCTAAGATCAGATAAAAGCTTGGGCCCTGAAGCTAAAATACTTTGTCAATCACATGAAAAATCTTAAGATCAAACGAACTTACCTGAAGTGATGTTCCATCTTGATTATATGAGGCCTCATCGAAATAAATAAATAACTTGTAGTACCTCCGCCTCTGGCTATTTCCACAATATTTTAAAGCGTAATAAAAAAACTCCCCTGCCTCCTGCATCTCTTCTCACACATATCCCGTCGATTCCACACTCAGTCAATTTGAAAGTTGTTGTTGCAACATATGGGTATTTTTCCAAATTGTTAGGGTGGGTTGGGACTTATTTATTTCGATGAGGCCTCATAATAATCAAGATCGAACATCACTTCAGGTAACTTCGTTTGATCTTAAGATTATATTCGGCCTCCTCTCATAAATAAATAACTTGTAGATGTTTAAAGTCGTTGCAACAACTTTATTATAATAATTTACAACATATTGTCATGTTCCTAAATTATTAAGCTCCTATCTAAAAATTCCATGAGCCAATTAGTTAACACTATGCAAATAACCTAAGGTATTATTAAGGTAACAAAAAAAAAATTTGATTTCAAACTCAACACGTGGTTTGAGTATCATCAAAATAACACGTTAGTCGTTCAGACTAGCTGTATTAATTGAATACATCTTTACTAATTGCAATTATACACAAATTTACATTTCAAATATAAATATTAATTTTCACAAACAGCTATTAATTGAAAAAAATTTTAAAGTGTTACTTAAAACAATTGTACAAACTCACCATTGTCCATGTAGGTGTGAGGAATATCTGTTCATATGATACCGAAAATTGAAATAAGAATAAATTTACCATATACAGGAGTATTCATTTGACTCTCGACTTGCAAACATCGCATCGATACAAATTAGGCGAAAGTTTACAGTGTGATTAAAAACGGGCTCCGGCCGCGTTTTTACCGTCAATATCGTGTATCAAGTGGATAAACTATTTATAAACTATTTAAAAATTAAAATATACAGTTTTAACAATTAAAATGAGTGCTCCACCGGATTTATCAGTGAGTGATCCTTTTTATACTGCTACTGTTAATGGTCAACCTATAAATACTCTATATCAGCAACAACAAATTCAACCAGAATGCCCAAATGTCCTTTTTGCACAAAATTCATAACCAAATTCAGCACAAATTTTAAACAATCCACCAACAACAATATATTATGTTCCTAACCAAGTACTATTACAATCTTCCTCAAACTGTCAATACAATCCTACAATAAATCCCACATTATCTACACCTTTAAATGAAGCTTATGATTCTATTGAGATGACACATACATTACAAAGTGAAGAATCTTCAGAGGAAATCAGCGACATTGAGTCATCGGACATCCACGAATGGCAAACTATACAACATAGTAACAAAAAACGTAAAATTAATCCTCCGACACCAACAGAAAACGAAGACACGGTAGTAATCAGCAATAAATTTCAGATTCTACAAAATGAAAACGAAAACGACAACAATAACAGTACAGAAAATACCAACAAAACTCCAGCAACCAATAAACCCCCACCAATTTTTATATATGGTGTTACTGAATACAATAAAATGGTTAATAATCTATCAGAAGTAGCAAAAACAGAGACATTCTGTTGTACAGCATTAAAAAACAACACAATAAAAATAAATTCCCGGGACTCTGAAACATACCGAAAACTAGTAAGACATTTAAACAGCAAAAAAATTGTGCATCATACGTACCAGATGAAAGAGGATAGAGCATACAGAGTTGTAATTCGTAATCTACATCATACAGTGCCCATTAACATAATAAAAAGTGAAATAGAAAAACATGGGCATTTGTAAATATAAAACATAGAGTAAGTAAGGACCCTCTAATGATGTTCTACGTCGATATAGAACCTAATCAAAATAATAAAAAAATATATGAAATTCAATTTATAAACAACGCGAAAATAGTTATTGAGCCACCGTATAAAAAGAATAATATTGTCCAGTGTACCAGATGCCAATTGTACGGACACTCTAAGACATACTGTAATAGACCTTATCACTGTGTCAAATGTGGAGGCAACCATATGTCAGCCGATTGTAAAAAACCTAGGGACGCACCTGCCATATGCGCTCTCTGCAATGGAGCACACACTGCAAATTACAAAGGATGCCTAGTATATAAAGAATTAATTAGCAGTAGAAACAGAGCAAGAGGAATATCATCGCACACTCCAGCGAACAATCAACTGCCATATAACAGAAATACAGTACAGAATAATCCGAACTTAAGCAATCAAAATCACGCGACTTACACACAAGCAACAGGTGGAACAAATGTAAATAATGTCCAGAATAATACAAACTCATACAACCAAAATCAAGCAACTTACGCTCAAGTCACAAGTGGAACACATGGAAGCAATACACACAATGACATTGGAGAGATGATGAAGAGTTTCCTTAATGAATTCAAATCTATGTTTTCACAACTAATAAATCAAAATAGCGTGATCTTAAACATGCTTTCCACAGTAATAAATAAACTCAGTAATGGAACTTAAGTCACTACGAATTGCACAATGGAATACCAACGGCCTAGGCAACCATAACACAGAAGTTACTAACGTTCTTGAACATAACAAAATTGATGTTCTACTCATATCGGAAACCCATTTCACTGACAGAACGATGTTCAAGATTCCTCATTACTCTATTTACAACACCAACCATCCTGATGGAACAACACACGGTGGCGCTGCTATTATTGTGCGTAACACCATACCACACTATGAGGAAACAATGTATCAGACGGAAAAAATACAAGCTGCAGTAATCTGTATCAGTTCTCGACCACAGTCTTTTAACATCGCGGCAATGTACAGCCCTCCAAGGCATAATATCTCCACAGCAGAATATGAAGGCTTCTTTAAACAGCTATCAAACAAATTCTTGATTGGAGGTGACTGGAATGCCAAGCATACAGACTGGGGGTCGAGACTATGTACGACAAAGGGAAGAAATCTTAGGCAAGCCATAGATAATACAAACAGCTCTTACTTATCTACAGGGCAACCCGCCTACTGGCCATCAGATCCAAACAAAATCCCAGATCTACTTGACTTCTTTATCCTTCATAACATGGCCTTAAATTATTTTGACATACAACCATCCTGGGATCTGTCCACCGACCATACTCCCATAATTGTAACACTATCTACGCAAATTATAAAACGTCCGCATATCCCTAAGTTAACAACATTAAGACCAACTGGAATGTATTCGAGTCTTACATAAATGAAAATTTAAATTTAAATTTAAGATTAAAGCAACCAGACGATATCGATAACGCTGTGCTTATTCTCACCCAAACTATACATGCAGCCGCATAAATAGCTACACCCCCTCAGAATGACAAAGAACCAAGTGACACCAATATACCTGTGTATATAAAACTTCTTGTAGCACAAAAAAGATGAGCCAGGCGCATATGGTAAAGAAGTCGCAATCCTATAGACAAAAATAAATATAATAGATTAACACGGCAACTTAAAACTGCTCTACAAGACGCGAGGAATGATACATTTAAACTATTCATCGACAGCATGTCAAAGAAGATCACAGCACCTGGAAAGCAACGAAATCATTCAAGAGGCCTACACAGCACATACCACCTCTAAGGAAAGACGATGGAAGCTGGGGAAAAACTGAACAAGAAAAGGCATCAATCTTTGCTGCACATCTCTCACACGTTTTTGGTGCACCTGAACTTAATAACCATAATGACGAAGAACAAGTTAAAAACTTTTTAGACACTCCATGCCCAATGATGCTACCAATCAAATTCTTTACTCCTAATAATGTAAAAGAACAAATTTCTAGATGCAATAACTACAAAGCACCAGCCTTCGACATGATCACCGGGCTAATATTAAAAAAATTACCGAGAAAAGCAATTGTCCTACTAACAATGATATAATAGTATCATAAGATTAGCCTACTACCCGATTAATTGGAAGTTTGCACAAATAATTATGATAGGTAAACCAAATAAACCACCAAATAATATTACTTCATATAGACCAATCAGCTTACTTCCAATAATGTCAAAAATCTTTGAAAGACTTCTGCTCCAAAGAATCTCCGAAGACATCGAAATTAATTCAGTGATCCCAAACCACCAGTTTGGTTTCCGCGAAGCCCATTTAACTCTACAACAGTGCCATAGGATTGTAAAAAATATTAATGTATGCCTCGAAGAGAAAAAAATTTGCACTGCTGCCTTCCTGGATATAGAACAAGCCTTCGACCGTGTTTGGCATGACGGCCTCCTATATAAACTTAAGTCATCCTTTTCCATCCCTCACTATCTTCTTTTAAAATCATACCTCACAGAACGTTACTTTCAAGTCAAATTCCTTACAGAAACCTCTCATTACTATCCCATAAAATCCGGTGTCCCTCAAGGAAGTGTCCTGGGTCCCCTCCTGTACCTCATATACACTGCTGATATCCCAACAACAAATACGACCACAGTAGCCAGGTTCGCAGATGACACCGCCATAATATCCATCGATGATGACCCCCAAGTAGCATCAGAATACCTTCAAATACACCTGAACCTAGTACAAGACTGGATGAATAGATGGAAAATCAAAGTTAACCATAATAAGTCTAATCAAATTACATTCACCAATAGGAACATTATATGTCCGAGAATCAGACTGAACAATATACTACTACCAGTAAAAACAGAAGTCAAATACCTGGAAATGACACTTGATCAAAAACTCACTTGGAAAGCACACATCTTGGCCAAAAAGAACCAAATCAACATGAAAATACGTCAAATAAATTGGCTAATAGGCCGAAAATCTTAGTTATCAACAGATAATAAACTTCTATTGTATAAGTGCATAATAAAGCCTATATGGACATATGGAGTGCAACTATGGGGCTGTGCAAAGCCTTCTAATACCAAAATCATTCAGAGAATCCAATCCAAAATACTCAGAATGATTTTCAACGCGCCGTGGTACGTTAGTAACAAAACTCTGCATGATGACTCTGGTATACCGTTCGTTGAAGACGAAATCAGCAGACTAACAAAAAATTATTTAGAACATCTGCCAACCCACCCCAACGAGGAAGCAAGACAACTACATCTCCAATCAGAAGTCAGACGAAGATTGAAGAGACAGTGGCCAACAGACTTTATACACTAATTTCAATTTTAATTTTACTTTTCATCTCAATTTTAGTTCTAAATTATAATCATACATTAATTTAATGTGTTAGTGTTGGTATTGGGAGTGTTATCAATGGATAATTTCTCCTCTCATGTATTTGCAATAATCACATTTACTAATAGCTTGTAATAGCAGGTTGTAAATTTGCAAATTTAATAAAAAAAAACCTTATACCGGCTTAAATAGAGCATCATTCTACCTGTTCGTATAACAATTTCAGGTTCCAACTGTCAGATATTAGAACTACCAACTAATTATTGAAGGCTTTATAATTCAGTCAATTTGAATCTAATAAAAAACATTTGATCTTACCCTAACTTAGAATTATTGAGTTAGGATGTTAAAAAATTTAGCTAGTAACAACATAGTGGTGTTTTTTGTTACTATGTGCAAAAAAAGTTTTTTTTCACGTTGGAAATGTATGGTAGCTCTGAACTTAAAACCTTGGGCAAACCTTTGATGGCGTCTCTAAAATGGTCGTTGTGATTGAAAACGGGCTCAACGTTAAGTACAAAGTATATAATAAAAAATCGTGTACTAATATTGAGTGCCATCAACTCTTACATAGAGAGTTGGGGCTTTATTCGATCCCTTTGGCTTCTCCAATATTTCTTAGATTATAGAAGAGTTTGCCTTCAACATGGAGACCTCTCCTCAATGATAATAAAACAACGTTTACTCTGTCCAAAAATCCAATATACGCCTTCAAGAATGTTTATGTCTAATCACACGAAAATACAATAACAGTGCGTTTCTCCTGCAAACTTGCATCGACTGCATAAAAAAAACATACTGTTTTTAGTTTTGTTTTTATCTTTCAAAAAGTTATCCAATTCTATGTGTTTTGTGTTTAGTACTTGCATTACATCGTCAATACACAGTTCTTTGAATATGAGAACATTACAGGGGTCGAAAAAACGCAGGAAAATTTAAAAAAATGTAAAGTCAAAATCTAATAAATCAAAAGAGAAGTCAGAAGCTTATATTATATTATTATATATTTGTACTCAGCGTGGGCATCATTGGTTGCCTAAGGTGTAGAGATGATCATTATATCGTTAAATCATAGTGTTACGAAAATGCATTCAGCGCGGCCCGTCTAACGGTTGCATCTCGGCATCGAGAATCATCGATGAATAGATCCCTCGACGACAAGAGAACGATCGGTCATGTATACGCCTAGAGGTGGGAACTTTCTAGAAAATAGTAACTTTGGTATATATATGTAACGATCATAGGAGTGAGTTTTAGTTGATAAGATAGTACCGAACTGTAAAGTTATAAATAAATATATTTATATAAATTCGAACTGCTCGTTTTATTTAAAAAACGGTACAGTTGGTGTCCGGTGTGGAGTTTCAACATAAATCCAGCAGTGACTTTTGAAAAAGACTTAAAACTTTTGAAAAAGATTGTTCGTCGGGAACATCCGCGTAGTTCGGTAGTCACCTTTGTACGAAAGAACATTTATAAAAGTACGTGTGTGCCTGTACAAAGATGCTGCTAGTACAACTCTCGGTAAAACAGTTGCGTGAGCAATTAGAAGAACGCGATGAAGACTGCAGCGGGTCCAAGAAGATCCTCCAGGAGCGACTGAAGAATGTTCTTAACAAGAATGGAGATGACCCAGAGACATTCCAGTTTCAATCATCAGAAGAAACAGTTTTAACAAAAATAAATGAGAAATTTGAAAATGTCTCACAAATGATTGAAGAATCTTCGAAACAAAATGATACTAAATTTGAGAACGTCTCGCAAATGATTGAAGAAACTTTTAAAAAAAATAATGAAAGATTCAATGAAACGTCTCAAATTATTAAAGAAGTAGCTAGACAAAACGACGAGAAACTCAAAAATGTGTCAAAAAGATTCGACGAGAAATTTGAAAATGTTTCTCAAATGATGGAAGAAACTTCGAAAAAGAATAATAAGAAATTTGAAGAAGTTTCCAAAAAATTCGAAAAAGTAGAAGAGAAGATCAAACAGTTAGAGAGCATGATAACTAACACAAAAATGCTACCACCAGTTAATACGGTAGCTTTAGATCCGGTAGTAAAAGAAGAATCACCGAGAGACGAAACGACACATCATATGAGATTCAAATTGCCACCGTTTGATGAAAAGTCCTCTTGGTCTATATACCTTAGACAATTTGAAGCTATTGCGACAGCCAATCATTGGACAGAACAAGAAAAAGCTGTTTCCTTGACTGCTGCTTTACGAGGTGATGCTGCAGATATCCTAAGATCGATTCCTAAGGGTCAAGAAAAATGTTACCAGACCTTGTTCACTCGACTAGACAAACGTTACGGAGATGCCCATCTACAACAAGTCTACAAAGTACAAATAAGAAGTAGAATTCAACGAGCAAGTGAGAGTTTGCAAGAATTTGAAGCAGATATTGCTCGTATAGCGCTGTTGGCCTATCCAGAGGCACCAGACAACATTTTGGAAGAAATTGCTGTAGATGCCTTCGTCAATGGGTTGAGAGACCCATTAGAGAGAGAGAGAGTGAACTACAGAAAGCTTTACGACTAGCAAGACCGAAAGTTTTAGATGAAGCGCTCGCCATTGCCTTGGAACATGAGATAGCTAGTCGAGTTTTACGGAGCTATCAAGTACGAACCTCTGAAGAGAGTGACGAACGAAACGATAAACGTCTAGAGGAAATCGTACGGAAAGTAGTTCGAAACATGATGCCGAAGAGACGTGAACCCAGATGTTGGAATGGTAACAACGAAGGTCACATTCGCCACAAAGTGCAAGAAAATAATAGCAGAAAGCTAGAACAGATCGAGCACTGGGCTGGAAAAAGTCATTCAAATGGTGATGTTAAATCAAGACGGCCATACAGTGCAAATCATAATCATTGTCTTGAATTAGAAAGAACGATTTTGCCCCGTTAGGCGAACCACCGTTATTAATGACCAATGGCAGCCTCAACAGCTACAAGACGCCCAAGCAGATGATCCATGTATAAAAAGAGTATTGGATTGGGTGCGTCGAAGTGAAAGACCTTCTTGGCAAGACATTAGTGCATGTAGTCCTGAAGTCAAGTGTTACTGGAGCCAATGGAATTGCCTAGTGCTAAAAGATGATCTTCTTTATAGAACCTTTGAGAACGATGATGGTACAGAAACTAAGTTTCAGTTGATTGTACTAAAAGTAAAGTGTCAGAAGTATTACGTCAGTTGCATGACGGTGCATCAGGTGGACACTTTGGTATTACGAAGACTCTGCAAAAGGTTCGAGAACGGTTCTATTGGGTGAACTGTAAAGATGATGTAAGAAGATGTGCCGGAAATGTGAACTGTGTGCAACCAGTAATGGTCCAGTTGGTAAAAAGAGGGCACCCATGAACCAGTACAATGTTGGTAGTCTATGGAACGAGTAGCAATCGATATTGCAGGTCCACTTCCAGAGACAAATGATGGAAATAAATATATCCTGGTAGCCATGGATTATTTTACGAAATGGACTGAGGCCTATGCGCTACCAAATCAAGAAGCTGCTACCGTTGCAGAGGTACTGGTTAAAGAATTCTTTAGCCGATTTGGTGTTCCCTTGGAGATCCACTCCGACCAAGGGCGAAACTTCGAGTCAAACCTTTTCAAAACGTTTGTAAATTGATTGGTGTCAATAAGACCAGAACGACACCCCTTTATCCTCAATCAGATGGAATGGTCGAGAGGATGAACCGAACGATGGGTAAACACCTGTCCAAAGTTGTATCAAAACATCAAAGAGATTGGGATCAGCACATTCATTTATTCTTAATGGCATACCGCTCGGCCGTGAATGAAACTGCAGGCCAGACTCCAACCTGCCTGATGTTAGGTCGTGAAGTTCGTTTGCCCTGCGACCTAGAGTTTGGCTGCAGACCTTCCGAAGAACATGTTGCAAGCGAAGATTATGTCGATCGTCTGAAGTTAAGAATGAACAGCATTCATGAACTTGCCCGACAACACATCCAGTTAGCCATGTGAAAATGGGAAAATCCATTAGCAGTGATAGAATGAAAGATCAATACGATTCTCGATGCAAGAATGAAAGCTATGAAGTAGGTGATCTTGTTTGGCTTTATAATCCACAAACGTCGTCGTGGCTTGTCTCCTAAACTGCAAAGACAATGGGAGGGTCCGTATGAAATTAAAAAGAGAATAAATGACGTAATATACCGAATTAAGAAGTTGCCGAAAGGTAAACCAAAGTAGTTCACATAAATCGTCTTGCCCTTTATGCTGGCTCAAATGAAACCGAAGAAGTCCGAACCCTTCAACATGAGATCAAAGATAAACGGCGACCAAGCTTTAAGGAGTTTATGTCAAATTACGCAAAGAGAAAGAATGCTAGATTCGGCTTGACGACAGAAGTTCAGCAGGATCCTTTTAGTGTTCCGCATAACGTCTCTCTAGTCCACTGTGTTGCCAAGATCTTGAGATGACTAAAGGAATCTCATCCGTATTTTATAAAAAAATTTGGTCGCTTGGACGAGTTAAAAAACCAGCAGCCTAAAGTTGGAAGAGTGCTGAGATTAGAAGATGGTTCTCGATCTTTGCTGTATATGGTGACCAGGAAGTCGTATACAGACAGGGCAACCTACGAGGATATATGGTGTGCTCTCACTAATTTGAAGAAATCGTCTGCAATTACGACATTAAGAATTTGGCCTTACCCAAGATAGGCCATGCACTAGATAATCTGGATCGGAAGATTGTCAGAAGCATGCTTGAAGTGATCTTCCGAGAAACCAGTGTAAGAATTACTTGGTGTTACATTAATCCGAAGAGATCGTGTCCTTCAAAGACAGTACACTGTTATTTCTTTCTGAGGGGTGCATGCAGAGCTGGAGAGTCCTGTAGATTCCACCATCATGGGCCTCCATATAGAGTTGCTGATCGGGGCGCTCAGATCTAAGAGGGGAGCAGTGTTACGAAAATGAATTCAGCGCGGTCCGTCTAACGGTTGCATCCCGAAGCATCTCGGCATCGAGAATCATCGATGAATAGATCCCTCGACGGCAAGAGAACGATCGGTCACGTATACGCCTAGAGGTGGGAACTTTCTAGAAAATAGTAACTTTGGTATATATATGTAACGATCTTAGGAGTGAGTTTTAGTTGATAAGATAGTACCGAACTGTAAAGTTATAAATAAATATATTTATATAAATTCGAACCGCTCGTTTTATTTAAAAAACGGTACAATAGTATTATTAGCAGGTCGGTATCTATTTATTGTATCTTAACCTTACGATTTAATTTGAAAAAACCTGTGAAAAATATGACACTTTTTTATTGGCATATTTTAAAATATAAAAGTAATGCAAAATGTAAATTAGCAAAAAAATAAAAAATAAGATATATTAGAGAAAAAATTAACCCTTTAAAAAAACCAAAATTATTATCCCGAGTTATCTCGTCACAGGAAAATTAAGTGCTAAAAACGTTTGCCAATAAAAGCGTATGTATATTTTATATATTTGATTTAGTGTGATAGTCTTTGAAGCATGATACCACACATAATGGCACTTGACAGTTGGAAAACATATATTATTATCTCGTTTCTTTTCGAACTCTTTTTCCGGTGTTATCCCTTTTTCTGCTACGCATTGCACATCGACGTGTCGGATTATTTTTCTTCTCTGTTGGAGGAACATATTCTGGGAAATGTCTATTAGATAAACGAAGAGGCGCTAGAGTCGATCCAGGGCGACCAAAGACATAACTCTATCAGATGGTAGAATATTTTCTTGTAGTATACCTTTCTATATTTGCTGGTTATAGGGTAATCGCTGATATGCTGGTCAACTGTATCAATTCCTCCCATTGTAGAATTTATTTTAGTCATTTATTAATATTAGTTTTACCCTTTCTTTATTTTGTTTTTTTTTTAACTATAGTATCTGTGGTATGGACAGTGGAAAGCATAATTATATCTCTTTTATCTCGCCGTCGTAATGCTAATAATTTTCTACGTTGATAACCAATAATATTTCTTTTTGGGACTTCTTCTGTGTGCACGAGTGGTGGCATTTCTTTTCGTTTAGCTTTTGCGATTTTTTTTTGTAATCACAAAATCGAACAGTTAAGGAGATGAATAAAAGTTGTCAGTTATGAGGCAATGGCCCAAGTCGAATAGCGGCTCCATAAGAGATAGTACAATTTGCGATGTAAATCCGTAAGTTGCATAATTTTGGTTGATAACAGTTCCTTTGCAGGTATATATTATAAACGACCAAACATAACCTCTTTTAGACTTGCATAACATATAACTTTTATGTCAAATATTTTCCATCCAAGTCGTCCTTTGCATCATAACAAACTTTCGTCCATAATAACAAAACAGTGGCTTAGAAACTACAATATTCAACCAACTGATCGGGGGTGATTTTCAAAAGATTGGTCGTTGCATCCATTAAAAAGGGGAGAGTAGTCTGCACCTGAACTTTTACACTTTTAAAAGTTATATTTTGTCACTGCAAGAAAGGTTTCCGTGCCTCATATAGCTGCAGCAAACTAAGTTATTTTGTAATCCAACTTGATTTGGTTGTTCTGGTGATAACTGTAGTAATAGTATTTTAATAATGGAAGATGCGGAAGAATATGAATTCATCAAGAATTCATCAAGAATCGAAATTCTGGGAGAGCATATTACCATAGATATCAACACAGTTCAAAAAGCTATAGCAGGGATGAAGAATGGGAAAGCAAGTGGACCAGAGGGAGTAACTACGGAATTAATAAAGAATGTCTCAGAGAAATTACACAGAAAGATCACGGTGATATTTAACGAATATATTAATGGACATCCAACACCAGATGAATGGAAAACAGCATATATGACCCCAATATATAAAAAAGGTGACAGGAGAAATTGTAAAAACTATAGAGGGATATCGGTCACAAGTTCAATGAGTCGACTATACGGTCGAATACTACGGGACCTGATAGAGGAAGATTATCAATCGTCTGAAGACGAAGAACAAGGAGGATTTAGAGCAGGTCGTTCATGTACAGATAACATCTTCTGTCTTAAACAAATTATAGAAAAGAAAGTTGTGACAAATAGAGAGTTACATATGACTTTTGTAGATCTTGAGAAGGCATATGACACAGTCCCGCTAAATAAACTATGGGAAGTCCTGGGCACATCAAATATACATCAAACATTGGTTAGTGCTCTCAAAGATCTATATTATGGTTCAAACTCCCAAATGAAATTCGGAAATCTCTTAGCTGAAAAATTTGCAGTTAATAAGGGTCTCAGACAAGGATGTTGTATCTCTCCGACTCTGTTTGAGATTTATATCTCTGCAACTCTGAAACAATGGAAAAGGAATGTCAAAGGAATGGGTATACAATTGAACGATCAGGATTACATATATACTTTACAGTTTGCAGATGATCAGGTGGTGATCTCAAATGACAAAGACGACATGGAATACATGCTTAGAAAACTAATTAAAGAATACCAGAAATGGGGATTAAATATCAATTTAGAAAAGACAAAATACCTCTCAATTGGAGCTGAAGCAGAACAACTCGATATCGATGACAATCAAAAAGTAAATCCATGTGACGAATATAAATACCTGGGCGTCATCTTCGACCGTAGTGGAAAAGACGAACGAGAAATAGAACATCGAATTGTACAAGCACGAAGAGCTATAGCATGTTTGAACGGAGTTCTATGGAGTAAAGAAATATCAAAGAAAAGAAAATGGAACATCTATGAGACAATGGTTAAAACTAGCCTACTTTATGGAGCTGAGACATGGAGAATAACCGAGAAATATAAGAAAAAGGTCGAAGCCACGGAAATGGATGCCATCAGAAGATCGATGAGAATATCAAGAGCCAACAGAATACGGAATGAAGTGATAAAACAACAAATGGGTATAGAGGGCACTATAGTTGAGGATATTGAGAGAAAACAGCTCATATGGTATGGACATGCGAGCCGAATGGGGACGAAAGATTGCCTAAAAAAACGATGATGTGGCAACCCCAGAGAAGAGGAAACGAGGAAGACTACCACAGAGCTGGAACCTGGGAGTTAGGAAAGCGATTAGCGCTCGAAATCTGGACGAAGACCTAACTCAAGACCGAATACAGTGGCGGTTGGGAGTCGGACAACGTCGTAAGACGTTATAAAACCGAATGTATATATATAGATGCGGAAGAAGGTGGTGGAAGAAGCGACACGAATGTAGAAAATGAAGTTTCAAATTTAATAATGAATAGTATATATGAGATTTGATTTATAAATGTTATACGATTTACAAATATTTTGATGGGAAATTGTATTATTATAATTGTAAATATATATTAAAACATTGTATTAATTTTATGTTTCGTATTGCATATTTTCTAAATGCAAAACATCTTTAAAAATCAATGCGTATTGAAATACATTTGACTTTCCTATTTAGTTACATTATTTTCATTCAAGCTTTATTTAACTTAAATGATAGCTGTAGCAGAAACATAATGTACTTTTGAGTAATTTTTTAATGTATAAAATGAATTGCAAAATGCAAAATAATTTAATTAAAAAGCGAAAGGCGATTGCTGCAAAAAGAGCAGCTAATAAATTGGAAAGAGAAGAACACCTGAGAAAATGCGAAGAATTTAACCGCAAAAGGTTAATTTGTTTTTAGCATGTTTTATAGTGTTAAATTAATATTGTTTTAGAGCATTTTCAAGGAAATTATTTGTAACAAACTTAATTATAAATAATTGTTATATTAAAAGTATTTAATATCCACCAAGAAAAGATTACATATAATTTTAATGAAATTAATTTATGAAGTGTAATAATTAAATATTAGTATTAAAATAATGAGTTTAAAATTATTTGCAATAAAAAAGTCAGTTGTATTTACACAAATTATCTGAAAATTTAAAATGCGCGAATCGGTGTCGCTTGTTTCACATGTAAACAAATAATGCTTTCGGGCGCGGGCATTGTTTACATCGGTCGGTGGAGTTAGATAAATATTGACAAAACATGGATCACACTTACGTTTTTTTTTCACCCGTATTTAAATCGAATTAGAATCATTACTGTCTGTCTCTTTATTATGATTAAAATATTGAAATATAACGCGACTAAATTTTTGATAAAATTGTAACAATTTTAGAGTTGATGATTTAATGTTTTTAATTGAGATACTACTCATCATGTCAAAAAATATTTTGTTTTAAATAATTTTTTTTAATGGCTTTGGATTATTGATCCATTCAGCCACGATATTATACAAAAAGGAAGTGGAAACATTAAATTGACCTCTATTTAAACTCTTAATTCAGGATCCTAACCAACTTAAATTAATTTACAAATAAGAAATATACAAATAAGAAATATACAAATAATACTTAATGCTAATACTAAATGATAATAATTAATAATTGTCACAGCGCTAAGACATAAACCCGGTTTTCCGGGTTCAGCCATGGTTAGGTCGTGGAAAACACGAAGCTGATAGACCAATCAGAATTGAAACAGAAACCTTTGGTTTGTGATTGGTCAGATTATGTGAAAATTTTAAGATGAGTGAAATAAACGAAATTATTTATAACGGCATTAGAGTATGCCTTTAAGATTGTCAATTAGGACTACAGAGAAGTACCAATAAACGACGAAAAACATACCAATTAGCCCCACAAGAAAAGTATTTGACCAATGCGTTTTAGCGGTCATGACCTGTGGGGTGGAAACTATGATTTTTACCAAGACCTCAGCTTTGAAATTGAGAGTGGCATAGAGACGAATAAAAAGCAGAGTCTATTCTGGTATGGTAGTGACGTTGCGGGACCGAATAAGAAACGAAGATCTGCGAAGACGGACAAGTATTGCTGATGTTGTCGAACGCATAGGGAAACTAAAATGGAACTGGGCAGACTATGTAGCAGAAATACATGTTTAATGGAGGCCTATGTTCAGCAGTGGACGTGATAAATGAAGGTTAGATGATGATGTGATCACAATCAAGGCTCTTTAATGACTATAAGGTTATCTTGCTAAGACAACACAAGAAATTTTACACGTTCGAGTAAAGAAGTGATTAAACGACGAATACATTCGTGGTTTAATCACTTGTCTACTCAAATATATGCTTTTAAATTGTATTTTAATTTGATAATGGCATCTAATCTTTATTAAATTTATAAAACAATAAACAAATACTGTTAATTTTTTTACAAAATATTGTTTACACAAAAATCACGTAGGTTTAATTTTTTAGGCATAGGATATGACATAGTTCTTCAGCTAGCCTCCAGAGGGTGCAAAATTATCATAGCTAGCAGAACAATTGATGAAGAGTTAAGACAACAAATTATACACGAAACCCATAACCCAAATATAGTACTAGAATATGTTGATATGACTTCCTTTAAATCAGTACGACTATTTATAAGTAGGCTAAAACGATCTGAGTCCAAATTAGATATATTAATTAATAACGCTGGAGTTCCTTTTTCTTCAAATACAACCGAAGATGGCTTAAATGAAACAATGCAAGTTAACCATTTTAGTGGATTTCTACTGACTCATCTACTTGTGGGTAAGAACAATATTTAATATTTATATTGTAGTGTGTTTTATTGTCTCGATGAACTTTGCAAACAAATATAGAAAGTGTAGCTGTTAAAATTCTCTCGCCAGTCAACAGACACACATGCAATGTATATATACCTTCTAATACAGGAAGTCAACCAAAATGCTTTGAAATATTATTAGAACAAATCAATTAGAACAAACAAAGGGGAATACAAATTAAAAACTTTTAAAATAGATCTGAATTTACTTTATTGAACACAGAAAAAAAAACAAACTCTACTATAGGTAACCATTTGTCTATTGATCCTTCGATGTGTGATTGTTCATTAACATAACAACCGATTTAACCACGACAATAAAAACATCCAGAAAAATAAAAAAATTAAAATTAGCTGTAAAAATCTAGAAAATCTTTATATCTATTAAAATACGACCAGCAAAGAGATATCTTTGTTTAGGGTACTTGTCCATTTCGAACGTTGGTGATCATTTTGGCTGTGATAACTTTGCTGGTTGCTATAGGAAATAGCTGTATTGAGGTCTTTCTATACCATATTCTTAGGTTAGCAAGAGGATATTCTTCTTCATCCATCGTTTTCCTTTAATATTACTTTGCAAAATGCATTGGAGTAGCTCGTACCTGCCCTAATTTCTTATTATATGTCCCAAGTACTGCAGCTCACGCCCCTTTAGGATGTTGACCATATCCGCAGTTGTGTTCATCCTTCGCAGTACTTCTTCATTGGTGACTTTGTCTGTCTATGGTATCTTCAGGATATTTCTGTATAACCATATCTAAAAGCCTGAAGTTTTAATAGAGTTTCCGCTTTCAATATCCACGTTTCTATTTCGTACAGAAGCACTCAGTAGCACCTAACATTTAAGGAACCTTATTTTTGTTTCTACGGCAAGCTCATGGCTCTTGAACTCAGAGCTCATAGTCAAGAATGCACTTTTTACCTTTCCGATGCGACATTTAATCTCTTACGTATTGTCCCACGACTCATTGATTATAGTTCCTAAGTAGTTGTATTGTGAGACACGTTCAATTCTCATTTGGTTCACATACAGATTTGCCCCAGTTATGTTTTCCTTGCTGATGATCATTAGCTTGGTTTTGCTGGTGTTTATATCCAGTCCATATGTTCTACTTATTTCCGTTATTTTGTTCATTAAGTTTTGCAGCCCTTCTATGCTATTGGAAAACATTATTGTATTACATGCATACCGCAGGTTATTAAGCTTGACTCTATTTATTGACATGCCTTAATCAATATCTTTTAGAGGCTCTTCCAAAATGTGCTCCGAGTACAGATTGAATATTAGTGGTGCAATAAAAACGCGTAACTTATCATAAACAATTATAAAATACTTTAAAACAAAAACAATTAAAACACCTCATTTTCCGTGATTTTTAATTTAATATTGCGTGCTTTAAGGTCAATGGAAGTCTTTGTCAACCATCACTTGTATTTAAATTTTTTGGCTATTTTCCAATTTCTATTGCTTCCGTGATTCAGAAATAAACAGCCATGGACAATACGTTGGACGGACACGCGATAATATAGCTGAAGTTCTGCGGAAAATACGCAGAAATGAGCTCAGAATGATAAAATGTTTTTTACTGGATACGCGCAAGTCAAGGGATACCTGCATACAATGAGGTGTTTTTTAGCTGCAGCCTCGGTGGCAGTGAAACTTAGACACTAAAATTATATTTTGCTGGAGACTACCATATAACTCCAAAAATATTTGGTAGCCATTCATTAGACCTGTACATCCTGATACAGACTTTCAGAATTCTAGAATTGGTATCTTGAGTAAATAGAAGAGGTACAATAACCCAATTGGCTGTATGTACTAATATGGTTGATAATAACGTCCGAAAAAAAACTCTTTCTAAAAGCTGAGTATTTTATTAGTTTTAAGTTAGGGTAATCTTTTATAGTATAAAATAAATATCTTTCGTTTTTAGATCTTCTGAAGAAGTCCGAAGGTGCTAGAGTAATTTTTGTGACATCATGTTTGGCTTATTTTCACACTCTAACAATGAGATCTGTTAAAGGTTTTAAAATTTATAATTCTGTGTTTAGATACTTTGACTACCCCAATTCCAAATTCTGTAATATAATAACCGCTGACACGTTTGCAATGAAATTGAAACGATGGAATATTACTTGTAACAGTTACCATCCTGGAGTAGTAAAAACAGGGATATTTAAAACAGCTGAGAAAAGTTTGACGAATTTATTTGATATTGCAATGTATTATTCTACAGTACCTATAGTGAAATTGGTTGGTGTGGTAAGTATAATATTTTTGTTTGTTTCAGATATTGCTAATACATTTACATGCTTTGTCTTTTCATATACAGGTTGAGTCATGATCAACTGTATATTCTCCTTCTTCGTATGGAGGCCCGATAGGGAATAACAGGTGACCATTAAAAAGTGTTTGCTTCCATTGTTTAATAATATATAGAGTGAGTTGTAAAGAGATCTATAGGAAGAAGAAGGCATTCATGGTTGAAAAACTTGAGAGAATGGTACAATTGCACCAATTACCAACTGTTTAGATCTGCAGCATCAAAAATGCTTTGATGATAGCCAAACTTCGGAACGAAGACGGCACTTGAAGAAGAAGAGTGAGTTGTCAATTTTGACTAAAATTTCTATTTGTTATAATTTTTAAAGGGTAAATTCGTCGTGCCTCGTATTTTGGTCAACGATTACAGTACACTATCAGCTAAACAACTTGTTGGAGAACTATAATCTCCAACCAAATAGTTATACTTCAAAACAAATAATTCAATTCAAAGCAAATAAAAATATTTTCGGGCCGGTTACCTAAATAAATCCAGTCTGCATTACTTCTTAGAATGTTAGTCTCCGCCTACTTGACCTTAGACCGGGCGCTATTCAAAATGCATAAACAAGTGTTTTCGGAGGGGCTGCGTAAGACAGTAAATTAGCGACAGTAGTAGGGCTCAGACCTATCTTTCAAGTTCGGAGAGTTTTTCTCCACGTTTGCCAGTTACGTAATAAGCCTGGAAGCCGTAAAATGTAAAGAGTGTTATGGTGTTTTCGGAAAAGTTCGTAAATTGTAAATTTCTAATTAGGTTCCTTACGTGTAGTTATTCACTCACAAATTTGAACTTTCTATTTCTTGCCCTTCTTCAATTACAGTTCTAGCTAAACAAACAATTGTTTTATTTCACTTTATATAATATATATTCAATAGGCCAGATTAAAGCACCTTTAAAAGTCCATTTAAGTTTCTTTACTGAGCTGTCGAAGGCTAGCGGACTAATTGGACTTACAGCAAGTACAAAACCGCTGAAAGAGACACTGTTAGCATACAAGACTCTCCATGGAAGGGATGTTGAAAACCGGCGTCCCTCCACAACTGATTTATTCATACCCTGTATACGGTTTTTAAAAACTCTAATAAGAATTTGTTACCATCGAACGACCCATCAGAAACGGTGGGTGCCACCAGAAACATGGGTAACAATGAAACTACCGCTGAAAGTTGAGAGCCAATGTATAACAATAAAACTTACAACTTTCTTTGGGAACCAAATATTTTAAACCAAGGTTGAAATACAAAAAGATTTTTTTTTATCATTACCAAGTCAAACGTGAGCATGTACACGTGTCTATTGCAAAAAATAAACATTCTATTACGCTATCGTTATATATTATTTTAAATTAATAACGTAATAGATTTTGCAATTATATCTCACGGCAAACTAGTCGTGAGTCAAGACAAATATGTTTGAATGGATTTGTTAATATAACATCTGGTATACCCTGTATTCTGTATTATTATTATTTTTTTATTGAATATAATGCGTCGACAACTAATGGTCATTGGCATGGTACAGTGAATTTTTACAGTCATGTACCTAGTGTAGTGTGTGTGTGTGTGTGTGTGTGTGTGTGTGTGTGTGTGTGTGTGTGTGTGTGTGTAGAGTAATTGTCTTGATACTTAGCAAAGTCGACGTCATTGTCTTTGCTAAGAGACGCTAATTGTATTCGAACGTCTGCGGCCCCTCCGGTGAGTACCAATCGCACAAGGATAGAAATTATTTTCATTTATTAATTTTTAATAAACGAAAATTTCTCCACCCAGGTGAGATTCGAACTCACGATCTTTAGGTTCAAAGGTAGGCGCTCTTACCACTGAGCCACAGAGATGTTAGTGTGGTATGGCCGTTGCCTCTGTATTATTTAAATGTTTAAATATTACAGATATAAAAAATCTGATATAGAGAGGACATCCATTTTGTCCTCTCTGTATAAGGTTTTGTTTCTGTCGAGTATGTCATTATTGGTCTGATGACTGTTTTGTAAATTCTGCCATTCGTTTCATTCCCGATATTTTTATTTTTCCATATTGTTTCATTTAGGCAGCCTGCGGCTCTGTTTGCTCTATTTACTTGATCTTCCACTTCGGTTTCGAGCTTTATGTAGCTTGATAATGTGATGCCTAGATATTTAAACTCCATCACTTACTCTATTATCTGATCTTCCAGCTCAAAATTTACATCTTAGTAAATTTGCTGTTATAACCATGCATTTTGTCTTTTTTTGGGAAAATTAACATGTTAAATATTCTGGTGGTTATATTAAATTGGTGCAGTATACGTTGTAAAGCATCTTCATTTTAAGAGAGTAGTATTGCGTCGTCTGCTTTATTTTTTAGTTTTTACTTACTTTATTATTTCATCCACAATCAAGTTGAACAATAGAGGACTCAATGAATCTCCCTGTCTTAACCCACTGCCATATTCAATAGGGTTGGTTAGTTTTTCTTCTACTTTTACTTTTATTGTGTTCTTTTGATAGATATTTTCGATCGTTTTGATTATTCCTAGAGGTATCTCTCTTGCATACAGTAAGTGGAGAACGTTTTCTAATTTGACCCAGTTAAATGCCTTTGTAAGGTCCATGAAACATAGATATGCCGTTTTGTTGTATTCTAATATTTTCCCTTGTACTTGCCTCATGATAAATATAGCGTCGATGCATGATTTTCCCGACATAAAACCTTGTTCTTCTGCTAGTGTTATCATTTCATTCAAGTTATTTGTTATCACTTTGGTTGTTAATTTTAGTGTTGTGTTTAGTAAATTAATTTCTCTGTAATTTTCCAGGTCCAATTTGTCTCCAAAAGTGAAGTTTGAAGTTACTAAATTACACCAAATGTAAGAATTTATCAAAAACAAAAGCACTCTAAATCATTTCTACACTGTTGAAATAAACATTTTGAAAATAAACTTAGGTTATTTCAGTAATGAAATATCAGGTTTCACAACAAAAGTATTTATTACTAAACAATTTTAATATCATACAGTCTATTTTGTGACTTTTTTGGATTTTTTCTTAGTGGCTGATATTTGAATAATATTTTTGTAAAATGGTTTAAACGGTTCCTCCACATCCTCCCTTTGGCCTCTAGTATTAGAATTGGGTCTTTATATGCCTTTTGAGTCGGCATTTTAACTGTGACATTGCTTGTTTTTGGAGTGGAAACATTGAAGGTACTTTATATCGTACCATTAGTGTTTTCACTACCTCGAATTCTGCCGGGAGCATCAACGCTGTAGACAAAATGATACAATTTGGAAATTCAGAACGAAATTCGTTAGTCCCTTGTTAACTTCTGTGTCTTGGTCGATGCACATGCAGACTTATAATACCTAGGCCACCAGTCTTTAAATTTTATAATACTTTCCCTTTTAATTTCACAGACCGTGAATAGGTTTTGGGCACTTGCGGTAACAATGATCTCCGTGTACTTATGGATATCAAAAACTCGGTCAAATTCTTTAGGGTTTATTTTAATAACCCCAAAACCACAGTAACAGTGAATAACTGAGCAACCTCGAATTGGGAAAATCTGCCTATGTCGGTTAAAGTCAAACACATTCTTGTAACCAGTGGTTTTTTTTGACCTGGGTAGTTGTCAGAAAACTGGCGTAGTTCTTTTACATTTGTTTCAGTATATTTTTCAATATAATCTAATAGAAAGCTGCCGACTTCATTCAGGTTTTTTCGTACTTCTGCTTCGTGGTAAATATAAAGAACGTATTTTCGTGACTTAATATTGGTGATGCAAAAAACATTAACGATAAGCTGCGACAGATAAATTAGGTCTTGTACAGGAATTAAAAAAGTTGAAGGTTTTGCAAAGAATCGAAGGCGATTGCTTCTACATCACCTCTTTGAATGCATTCCTCAAATTGATCATGTAGGGCAATGTAAATTTTTTTACTTCGGCTACGACTTTTTCGGCAACCGCTACTTTTTTGCTGCTTCACCAAGACTAGAGCTTTTAAACTTTAAATAAAGCTCCTCACAGATACTACATGTATCAGTTTGTAAAGTATCACAATGAGGTTAAAATTTTCATAACAAAATTTATTACAGAAACTCTATTTTACTGTACTCTCAGGATACGTTTTAATAAATAATTCGTGGATTTTTGTATTAAGTTTAGCATCTAAGTACTTAAATTCCTTATCAGAGTAATAAGACTCTTTGACTGGAAATGTAGTTATGTGGCTACAAATAAATTCCTTAGTTCAATCAATAATGTTCCCTTTGATATGTTTCCACTTTTATCTGTAGGTATCACAGCACCTAAATATATATATATATATATATATATATATATATATATATATATATATATATATATATTATATATATATATATATATATATAGTCCCAAGTTTCCTAAGAGGAACATAGGGCTTCCACAAAGTGTCTCCAGCGAACTCTATTTCTGGCTAGTGCTTTGATTTCAAGCCAGGATTTTCCCATTTTTCTCCCTTCGTCCAGTACTGTCCTTCTCCAAGTTCCCTTAGGTCTGCCTACTTTCCGTCGGCCTTGGGGATTCCAATCCAGCGCTGTCCTGGCAATGTCATTTGGCGGTCTACGGAGTGTGTGGCCCAGCCATCTCCATTTTCTTCGCCTTATTTGCTTTATGACATTTTCTTGGTTGCTTTGGTTCCATAAATTTTCATTGGAGATTCGGTTAGGCCAAAATATACGAAGGATTTTTCGTAACGCTCTTGATGAAAACTTGTAATTGGTGTACTATGGGTGCTGATATCTTCCACGTTTCGCAGCCATACAGTAATACAGCTTTTACATTTGTGTTGAAGATTTTTAATTTCGTTTTAGTTGGGTAAATCCTGGATTTCCATATGTTGTTAAGCATGTTGTAGGCGTTGCGAGCCTTATTTATTCTTTCATGTACATCACGCTCTGAACCCCCATTACAGTCAATTATGCTTCCCAGATATACAAATTCCGCTACTCTCTCAATTTTCTGGTCGTTGATCATAATAGGTTAGTTGTTTCTGGTACCAAATCGCATTTCTTTGGTTTTGTTGGTGTTTATTTCTAGACAAACCTTCTCTGATTCTTCTTGTACTTTGTTTACTTGGAGTTGCATGTCCTGTTTTGTATGTGCTAGGAGGCATATATCATCAGCGTAATCTAGGTCTTCCAGTCTGTTTGTTAATCCCCAGTAAATTCCTTTATTAGAGTTTACCTTTGTTAGTACGGAGTCCAGTACAATGTTAAATAGTATGGAGGATAAAACACAGCCCTGCTTTACTCCGTTTAGTATAGCTATTGTGTCAGATGTTATGCCGTTGTGTAGGATTTTGCTTTCTGTGTCACTGTAGAGTTCTTTGATGAGATTTACTATTTTTTCTGGTATTCCTATTTCCTGCAGTGCTTTCCATATGGCCGTATGTGTGAGCATGTCAAAAGCTCTCTTGAAGTCCACAAAGCACACAAAGAGAGGAGAGTTGAATTACTGTGACTCTTCTACAATTATTCTTAGTGTGTTAATTTGGTCCACGCATGATCTGTTTGGTCTGAAACCGGCTTGTTCCTTCCTCAACATTGGTTTTACACTGTTTGTTAGTCGGTTGTTTATAATTATTGCTGTTAATTTATTTATAGTATTCAGAAGTGTGATTCCTCTCCAGTTTTCGCAATATCTTCTGTCACCCTTTTTTGGTATCTTTATTATTAATCCCGTTTTCCATTCTTTGGGGAACTTTTCCTCTCTCCAAGCCCTTTTCAAGACTGGATGGATTAGCTCTGCCACTGTACCTAGGCAAGCTTTTAACAACTCTGGTGGAATATTGTCAGGGCCGGCTGCTTTGTGTGCTTTCAGTTTTTCTATGGCCATTTCTATTTCTTGCGTTGTTGGTTCGTTGGTGTTAATTCTCAGTTGTATATTGGGTATTAGGTTTTCTGCGTCTTCTGGTGGTGTTGGGACTGCACTTAGAGATTCGCTAAAATATTCATGCCATCTTTTGACTTGTTCCTGTGGCGCTGTAATATCTTCACCTGTAGCACTTTGTACAATTGGTTGGTGGGTAGTAAATCTTTTATTGGCTAGTTGTTTAGTGATATTATATAATTGTCTCATGTTTTGATGTTCATCGGCGACTCGCGCTTCTTCGGCAAGATTTTCTGCCCACTTTTTTTTGTCTTTTTTTGCTGCCTTCTTGACAGCTTTATTCGCTTCTCTATAACTTTCTCTTAGTCGGTTCTTCTCTGCTGCTGTCTTGGAATTTAGTAATTCTAGATTAATGTGTTTGCGACGTTCTATTTTGCTCCACGTTTCTCTCGTAATCCACTGTTTCTTTACGTCTTTCTTTAGGCCCAGCACGTTTTCACTTGTTTCCACAAGGGCTTTGCTAATCGTTTCCCAATTTGTGTCTTGTCTTTCGTCGATTTTGGATCTCAGCTGTCGTGCGAATTCTACTTTCGTCTCATTATTTTGTAGTTTCTCAATGTTGAACTTTTTTCGAATAGGTTTGTTCAGTTCTTTTCTATTCCTAGCTATTTTGAATCTAATTTCGACCATCATCAGGTAGTGATCACTGGCCGCATCTGCGCCTTTCCATGATCTGACATCTAAGAGAGATGTTCTCCATTGCTTGCTGATTGCAACATGGTCGATTTGATTGTAGGTTAGATTGTAGGTCATGGTTACCACATAATTCAATGAAGCGTTCGCCGTTGTTGTTTCTCTGGCCAGTGCCATGCTTTCCGATAACGTGTCCTAGGTTGGTGTTGTCAGTGCCAACCTTGGCATTGAAGTCTCCCATCATTATTTTTATATCGGATCTTTTAATTTGTTCTAATTTTGCTTCAAGGCATTCGTAGAAATCCTCTTTTTCTTGTTCTGTTGCTTGTTCTGTTGGTGCATAGCACTGAATCAGTGTTACCAGTCTTAATTTGGTCCTAATTCTTGCAGTGATTATTCGCTCTGAAACTGGTTTCCATTCCACAAGAGAATTTTTTTGTGACTTTACTAAATAGAATTCCTACTCCATTTTCATGTCTTCCGCCATCTGTTTTACCAGAGTATATCAGCAGGTCGCCTTCCATGTTGACGTGCTCTCCCGTCCCATTCCACCGTGTCTCACTGAGACCTAGTATATCGACTTTATATGCTTTCATCTCTCTACAAATTTGGGCAAGGCGTGATGCTTGCATCATAGTTTTTATGTTCCAATATCCGATTCTTGTCCGTTTACGTAAGCCAAAGGTCGTTATCAAAGGATCCGTCCGGTTGTTCTCTGTAGAAGTTTCGAAAATCTAGTAATTTGAGCACATATCACAGCACATACCACAAGTCTTTTAATTCTATTTAGCATTTTTCTTCCAATGGCGTGAATACTTTAAAAAAGCACCTTCGCATACCGTTTTTTTTTTTGTCTGATTAACATTAACAAAGAGGTTGTAACTTCTTGTTCTATCTTTATCTCCTTCGTTACGTTTTCTTCTTGTAGACACCTCCATTACTTCTATTAATCCTTGTAGATCTATATCCTGTTCGTTTTTTGTTGTCATACCGTAAAAGTTATCAAAAACAATGTTCCTTTGATCTTCGTTGACTTTTTCAAAACATTTGAGTGGACACCTAAAAAATTTACTTTATAAACTCAAAAATAGGGTAAGAGCACCAGTTATTGGCCTCTTAAGGAGAGCACGTTGATATATCTATGAAATGTTTTGTCACTGTGGCCTATTGTAACTATTTTTAACACAATGGAATTTTATTATTATTTCTAAATATTGCAAAATTTTATTACGTTAATATTTCATGTGTGAAAATATTGTATTTGTGTTCTTTTGTAATCGTGCAAATGAACCAGTTATTGGCCACCCTGTTCCAGTTATTGACACCATAGGTGTTAGTGATTGGCCATCATTTGTTAAATAGATATTTTACCAAATAATTCGTAAGTTAAAATAGATAGATAGGTAAGTGTTTGGGTAAGCAAGGATTTTGATATGAGTGTGGACACAAAAAAAACATATGTCAAAGTTAACTTTTATTTTTTATTTTGGCAAGATTCGCAAACATATACTTGATCTGTGTCGCCATAGAATCTTATTATGCAAGTTACATGATATGTTCTAAGACACATTTAGCATCCAATGCCTTCTTTACACTCTGTAATATTTAGTACACGTAAATAACACCCACTTTTAGTAACTTTTTGGTTTGTAAAATGTCGTCACTGTCAGAGCAACATGCCTTAACGTCACTTTCCAAGTTTTTCAGGAGAGCGAAATAACTCATTATCTCTTAATAATTAAAATGAAACCTTACTTACCAGATAAAATCTTGTTTAATTTGTTTCTAAAATTTCATTTTTAGGGGAAAAATTGTTAAAAACTTGTGATATTAGAAAACCTGGACAATAAGGTTTGTTGTCTGCCAAGAGTATTGACAATACGAGCTGTTGCTCATTCTATTCATTCTCTCATTCTCAACTTAACGTAATTTTTTTCCAGTCTAGTTTAACAGGTAAATCCCAAAGAAATATATACTTCTATATACTATCCCTAAAGTACAACATGGACCCCATTTAAAACAGTTATCACTTAAGTTTGATAATATATTTTAAAAAAATTGGTAAGAAAAGAAAACAAGAAAAATACAGTCATGAGAAGCTTAAATTTAATGCTTCTAATTACACCTAATGGTTCTCAATTTTTTTTTTCTTGTTATTATTTTCTTCTACTTCTTTTTTTCTTTTTGTATCCCTTTGACTGATATTATCGTGTGGGAGTGAATCGTAGAAGCTATGAACATCTTTACTCATCATGGGCTTTAGTGACTGAAGATCTCTCCATTTGTCCAAAGTTATATTCAGAGGCTTTTTAAAGAGCTTGGGGAAAAATAGACAGGATCTTGCTTTTGGGGTCGTACAGGCAATGAAGCAAATTCATCTGTGTATTTTAGTTTGTAATAAATTTTTCCTTCAGGCCTGTATTGGAGAATTCTTAGATCCGTAACAGTAGCATCTACAGGTTTCTTTCCCGGTCGGATGGAAGGATATATTATTGATGTATTGAAATTCTTGAAGAATTCGAAATCCACCTGTTGAGCTCTGTAAGGATCAACTTGCTGAGTTTTCTTTCGAGCTACTTTTGATAATGCCACAAATTGACTAGGTAGAAGAACATCTAAGTCTTCAAAAGTAGCCTCGATATGGCTATGTACCGAGTCGCCTTCTGTGTATGTGTGGCCAACTTCTAAATATTTATGAGTGATGGTCACTTCTGAAGTCATGCTCAAATGTAAGAGCGCATTTGAAAGAACTGAGTTTCTATTTTGATAGTTACACCCGTCCGAATATATTACCACTGGTTTAAGAGAGACTTTTAAAAGTTGTGACGTATAATCCACTAAAAAAGAAGCAAAGGTTGAAGCATTAAGGTTACTGTTGGTTTCGTCAAACCAATAGGCCATAACATCGTGGGTTGCCAAATTATATACTGTATAAGTATGGACAGTTAATTTTAACTTGTAATATGCTGCGCTGGCCCTAATAAATGGTATGGTTTGGACTTTCATAAGGTCACAGCAAATTGTGAGACATTCTCCATTCATGGCCTTCTTTTGTCTTCAGTTTTCTCATTTTGAGCTTCTTCTTTTCGAGCTCTGTGCTTCAAATACTCTTTTTCTGTGATATTCTTACAATTATAAGCATAGCACTTGTCACTCATATCTTTTCATGGAATATAAATCGCAATATTCATGTTTTTTAGAGTATAACTAAACTGGGCTCTACTTACATGTGCAACATTGTCCTCTGTGCATTGTTTAACATAAATCTCATGAAGATGAGTTTTAGACCTAATATCTGTCTGTAAATATTGCTTTTTAGAATTTTTGCGGCAATAATGTGAAGGGAGTTTTGGTAGTTTGGATAAAAAGTTTTCCAAATATAACTGCCTATTACGCCTAGCGCGCCTTGATTGACCAGAATCGGCTCCACTTACTTGCGAATTACTTACGTCATTTATTTGCAAGTTATTTTCAACGTCATTAGAGATGTCTTCAAATGGCTCTGGCTCATCCCTGTCACTATTTCTACTCTCATGCTCTTTACTGAGCCAATGACGCACTTCATCTTCAGTTAATCCTAATGTAGACAGAAACATATTCTTGCAAACGGGAATTTTTTCGTTGTCAGTTTTAAGAAAATAAAAAGGGATACCTTTCTTCTAGAGTTTGGTCCTCCCCTGATACGTTTCGGGTTTTTCTTTACAACTAAAGTACGAACGTACATTTTTTTACTCTCCCAAGACCAAGACCAAAATAATTCGAAAAGTTCTTTTCTCTTTTTATCAAATATAGAGTAACACTTCCTGGTTAATTTATATCTTCCACAACCCTGAAGATTACAACGAACTCCCATTTGCCTTGCTCCACGCTTGACATCTTGGACAATTTTGTTTGTAGACTTTTTGTCTAACCTGCGGAATCCGATATATTCTTTTCCTTTTTCTCGGTTATTTCGAGCTGTTAAACGTTTTTTGGTTGAAGAGGCATATTCAGACTTCTTTTGTTCAGTATTGTTCTCTGCATTATCTATATTATTACCATTAGATGATGTTTGTATAGTATTTGAGTAAACGTCTGAGGTTTCAGCGAAGGGAGAATTTTCATTCATTATCTCAGAATCAGCTGACGAATTGACTTCTTTTTCTAAACTAGTATTTCTGTCCATGTAAACAAACTCAGCATTCATTATATCTTTAACGTATTGATTTAAGTTAGTACTATCATTGCAAAGCACTGGTACAATTCCTAAGCAGTCTGACGTCTGTTGAGAAATATTATCCTTGCTGACTTCTAATAAATCAACATCATTTGTAGTGAGATGGAGATTATCATTACCGTGTGATGAGGCTTGATATTCGTCTGTCTTTAGGCTGCTATTACTTTTGCGTCTGGGAGTAGCTGAGGGTTTAAGCTGATTAAGCTGATTATATGTCTGCAAACATTCCAGTAGTTCATCGGAATCATACAAATTGTCTTCATCCGAAACTGGGTTGTTATCACTTCTACTAGACATCTTTTACCACAAGATATTTCAATGTTCTGTAAAGACAAAAAAGAATAATTAAATTATTAAAAATATAGCTAGAGATTTAATATGAATAATACACAATAATTAATTTAAAAACCAATCAATCAAACTTACTATAATATTTTTTTATCTCTAATGTACCATACAACACACTGTATAATTTAAATTTTGTTTAACTGCCAATAACGTCGTACTATGTTAAACAAACAACATAGGGGAGAATGGGTTACAGTGAACCACTTTTTATTTGGAGTGGTGTAACTCAGGAAAAAATATGCATATATGTCTGAAATTTGGATGATGAATGCTATAAGGTACGAACTTCTGCTCTCATAAGTGAAACATGATATAACCAGATGTTTGGTACTAGTTAAAATATATATTTTTCAAAGCGTCACTTGGTTCAGTGTGCCCCCGTCCTTGTGAACAGTGAACCAGGCTATGGGTAACAATGAACCAAATGGTGGTACAGAGAATCAGCAGGTTTCTTGGAGAAAAGAAAACGCATGATATAGCAAAACCTTTGATAACTCACTACTAGTACAAACTAGCGTATATCTATTTGAGTAAAATTTAATTTGAATGAATAGAATGACTGTTGTCGTTTAGTATTCCCACAAATAGTTGGTTTTGGTAATATCAATTTTACGTCTGACAGTGCAACCGGAGATACGTCTAAAACGTCTGGCAAACGGAATGTGTTTTCCATTTTATAGTTTCTTCTTAAAAAACTTACTTCTACTTCTTGTTCCTTGGCCTCTTGTAATACCTTAGCAACGTAATAGACTTTACCATTCTTCCCATTGAATTCAACCAACACATAGTCTCCTTCACTGGGTAATTTTTCTAATGGATTAAAAGAGTCGGAGGTCATAATATTCTCCTCATCACCGCTTTCATAATAGTCTTCTACCTCAGAATGAACACTGAACGTATCTTCTTCATCTGTTGTATCTTCTGGTTCTTGAAACACTTTTTTCTTTATGGGATGCGCTTTCTTCTTTCTCTGCTTTTCTGCTTCGCGCTCCTCAATTTCCATTTTTTCTGGGGTGTCCGTGGCTATCATAGATTTACCCTTTCGTCTTGGTTTTCTGGTATTTTTTCTCGGCCCAGCCTTTGGCAGCCCTCGAAATTGATCCGGAGTTACAAATTCCAAAGATATTTCAGCCTCAGAGTCAGGAGTTCTACTTCTACTATGTTCGGCTCCGACTGCCAGTGGATTTTCTGAATTGAAGATTTGGCCATCTGGAGTATTCCCATTATTTTCAGTAATGGGCCTGTTAGTAACTTCACTTGGCAAGAAGTCTATGTCGGTAAAAACATTTCTATCGTACGGGAAGATGCCGGTATTCTTAAAGGAACTACAAATATTTGACGGAGTCATTGCCTTCATATGTGCATCCCCAACGCAAGCAGCTACCTCATAAATTGTTAGAGGTTTTCCTGGATTCCGCATCATCCAACTGTCTACAGCTGCATTGTAAGCAGTTTTGAAAGGTTTATAAAGGCAAACGTCTAAGGGTTGCATCTTTCCGGTAGAATGAGGCGGAACTGTTAATATTGTCACACCATTTTCCTTTGCCAATTCAATGGCTTTTATGCAAATATGAGCTTCAAAGTTGTCCATTATCAGTAAGCTGGGGTTTTCTTTGCTAGTGTTTGAGAATTTAATAAAGTGTTCCATCGTGTCTACAAATAGTGTGCTATTCATCCACCCAGACTGTGTCGCCAATCCTAACGTTCCGGTGGGAGCCCCATTTGTCATGTGATGCTTAAAATGGACACGAGGAAAAATCATGACTGGTGGTAAAAAATTGCCGGAAGCATTGACGATACAACAGGTTGTTACTAATGTTCCCTTTTCACCACTAGTGACTTTGCTGACCTGTTTTTGTCCTTTCGCTGCGAGCACCTTTTGAGATTTTTGCACGGTCAGGGAACTAGTTTCGTCAAGATTATATATCCTAGTCCCATCAGCAAATTCGGGCTTACGTAACATAACTTCTTGTAACTTATCATAAAATATGTTCACATTATGTCGGTTAAATGACGTAGCTCGGGACAGGCTACATCCTTCAGGTGTCCTAAGGCTTAACCGGGGATGTCGCTTTCTAAAATTGTATAGCCATTCCATGCCAGCAAGCTTTCGATCATTCCATTTTTCAGGAATTTTGACGTTGTTGACTATTGCCATTTCGTAGGCCAGCTGGCGACATTCCAGCAGTGTTAACCCGTAAAACATTTGGCTACATTTTACAATATAATTGGCCAGTGCTTCTTCCTGGATGGCTGTGAAAATTTTATTCACTTCATAATTAGGAGTTAGCCGTATTGGTTCATCTGTATTTTTAAATTTTTGCCAATATCTTCTAACAGTCGGATAAGGAATCCCTTTAAGTTTTGCCACACTTCTTATGCTTTGATTTTCTCTCGATATGAGGTCTAAAGCACTTCGCATCTGCTCTTCACTGTGCATGCCAATGTTTGTTTTTCTAACTCGGTTGCGTGGCATTTTGAATCTGAAACAATAAATAAACGTAATCATAAACCAAATTATGATTAATGAAATTAAATGCATACATTCTAAGGGCCGGTTGTTCGAACGCTATTCAAAAATGATCATTACCAAATATTTAATTACTGTCACCAACTGTCAATGTCAATTTTTATTGGGTTGCTGAAAACATAATCGATTACCATTATGAAATTAGTTAATCAATTATGTTAATAATTGTTATGTTAATTGATTCACTAATCTCATAATTGTACTCAATTTATTATGTTTTCAGCAACCCAATTAAAGTTGACATTGACAGTTGGTGACAGTAATTAAATATTTGATAATAATCATTGTTGATTAGCGTTCGAACAACCGGCCTTGTATAACATTTGCACAGTAAACCATTATGGGTTACAGTGAACCAGGTTCAGTGTAACCCATTCGTCAATGGTTCGCTGTTACCCACCGCCACCTATTTAACTAAAAAATTTATTTAAACAAAAATAAACTACATTGATTTGAAAGACAAGATAAACAGTATGTACAAAGACCTATTAAGTAGCTTGGAACTATAATTGATCTGAATTTACCGCCAGGCTTGGAACAAAACAAATAAATACAACAATGTGAAAAAAAGCATTCGACTTACCGTTCAGCAGATATCGAAATAAACATCTACACACTATGTTAGCTTGATGCGAACTAAAGTAGTAAGGTGTCGCGTAAAACCAGCAGATATTTGAAGAATAGAGTTGGGCGATAAAGTGCATAGGCAAAGAGTGGGGGCTGCTGGTTCACTGTGTAACATGGTTCACTGTGACCCAAGTTCCCCTACCTTATTGTCAATTTGGGTTGTATGTAACTTCCCGTAATGTCAAAATACAAACTAACGGTTTAAAATAAATGAAATTACGACCATCACAAACAGAAAATATATCAAAATTAATTGATTTCTTGTGGAAATGTAAGAAATTTAATAAATTAATCTTAAAATAAACTTTTTACTTACCAAAATTCTAAAATCTCGATCAAAAACTCAGATCACAGCAAATAATGAACAGAAGCATGGAAATAACGGACGATAAGGTGTGTTACTGACCAAATGACAATGTGGGCTGTTACATTTTTTAAGGTAGAGCCTGGTAGAGCGTTCTCTAGTGGCTATTTTTTAAAACTTGTAGCACTGGTCGATGCGCCTTCTCAATACGAATCGAATAATAGGCATACCTCATATTCGTTAAAAATGACGTTAGGGTATGTTGCTCTGACGATGACGATGTGATGGAATGTTTGATTTCAATTTTCAAAGTGTGAAGGAATATTTGATAATAAATTATTAGATAGAATTGTAATTTTTGTTGAGGACTGATCTGTATTATCATCAAATAATTTACGTTTGGGTACAATTTTTTCTCAGGGCTTGGAAATTTAGTATGGGCGAGAAATATTTTCAGATATAATCTCAAATTCGCTTTTGGTATAGGTGAATGCTTGAAAATGTCAATACTATCTTGGTTATTTACAGAGCTTGATGATTTTGTGTGAGAATGAGATTCTGGTATAGGAACTTTGACAAATTCAGGTAATGGTGGCTCAAAAACCTCAATATTGTTACTTCTACTTTCCTGGTTTAGAGAAGAAAACACTTTCAATGCTTTTTTTATCTTTTTTTAATATTTTTCAATAGGAATGTGCACTTTTACACCTTTTTTTTTAAATTTTGTTGAGGTCATTTCTATGGGTTTGTTTACTTTTCTCTTCAGACTTAAGAGTTTTAGCTAATGTTTTGGGATTTTTATTATTCGAGCTTTTTATTTTCTTTTTATTTTCCTTAATACTCTGTTTTTCTTTTCTTTTAAGTTTCCTTTGTTCCTTTTTACGCTCCTCTTCTAACTTTTTCCTTTTTTTTTATTTTTCTTCTATCTGATGAAGTTAGAACAAATGGAAGCTTTTGAGTTTCCTTCCTTTCTTTTCGTGCTGGAGTATCTGGCCATATTAACTAAGTCGCAATAGATTTATTTGTAGAATTTACAGATATATTTTCAGAAATGTTTAGGGATTTCTCGGGTTTTTTGATTTTTTGACCTTTAACCGTTTTCGTCAAACTTTAATTAGCTTGATTTGTATATTCTTGTATGTTGAAAATTTCATTCTCAGGTACCATCAAGGTTTCGTTCTCGATTTCAGGATGTTTACAATTTCAGTATCATCTATTATTAGATGTATCATTCAGTATGATCTTTTGAATGGTCAAGAGCAGAAGAATTAGAAGTAAATATACAGCATGCCCTAAACCCACTTCTGATAACATCTGGATTGAACCTATCTATAGCAGATTTTAAAACAGGGGCAAACTGTACTTTCGTTAACACTTTTTGGGGGTTGTCTCTCCTAAACTGAAGCACAGCTTTGTTCCAAAAAGGTTTTAGAGGCTGAAATGCAGCCGCTGGTTGCAATAATCTCGTGGCATTAGAATATAAAGCTACTAAAATATTTTTCAAATCTGTACAAAGTTGACTTGTCTGTACAATTGAATGGGTTTTATGCCCATCAACAAAAAGTATCACCAGACGTATCATATTATTTCGATCTAAATAAGGGTTAAATGTATTTCCAATATATTCATAAAAGTTTTTGTTGTCCATCCAACCATTTTCAGTTAAACCAACACCCCACGAATTCGGCACAGCACTTAGTATATGATTTGGAAATCTTTTATAGGGATAATTATCATAAGAGGTAAAATATTGCATATTGCAGCAAATGTAAACATAACTGTTAAGTTAACCTTTGGGTTATGTTCAATTTCATAGACGTTTCTGGAACCCTTCATAGCCAAAACCTTTTTATTTTTGGGACATAGATAAAAACATGTCTCGTCACCATTGAAAGTTATTGTTGGATCTTTAAGAACGTCTGAAAGTCCTTTTTATTTAGATAAGATTTTATGTTGTCAAACCATTTTGTAATATCCCTTTGCTTAATATTTGAACTTGCTGATGTCACTCCCTCTGAAGTCCTTAGCGAAATGTTGGGATTGCGCTTTAGAAATGCTGATAGCCATGTTCTACCTGGTTTATTTTCAACAAATGGATTAACTCTAGGGTTACTCTCTAAAAATGATTTTAACGGAATCCTTAATGTCGTCAACACGAACAGGAAATCCTCTATTTTGACAATGAAAAATCCAGAGTTTCAGTTGTTCCTCTTCATCCTTCGAAAGAAATGGATCTGGTCCATGGGTTATCTTGTAATAAAAATTTTCACTTTTCCGGTAACTTATAGTGGCTCTGGGAATATTAGGACTTATAGAATATTTAGACTAAACTTATTGAGACTTCTCGCTCACTCATACCATTTTTAATTAACTCTAACGCTTTTTCATCGTCTTCGGAATACTTTTTTTTATAATTGTTTTTAGTTTTAGATCGTTTTGGCATATTTTCTAAAACAATTTATATTAATTAGTTATTTGCCACATATAAAACACTAGTTATTAACATATGTCAATCACTAGATTCTTACAAAATCTAATGTTTCAGTTATTGGCCATCTAGGCCAATAACTGATACATTTATTACAGATAAATTTATTACTGATACAGTTATTTGTATAAATAATGTTATATTCGTTATGCAGTTTGGAACACGACATACACTATATTCTCACAAAAACATAAAGTATAAAGTAGAAAGCATAGATTAAGTATATATAAGTAGGTAGAAAGTAAATTGCAGTAGGTACCTATATAGTACTTACCGACCAACACAAGTTTCTGTAGGTAAATAACAAAATTTCGGTTGCAAACTAGCGGCACATAACAGTGTCTCATTCAACAATGAATACTGACTAAAATTTAATGGTTACTTTGAAACTAGATGTGTCATACTCTAGGAGACATGTTGCCAAACTTAAAAAAAGTAGTTAGAATTAACAAAATACCAACATTTTCTTAACTCTAATCAAAACATATTAGTAGGCCAATAACTAGCACATGGCCAACAACTGGTGCATTTACCCTATTATATTTTTATTATTTTACTTGCATTTATTATTTATTTGCTTTGCTTCTATGGCCTTATTTTGTAGCTAATATATGTTTGCCCTTAAACTCTAGAGTTTCTGGTAACATTACGCTGAGATTCATTCGATTTCCTAATTTACTTACGCCTTTTAGTAGCAGGCTCTCGATCCTTAGCGTTTTCAGCTCTGGTGGTTGGTTGATCGTTGTCCATAATAATATTATAATATGAACGATTTTCAGTCAATATACAGACAACTTTTTGTAAGCAGCAATAAGAACAAACAATAGAAACACTATGAATTTTATAGGTTATGGTAAACGTCGATATGCAAAATAATAACTGAAAATTTAGTGGAGAAACAACCTTAGTCCGGTACTAAGGTGGTTTCAGAAATATATGAATATTTTAAATCGATATAAAATCAACTATGCTTGCGAGACTTGCAGTGTATTCTGCATTAAATTATGTGTAACTCACAGAAATATATGTTGGTCTTATCAACTCAAAATCGCCAAAATGTGACTTACGAAGTTGCTGAAATAAGCGATTCACATATAGTATATTAATTTGAAAAATGAATTAATTAAGCAAGAAGTTTGATCTGAACAATATGTTCTTATAAGTATCATTTAACTTCAAATATCTCAAAAAGCCATGCTTTTGTTTTCAGTTTAAAAAAATAACCACAATGGAAGATTTTACGAGTAGCGTGAAGTTTAGAAATTACATTACACTAGGCAAGAAACTTTTTTTGCCACAAGATATACTAATTATATTGTATTTTGTCTAAAGTAAACCCTTCATTTGTAGAAACCAAGGGCAACCTCACAAGGTGCCGTGCAAATAGCAATTGCCAAAGAATTTGAGAATGTAACAGGGAGTTTTGTCGGAAACCTTTTAAATAATGTTAAACCTAGAGCAGCTAACGATAAAAAAATTTGTGAAGCGATCTGGAGGGCGTCAGAAGAAATGGTGAAACTGAAACCAGAGGAAAGACTAGACCAGACTTAATCATATCAGAGATGTCCCTTTATCAAATAATTTATTAAAATACTAGATTCTAATTATTTGTTATTTTAATTAAAATAAATAAATGTATTAATATATTAATGTATTATTTTTCCCATAAGTAGTGAATATAAATATTCTAGTAAGAATCATAAACCTTATCATCCACTTATCATTATTTGTAGTCTAGAACAGAAGAACTAAAACAAAACCAAATTTTTCTTTATTTATCATATGGCAATTACAACACATTTAGAACAAAATTACAAACACTAGTAATGTGGGTATATGACAAACTTTAAATAGTTACAAACAAACATCAAGTGTATGAACATAATCAATTGACTCTGAAATTGCAAACAGGAAGTCTTTAGGGATACCATTGTAGGATCTTGAGGGACACTTTTCAATAATGTGGTCGATCGTTTGGTTTTTCCCACAGTCACATTGAGAAGACGGATTCTTTTCCCATTTATGTAGCATATATGCACTTCTGCCATGTCTGGTTCCGATCCTGTTTAGAGTGGACCATGTTTTACGTGGAAGATCAAAACCTGGTGGTTTGTGGGTAATACAGGGCATGTTATTTTGCCATGCATTCCATTCCTGGGACCATGCACTCGTGATGTTGAACCCCTCATGTATCATTCTTGCCGTTTTCATTGGTGGTTTTCTAGAACGTAGACGGGTATTTCGTGCATCCTCGGTATCTTGGTGGATCGGCAGGTTTATATTGTTCATGATCTTTTTGTATTCACGTGTAAGTACGTCAACTCGTCGTAAATGTGGAGGTGGCATGTGACTTAATACTGGTAGCCATTGGGTGGGAGTTAATTTAATTGTACCAGCTATCATTCTCATAGTGCTGTGCAGCTGAGTGTCGACCTTTTTTACGTGTGGACTGTGTAGCCAAACTGGGGCACAATATTCAGCGGTCAAGAAAACAAGGGCTAAAGCAGTAGAGCGGAAGCCGATGCTCCCCAGGTGGTACCGCAGAGCTTCTGTATAATGTTATTTCTTGTACTCAACTTTTGGGCAGTTTTTGTTAAATGCTCTTTAAATGATAGCGTTTTGTCTAGTGTTACGCCCAGGAACTTCGGTGTTTTGTTGTGAGAAAGTGTGGTATTTTCAAACCGTATGTTGAGTTCCTTTCCAGCAAGTTTATTGTTCAGGTGAAAGCAACTTACTTCTGTTTTGGATGCATTTGTTTGAAGCCGAAACTTGCAAAAATATTTATATATATAATTTAGCTCTCCAAGCTTAGAAGGCCCATGGCTTGGTTTACTATTCTTTTCCATTATTTTCTGTTTGTTGGTTTATTTTTCCAGTTTGGTATTTTAAGTTTTTCTATGTCTTTTTCAACATCCTTCTTCCACCTGGTTTTCGGTCTGCCTTTCTTCCTTTTCCCTCCTATTCCTCCCATTAGCATTCTTTTTGGCAGTCTCGTGTTTCCCATTCTTTGGATGTGTCCCAACCACCTCAGTCTTTGTGACTTTATGATCCCTACGATATTCGGTTCTTCATACATCTCCTCTAATTCCATATTTGGTCTTTTTATCCATATACCATTCCATATTTTACCTCCAAATATTTTCCTGAGGACTTTTCTTTCCCAGACTTGCAGTAGGACTTGGTCGGTTTTGTTCATTGTCCATGTTTTACTGGCATATAATACAATAGGTCTTATTACTGTCTTATATATTCTTATCTTAGCCCTTCGAGACAAATTTATTGTTTAGTGCAAAAATACAACGGTTACAGGCCATAATTCTCGCTTGGATTTCTTCCTTCATATTTGGTCTTCTCGTGAATGTCGTTCCTAAATACTGGAATATTTCTACTTCTTCGAATTTATATGTTTTTTTCATATGTTATTACTGTCAGATATTGTTCTTGTAGGTTTTCTCTTTCTGTCCATTCCATATATTTGGTCTTTTCTTCATTTATGTACATCCGTTTCTTTCTCGCTTTCATTTCTAATCTTTTTGTTATTTCTTTTAATTCTTGCGTACTTCTGGCTATCAGTACAATGTCGTCAGCGAATGCTAAGCATTGGTGTTATCTTTGATATATACTGTTTGACCTGTTGATTCCAGCTTCTCTGATGGTAACTTCGAGGACGATACTGAACAACAGCGATGACAGTGGGTCTCCTTGTCGCACCCCCTCACTGACCTCAAACTTATCTGTTTCTTCGCCATTTATTTTAACCCTATTCTCTGTTCTTCGTAGTGTCACTTTTACCATTCTTATCAGTTTTTCACTAATTTCACGTAGTGCTTTGTATATTTCTTTGCGTTTTATCCTATCGAACGCTTGTTTAAAGTCGATGAATAGGGCCATTGTAGGTTTCCCATATTCGTAGCTTTCTGCTTGTATTTCGCGCAGTAGGAAAATTTGATCCACTGTGCTGCGCCCTCTTCTGAATCCACATTGATATAATCCTATGTCATTATCTATATTTTGAGATAGCTTATCTTTTATATATATTGCAAGTATTTTATATGCAACATTTAGTATTCCTATTTCCCTGTAAATGTGGTATAAACTTTTGTTGCTTTTTTTGTGAAAAGGGCACAGTGTCGCTTAGGTCCATTCCTTCGGTAATTATTCTTGTTCCCATATGTCTTTTAGCAACTTTTCCAAATGCTTCATTAGTACTGGTCCTCCATATTTAAACATTTCAGCTGTTACTTTATCTCTTCCTGGGCTCTTATTATTCTTTATTTTCTCTATTATTTTTTTATTTCTTTTTCGTTAGGCGGTCTTTCCTCTATTCGTTCTTGATCGACATTTTCCTTCACTTCTTCTTCCTCTTCATATTCTGTTGCTGGAATTTCATTTAAAAGTTCTTCAAAGTATTCTTTCCATCTGCTCAATATTTCTTCGTCACTTACTAAATTTCTTCTACTTTTGTTTTTGTAGTGTACCTACAGGTTTTTCTTGGTACCCCTTTTTCTCATTTTTCACCCCCCCTTGATATAAGTTTCTAATTTCTCTATTTTTATAGCTCTGTTCTATACATTTTAATTTATCTTCATTGTATTTTCTTTTCTTTGATCTTATTATTCTTTTGGCTCTTTTCCTTTGTTCATTGTATTTTCTCTTAATCTCTGTTGTTTTTTCTTGCATCATTTTCATTCTTAATTTATTTGTTCATCTAGTTCCATTTTACATTTCTATCGTGCTATGTATTAAGAGTATAAGTCAAAAATATCAATTTTTCACTAGGGCTCTTCAAAGTTTTTATTACCACTTTTGAAATAACTGTTACAACTAAATATCAAAATGATGATGAAATATGATTCATAACTGTAGTAATTACCTATTTTACTTTCTATTTTTATAATACCACATTAATTATAAATATTAGTTGACTTGTACTGTTAAGGCCATGTTTGCTTCATGACTTATACTCTTAGTCCTGCCAGTTTTGAGTGTATTGAGGATTTTACAAGTGATCAAAATAATCATGAACAGAAAAATATTAAATTAAACTCTTTATTCTTTACCTACATGATGAAATGTAATTATAAAAAAACATTACAATTAAAGTTCTAAAATTAACTTACAATAAAATTGTTATTCAGAATCTTCAGAATCGGAGCCTGGATATGTGTTTTTTACCCCTGCTGATGTTTTCATAGACTTATAAAAATTATGAAATTGGGGATGTATTAGGGTTAAAAGGGCCATGATATCCTTTTTCTTTTCCACAGAAATTGGCAGACTTTTTTTGTAACACTTTGGAGGTTCTAGAGTAACATCGTCTGTGTTATTGCGACGATGGAGATCAATGCAACGGAATGGCTCATCCTTATCTAAGGTCAATTTAAAAAACATTTTTGCTGGCTCTCTTGTATATCTCAACCAACGAATATCTGTCCATTTGAAGGAAAGACCGACCTCATCCTTTGTCCTTAAAAACAGATCTTTTTTGTAGAGAGCTGCAAAATCTAAAAAATCCTTGTGATTTAGTTCAACAACACTGAACTTTTTTTTCTTTCCACATGTGCGAACTAGCTGGTACCAGTCGTATGGCGTAGAAATTGGCATTTGCAAAGTTTTTTTTTGCTTTTCAATCATCCCGTGGTCAACATCGCATTCAAGATGACTGTGACCACTCACCATGAATTTATGATCTATGCATTGCAGTTGAGGACATTTTTGCATTAGAGTTAAAAACATTGCTGAAACATGAGAGTTCCTGTTTTGTCCTCCGCACGAATCAGAATACAAAATGACGTTTTTAATTGATATTGGGAGAGAAGAAAGTTCTTGATAGAGGCACGTCGCAATTTGGTTAGCACCTCTGCCACCTTCCGCCTCATGCCACATGTAGCACTTAACTGCCCCACTACTTGTATTATGCATAGTAAGGTTAAAAGTCCACAACTGCCTCTTGTAGAAGGCTACTGACGTATTAAGGTAAGGTGTAGGCAAACATTGCTGTAGATCAAACGCAAAGCAAATTTTCTCATCTTTGTTTAGCTTAGCATCTACTTTGTCTTCCTTTTTCATGTCATACGCTAAATCTGCTTCGTCTAGGTGCATTTTTCGTTCATTTTCCACAATCTTACGTTCATGTTCATTTTGAGCAATTTTTATCTTCATCAAGAGAGTGTCACATTTGTGACAAGTATCTACTTTTGGTTTTTTGAAGGAAATATTTTGCTTATGGAATTCACGTTCATATATTGCTCTAGAAGCAGGGTTGTGGACATTTTTCTGGTACAGCGAGTACATAATTGCTAAATTTAAATAGGGTGGTAGATATTTTTTCACGCTTTTCTTTCTTGAGTAATGTGACTCGTATGCTGGAAATGATTTTATGTGATCTTGAATATGTTTAATTCTCACATCTGAAATTTTTGATGGTGGAGGTTCTTTGCCTCTTTGATCACATTTTGATATGCCTGATGTTGACTTGAGAGATGAAGAAATGGCAAGTGTCACGAACATATTAGTTTCACCTAGTACCTTCATAAAACAACCGCGACATACTTTGCTTTTTGTACCATTTATTTTAAAGAAAAAGTTATGTGTCCACTGCCTAAACTTTTCTTTATTTGGATCATCTGTTCGTTTACGCATAGTTTTAGGTTCAATACTTTCAACCATGTTTGACACAAAATTTGCCCTTTTATCACGGCTACCAAGACTCCAGTACTCCTTGAAAATTTTTTTTTGTATCTCGATGGAGAGTTTCTCTTTGCAGTTTGCTCGACAACTGCCCAAAGCTGTCATTACTCTGGCAGGTTTTTCTTTACCATCCAGTGTTACATACCTCTGGCCAGCATTTCGTTGCTGAAATTTCTCAATTCTTCTCTTTTTTGAATACTTAGCTGGTTTACCAGCAGCTATTGAGGTGCTAATATTATTACATTGAGTTGACTCTCGTTGTGCTTTTCGCTTCTTCTGTGCTCCTTGAGTGTGGAGAAAAACTTCTATATCTTCCTCAGACGCAGAATTATTATCCATTTGGTAATGATTTATTGGCTCCCCACTTATTACTTCATTTTCACCTGCTAACAAAAAATAAGTTACTTATTAAAGGAAGGGACCATTCTTGCTTATAAACATACTACTCATGAAATTCTAATTTTACCTTCTAAAAATTCATGGACAACATTCTCTATTTCTTGTATGGTGCCCTCAATGTCATCGGAATTAGGTTCTTGCATCGTTTCAAAACCAATCGTTTGGTCAGGAGCATTTCGGTTAATATCAATTAATTCTCCATTATCTGTATTTTGTTGTGTGGTAGCTTCAGTAAGCTCACATGTACTTGTTGTCAAGGGTTCAATTTGATTTACAATGCCTAAAAAGCACATATGTCTATAAGTAAAAAGTATTAGGTATTTATCTACAGATACCTATACGAATGGGAGTTCTTACCAGTATGGGGATCTATGGTCATCTCAATCCCAATAATTTCTTCCGTAGTTGAATCAATAACATCTTTTTGATTCAATAGTTGATTGAGACTTAGTCTAGGCATTTCGTTATACCCTGCAAGCAGCAAAGAAAATATGTTAAATTGTTGGTGTAATAATTTCATCATTGGTTAGCAACTTTTAAACAAATAAAACAAACTTAACTCACCTAATTTTGTAGATGAAGAATCATCCTTTTGTTCTAATAATTTTAGAATTTGCTTTCCTCTACTCATTTTTAAAAAATATTTATAAGAGGACACTGATACTTTCACAGCAACCTACTTTAAGAACACTTAAATAAAAAAAATACTTAATTATTCATGTTTTTGTTTTAAATGGGATTTAGCTATTTTTATAATTTTCTACTCAGTATTTCGAAAAATTAAGAAACAATTTATAAACAATAACAATAACTACCTTCTTAAACTTTTGACAGAACGAAAGTTATAAACAGGTTTGCCAAGTTTACAACTACTACCGAACTCTGCACACTCATAACCTCGAAATTTCCTTTTCGCACCACTTTTAAATTTGTTAATTCATTGAAATTTTATGCTTAAATTTTGATTATTTACATTTTTTCAATACAAACGCCCTCCCAATGTCTCAAATTTTGTTTTTCCTTTTTATTTTTATAATTTCCTTTTGTACAAAAAGGCTACAATATGGAAAAATTTCCATGATCTGGCATCACTGACTAGAAACACCTAACACGTGGTATAAATACTAGGAGTATAAGTCAAGCTGCATAAGTGAAAACGGAAGGTACTAACAATATAAGTTGACTTATACTCTTAATACAAAGCAGACTTTTGAAATTAGAAGTTATACTGTTGAAATAAAATCAATATTTATATATGAAAAACAGGCTATTGACTTATACTCCTAGTACAGAAATAACTAATAAACATCAAAAATTCAAAATATAGAAGAATCCCAAAACGTCTTTTTTTGACTTATACTCTTAGTACGTAGCACGTTAGATTTATCGTCGAACCATTTTTTGTATTCGTGTTTTATATTTCCATTACTGGCCTGAGCTGCTTTGGTCATACATACTTTTATTTGCCTCCATGTTTGTTCAATATCCCCACTTTCTGCAATATTATCTAATCCTCTACTGACTATTTTTTCATATTTATTTTGTTCCTCTTCTGTCAGTAGTCTCACAGGTTTGGTTGTTTTATACTTTTTGTTCCTCTGGTTTCTAAGCACTGGAATAAGTTGTTTCATTTGTATTCCAACTATAAAGTGATCTGAGTCTGCATCTGGACCTCTGTATGTTCCTATGTTCTTTATAAAATTTTGCATATCTTTTTCGACAAGCACATGATCAATTTGGTTTATGGTTTTCCCATCCGGTGATCTCCACGTTCCTTGGTGTATTCTTTTGTGTTGGAAGTACGTGCTCATAATGATCATATTTCTTTCTTTCGCGAAATTAATTAGGAAGTGACCATTTTTGTTCGTTGTTTCATGCAAGCTGTATTTTCCTATGGTGGGTACATATATTTCTTCTTTTTCTATTTTTGCATTACTATCACCTAGCACTATTTTTACATCGTATTTGGGGATATTTTCGAATACTGTATCTATTTGATTATAAAAGTCTTCTTTTATTTCTATACTTTTGTCTTCAGTCGGTGCATGTATATTTATAAATGTTATTTTTTGGTATTTTCCTCTTATTCTTAATACACATGTTCTCTCTGAAATTGGTTTGAAGTCAACGATTAGATCTTTCAGCTATTTATTTATCACAAAGCCTGTGCCTAACATTCTATTTTCTCCCCCGCTGTTGAAAAATAAATAGTCGTTTATTTCCATTGAGTTTTGCCCTAATTGCTTTGTTTCTTGTAGTGCTACTATTTCGAACTTGTATTTTTTGCATTCGTCGGTTATGTGTTTTAGTTTTCCTTCCTCGTACGTTTCTCTTACATTCCATGTCCCTACTAATATGCATTCGTTTATTACTTTGTTTCCAGTAATGATCTTTACATTTTGTTCATCTCTTGTATCTTTATCTTGCCAAGTCGTCTTCGTTATTTTAGCCTGTTTAAATTTTTCTGTTAGTTTTTTGGTTTTACATTTTTATCTTTTACTAATTGTCGTTGGCTGTTATTCCATGTCCATATTTCTCCATCTATGATTAGCTTCTGGAATCCTATTTTTACATTTTTTCCATTACATCTCTCTGTCATAGCCTTACTTCTAATTTCTTTCTGGATAATTCTTTCCTCCTTTGACATATCATCATTTATATAGATTCGCTCGTCTGTTTTGTTTTTTAGTTTATTTTTATTTTTCATTACATCAATTTTGTTCTTCACGCTGTTAAGTTTCACTAAGGCAGTATTTTCTCCTATTTTTCTCGCTCCATTTACATCTACTGACACTTGTAGTTTTTTTTATAGAAAGCTCTCTACGGCCTCTCGCAATAGTTTTTGATCATTTGTGTCAATGTTTACTTCTTGTGTTACTACATTTTTCCTCTGTTTTTCTTTCTCCAGTTTTTCTATTTTTTCGTTTGCTGCAGTAATTTCCTTCTCTAATTGGCCTATTTGTTTAATAGCTTTTTCGTTTTTTTTCTTGCAACTTTCTTATTTCATCTTTGTAGTCGCCTTGTTGATCTTTTAGTTCTGTAATTTCCCTCTTTAGTTGCGTAATTTCGTCTCGTGATCTATATTGTTATTTTTTATGTCTTTTACATCCATTGCTAATTCTTTCATCATTTTCATCATTTGATCGATTCCACTTGTGTTTTCTTCTTCTCTTTTTTGTGCGGTTTTCAGTGTTTTTTTTTTATCTCCTGGAGTAATATTCATCATCTTCTCTCCTCCTTTTTCCTTCATCAGTTAACTCCTCATCTGAATTCATTGTTCTTTATTTATAGTAATTTTCTGTGCTAGGATTATTAGTCACTGCGTCACGGGTGCAGTTGCGCGAAAACTCTACTCAATTCAAATTTCCGCCCACACCCGCGCTGGCTGCGTCCAATACTAAAACACTATTATTCCTAAAACTCAGAAGCCGGCCCTGACTATATGTTTATATTGTTTGTATCAAATCTACTATTATTACTATAAAAACTAAAATTCTGCTTACTTACGATTTCCTGTTGTATTGTTTACTTAATTATCTGAATAATGATCTTAAAAACCAACCGATAAATATTTCTTAACTTTTTGTCACTTTGTCTAAATCTAATTTCCTTATCAATGCTATATTCACTATTTTAATTAAATTACGTTTTTTTTTTCAAAGTAGACGAATCGAAAGTTTTTTTTATAAACACTTATTATCTATATTTTACTTTAATCACTTGTATTTATTATTTTACTTCCGACACCGTGAAAAGGTCCGATATGCGAATTTATTTTCGTCGATGTCGTTGTCTGCAGGTGTGTTCGCTTTGGCTGCTAAACCCAAACTCCCGCAAAAATATTTGCTCAATATATATAAGTCTGCCGTCAGAACTTCTTCAGATGTTTCTAGTGTTCTGCATCGTGTAGTGAGGGACCAGTTATCAGCGTATCTGAACTTTCTTGATTGTGTTTCTGTCATATCTGCTAAATATAAGCTAAATAGTAATGAAGAGAGCACTGACCCCTGTGATAGGCCATTCTTAAGTTTCTTTGGTGGGTTGATATGGTGGGGCCCATCACTACTTGAAACATTGGGTCGTTGAGCACGCTATCTATTAAACGTGCCATTTGTTTACAGGGGATTGCACGGAGAATTTTGTATATAAGGCCCTCTCTCCATACTGTATCGTAAGCTGCTGAGAGATCAATCAATGCCGCTGAAGTTTTAAGTCTTTTTTGGAAACCCGCTTCGATGTAGGTGGTGAGTGACATTACCTGGTCCGCACATCTTCATTCTGGTCGAAAACCCGCTTGTTCGACTGGGATCACCTGGAACAGTTCTGTACTGATTCTATTATATATAAGCCTCTATAATAGTTTTTAGATAGCAGAGAGAAGCGCAATTGGTCTGTAGTTTTTTGGGTTGTCAGCGGGTTTGCCTGGCTTTGGTATGGCTATTATCTTAGAGCGCTTTAGTTCTTGTGGAATATTTCCAGTTTCCATGATGTCTGTGAAAAATCGAGCCAACCAAACTTTTGTATACTTGCCACAATTTAGTAGGAATTCAGGAATATTATCAAATCCTGGTGCTTTTGCTGGCCTAACGCCTTTAAGAGCCTCTGATATGTCTTCGCTGGTGAAGGATAGGGAATGCTCCGTTTCTTTTTCCACATGTTTTAAAGTTTTAAGTTCTCTCTTTACGTAGATGGTGTGTACTTTATCCTTTGGTGCCCTGGGTGTTTTTACTATATGTGATGCTACGGCATCTGGCTTTACGGCTGCCTTTCCAAAAACAAATAACAAAACCAAATAACGATATCCTTAAAAAACTGATATTTACCTTGGCTACCTCATTGAAGGTGCCACTTATATCGGTCTAACTTCACAATGGCACAAACAATGAACAACACAGCACAAAAGTAACTGTACATAAAAGAAAAATACGTGCGCGGAAGTTGACCATCAATCAAAAACTGGGCACCATTTTAAATATTCAAATGTAAGGGTTTTACAACAAGTAAATAATTACAAAAAAGATTTTTTTTAGCACAATAATAAAAAAAAACGACGCAATAAAGTACACAGCAGACGTGGGACAGTTAAGCAATATCTGCTGTAATATTCTAAAGATTTTAAGCTAATTTTTCTTAATGTTGTTATTAATCTATTTTCTTGAGGAATTTTAAATCAAATGTTTACAAAAATGTATAGACAACAAAGGTTGCAATTTCATAGATCCAATTTATTTTTTGTTGAACAAGATATTGTTTTGAAGGTATTGAAGATTTGAACGTGAATAATTGTAGTATATGGATCTAAATTCAGAAAGGTACTTTCCTTCACACTTTTTACAGGCTTAAGACTGTCAGCAAAAAAATGGCGTGTTTAAAAGTTTTTGCACTTCCTAAACGGATATCGTTAAAAAGTACAGTAATAATAGTTCTATTGATAGTATATACATACAAACGAATACATAATGTACAAAAAATAGATGAATTCCTAAATACCTAATTCTGTTTCGCTGTCGCTATCCTCTTCAAGATTAATAACAATTGGTTTAATTATGTGATTCAAAGTACCATATGAATTTTCTGCGTTTATTACATGGCGTACTGAATTTTTCCAACTTTCTGGGGAGATATCATCAACACATTTCCTTATTAATTTGACTACACTACCACTTAAAGTCGGAGAAACATTTTGTGACCTAACATTTGACTTTAGTTAGTGCCACATAGCATTATGGGATTAAATCAAACAATCCCATAATGCTATGTGGCACTAACATGTGGTAGGGCGGAAGCCGTAACACTGTATGTCCCATGTCCTCGACTAATGCATCACAAACATATACTTTTTTAATAGAAACTGATTTTAACACTTCTGTGTGTCGGAGGTAAACTACACTATGTCAACTTAGTGTAATATTGAGATCTTGACATAGTGTTACGTAATTTTAAATTCTCTTTCTAAAGGTATAATCCACTATGTCCTAGCTCGACTATAAATGCCATATTCTGGAGGATATATTACACTATGTATTAACTTCTATAGAGGTATATATCACCAACAGTACTTGGTGTTGTTTTCCTATTAAGATTGTCACATTTCCTTTGCACTATGTGGACATAGTGTAGTATTCCTCTGGGTATAACATAAGATTCATTGTGTTTAGAAACATGATCGGTGTTATTTTTGGCAACTATGGCAAGTTTGTCATGGTATTCGAGATTATCAACGTAGCCTAGCAAGTTGTTATAGTGGGTTTTATTGTTTATTTGTTTGTATTAACTGTTAGTGAATCATATTATTAGATCATGAATTCCAGAGGGAAAAAGCTGGTACAAATGGTTGTTTTTAATATGGCAAATAACGAGAATTTTGGTAAGTAAATGTGTTGCTAATAATAATAATTAAGGTTAGGTTGTAAATTTAATTTTACGAGTGAAGCACATAAGGTTACGTATGGTTGTTTTGCGACGTTGCCAGATCTTATATTCTATATTAGATACAAGGAATTTTGTTAAAGATTTTTTTTTGTTTACAGATAGCGATGTGTCGATATGTAGAAATATAGAAGATGCACCAAATTCTCAAGTGGAAAGTAATGAGGGCCATACAGGTAAACTTTCTTAATGTTTATGATCCATATCATATTTTATTTAAAAGAATATTTTTTGTTTACAGATAGCGATATGTCGATATGTAGAAATGTAGAAGATGCACTGAATTCTCAAGTGGAAAGTAATGAAGGCCATACAGGTAAACTTTCTTAACACTTATGATCCGTATCATATTTTATTTTATTTACTCTTTCAGGAGCTCCAGTAAATGAGCTGATGGTACCATCCTGTAGTCAGCGGTCCCGATGTTCTTCATTTAGCAGCAATACAGATGATTCTTTTCTTGATGAAACATATAATCCAAGTAGTATGGAAGAATCTGATTCAAGTTCAAACACAAATGGAAATCTGTACCGAAAGACGAAAAATGAAACCGCAACATTAGATTATAAAAAAGCAAATGGTAATTTAGATTCTAATAAAGGTGTTATTGGAAAACAAAAAAATACAGTTAGAAGCACGAATGTTTCAACTGAACAAGAACATGCGGATAATATTACTCAAAAGAGAAAAGTCAAAAACAAAACGGAACTTCAACAACTGGGAAAAAAGAAAGTCGTACACGTTAATAAGTGGAAGTGTAATAAACGAAAACTAAGCTACGCAGCTGGAGAAACATATGTGTCCAAAAAAGGAAAGACTGTTTCTGCAAGAGAAATGAAAGCCGTCTGTTCTTGTAGAATGAAATGCTTTGAAAAATTTACACATAGTGATAGGCTCACTATTTTTAATCACTATTGGAGCTCTACGGCTGATTATAATATCAAGCGTCAGTTTATTGTTTCTTGTGTGGAAAGTAAACCCACAGCAATAACGAGACGAAACGTCACAAAACCAAAACAAAGTACGCTGATTTATAAGTTTTTCGTCAACAATGTAGCCATTAAAGTATGTAAAACTATGTTTTTAAATACTCTGGCAATTTCAAATTCAGTTGTTATAACTGCTTTAAAGAAAAGACAACCTGGAGGAATAATTGAATCAGACCAAAGGGGACGACAAGTTCCTAGTAACAAAACATCCGAAGTTATTATCCAGAACGTTACTCAACATATACTGTCGTTTCCTTCGTACGAGAGTCATTACTGTAGAGAACAAACTGAAAGTAAATTTTTGTCTCCAGAGTTAAATATCGAGAAAATGTATCAACTTTACATAAAACATTGTAAAGAGATCAATATACCTACCTCTGCCATTGCTAAAAAATGGGTTTATACACATGTTTTTAATACACAATTTAAATTGCAATTCAAAGTTGTAGAAAATGACACATGTGATACTTGTGATATGTACTGCAGCCAATTGAAAGACACCCTTTTAAGTTCAACCGACCAAGAAACCCTACAGAAAAGCTATGATGCTCACCTAGCCGATGCAAAGCAAAGATATGATTTGAAAAATGCTGATAAGGATATTGCCAAACATAATAATAAACATAAAGTATTGACTGCAGATCTGCAAAAATGTTTGCCGACACCGATGTTGACATGTGGATTAAATTTCTACAAACGGAAATTATGGACATTTGATTTCACAATTCATGAAGCTTCAGACGGAACAGCTCATTGTATGATATGGGACGAATCAAAAGCTGGCCGTGGTGGTGACGAGATAGCATCGGCCCTTCTCAAATGGGCAGAATTGGTAATTCCCAAAGCTGATGTCGAAGAAATAACCTTATGGTCAGACAATTGCTATGGGCAAAATAAGAATATTATGCTAATAGCCTGTTTATTTTGGATTTTGCATAAATGGCCACAAATTAAGATTATTAATCAAAAATTTTTGCTTAAAGGCCATACGCATATGGAGGCTGATACAATACATGCTTTAATTGAGAGAAAGCGCAAGAAAACGAATAATATGACTATCCAAACCCCTTGGGATTGGCAACAATTTATACGTGGTTGTTCACCAAAAATCTCAGTTCATAACATGGAATTAAATGACTTTAAAAAGTTTACTGATCTGTATAAAAAATCCACAGGCATTAAAGAAAATTTTAAACAGGAACAAATACCCTTGGTGTACAGAAAATTTTCGATTTCCGAATGTGTCCACATCCAGGTCCGCCAAGAAAACGTAGGAGAGCTCTATTACAAAACAGCTTTTGACGAAGAATTTAAACACCTTAGCTTAAAAAGAAGAAACGCTACATTTCCTCAATGTCTTGCCGTAAGTCGAACACAACAAAAGCCAATATCTTTTGCAAAATACAATGATTTAATGTCATTATTGCCGTTTTTATCGAGTGAATGTCATGCTTATTATAAGTCTCTGCCTAAAGCAGAGCATGCTTCCGATTTTCCAGAATGTCCAATGAATGATTAATAAATGAACTGATGACTTTAATTGTTTTTATTTCAAAACCGGAAACCCTTTAAAATATGGTTAATTACCATAACATATTACAATCGTGTCAGGAACTAAAACATTATGTCATGAACTCATGTACACGATTAGAGGTAAACAACACTATGTTTATTAAAAAAATTTTTTCATCCCTTCCTAACTTAAGTTTAACTGCAACAACACGTGCAAAAGTAGGTAATTATACTATTTGTCTTTTAATTTGCAATTTAGTGGTGATAATTAAAAAAGTCTTAATAATAATTATTATTTTCGAGGTACGGCATACCTTAAATCGCCTTTTCTCAAAACTACATTTTATGACATAGTGTAGTTTACCTCCGACACACAGACTTCTAGCAGTTCATTTTTTAAATAACTTTCTTCAAAATATATATCGTTTTCTAACAGGTAGTTTTGAATTTCAATTTTCGTGTTATTTGCACTTGGAGACTTATGTAAGTGACGACTGTGGTAACTTGAATTGTCCATTACTATCACACTATTTTGAGGAAGGTTAGGTATAAGACAATTCTTAAACCATTGCTCAAAAAGCTCTGCCGTTGTATCCTCATGGTAGTCCACGCAGGAGTTTTTAATGTTTTTTACAAAAAGCCGTAAGGAATTCAGGGCCCAACCATTTTCTGATCTTGCATGTAAAATTGTTATTCTTTTCCCTTTGTTTGATGGAGCTTTTGTTTGACACCTGTTGAAAGAATCGGATCATCCTTTGGATGGTGTTTCATGAGTGTCAAACAATGTCTCGTTCAGATAAATTATTGGTCGATCTTCTGTACGGTACTTTCTTATGAAAGTTATATATTCAGTAAGCCATTTGTAAACGATGTGACTCCATAAGCACTTGCCTTTTGTCAATTATACGACATCTGAAGCCCATTTTAGACAAACAGTTTATTTGTGTATCATCATTACTAAGCCATTGTTTTAAAGCATCTAATGTAGGTATCTGCTGCTCTTCGTACATTGTGTAAATTTTTCGTCTTATTAAGTCCTTATCACTTTCAATAATACATTTGGTAGAACCGGCATCCTTGCGCTTCCTTCTTGACTTAATGGATTTGATGTAATTCTTTTCACTGTGGTTAAAGGTATTTTTGTTAAATCAGATATTTCACTGGCAGCAGTATTAGCAGTAAGTCCTCTTGTAAGTAAAGAACTATATATTGTTTTTACGATTTCTCTAGCGTCAGAAGATAAATGCTTTCTCTTTGCTGGAACACTGGAAGGAGCACCATCAATGTTTTTCCAAGGACGCCACATAATGCTGTTTTATAGGTATAAATAGGTATAACACTGGTAACATTTGTAACACTTTCAACGAAATGAAACAAAATGTATATTTAAAAATTTCTCCTCGGTTTTATATACTTTTACAAATTATACAGAATAGAGGGAACCTGTATAATTATACCAGGAAATACTTAACGATCAACAAATTTATTGTGGTCATTAAAAGATCAATCATTGATAGTGAAACTCACTGTTAAAATATTTACAACTTTATGAAATAAAATGTATTCTAATCGTTTTTATAATTTTATAAGATTTTTTAATCGTTTTTATATTACCAGGAATTTATGATACAAACAAGATAACGACACTCCACAGTAGCTTCAATTTTACCTTAATAATTACATGCTAACTAATGTTGACTAAGCTAGGGTACTTGCGGTCAGGTTTTATTGCAATCATTAAGCACTCGACCATTTTTGCGTAAAATAAACTATACCTATAAATTTTTATTATATGTATATTATACCATTTGCAAATAAAAATGACACATTTATGAAAAATACACAACATTTTTTTAATAAATTATCAAATATTAAATTCCATGCAAATAATATTTTAGTAAGTTTTGACATAAATACGAGTAGTTTATCTACAAATGTGCCATTAGATAAGACGTTAAATATAGTCATTATAGTCTATGATACGTTGGCAACTAGAACAAGACTAAGTATATCAGCTATAATTGGGTTATTGACATTATGTACTGATAATACCTATTTTTAACTATTTAAATAACAAATTCTATAAACAAAATTACACTAGTAAACAATTAATTATACATATAAAATTACATTATACTTAAACATTATTAGCCGATATATTTATGGAAGATTTTTAAACAAATAATATTTCTAAACAAAATTTAAAACCCACAGTATAGTGGAGATATGTAGATAATGTCGACACTTTAGAGGTAAAACTCACTAAGTGACATATTGTGCAAAAATGAGTTTTTTCACAATGTTCTACATGTTCCACAAGGTAAATAATTCACTAAGTTGTTACGCTATCATAGTTACTATTTGGTTTAAAATCAGTAATCATTAAGTACCGTTTTACAAAAACATACGAGAGAAAAAAATCAGTAAACACTTATGGAGTTCTACTTCTACTGTGTTTAAATTTCGGGTCTGCAAACTACTGAGAAGCAAAACTCATTAACTTAACTCATTAACTATTAACTGAATTGTTATATAGGTGACGACGCGACGTGTTGTTTATTGCGAGTTTGTACTTTTTTATTTGCATTTTTACATTTTTTTATTGCTATTTTTTTAAATTGCTAAGTTGACGCTAAAATTACTTTTAAAAATAAGCCCTCGGGTACTTAATTAGTTTCACAACTATGTGACCAATTTAATCTATTGTACACAGGTTCATAATTCAGTATTCAAGATTAAAAATGACTCTCAAGTGGAGAATGAGAATGAAGGTCTCGCACAGAATGACAAACAGATTGATCAGCTGGTTATACAAGACGATATGAGTACTAAATATTGTAATATTTTTATTTGATGGACCTATAAATACTGCTGTTAAAGGTATGAACAATACGGGCACCTATAAAGGCATTGACAGACGCGGTAAAAAGACACCTGGGAATAAAGCTTCTGATGAGCAAATTGCAGTAGTTAAAAACCACATTGAAAGCTTTCCTTGTATGGAATCACACTACGTACGAAAGAAGTATTTGGATTAAAAGTCGTTAGTCAAGGTGGGTGGACGTATTCGAGTTTTTGTGAATTTACTGGTGATTGATTCTTGTAAAATATAAGTATAATTAGTTGTTAGTTTTAGTATTGATATTTACGAAGAACATAGAGTTTTTTTAAAGCGTAAGTGATGTCAGAAAAACGGTCGGTAGGCCGCCCGATGAAAAAAACACGTTTGATAAAAGTGATAGTGAAAACAACAGGTATGTTCAACTAATTGATATGAATAACAGTTATAGATCAGGAGATAACGGTCTATTTTATGCGTTTGTTAAACACAAAATCAAAAATTTCAAGAGAAGTTTTCCAATTAAAATAGGGTTTTCCAAACCTTCTCCTTAAAAATGAAACTTTAAAAAATGATGTAATAGATAATAAACTGGTAGGTGTTAATAGGGTAAAGGTTATTTTTAATACATAAGAAATAGCCAATAAGTTAGTAAACCACGAATTTATATTAAAAAATAAGTTAATAGCATTTATACCTAAATTTTATACACACAAAAAAGAAGTTGTCAGGATGGTAGATACTTTATTTTCTGAAGAATATTTATTAACTGCTATCGAATCAAACAAACAGGTATCAACTGTCAATCGTATGAAAAGGAAAATTATAGACTCTGATGGAAACGTAGTTTTGGTAAACAGACAAATGATAATAGTAGAATTTTTAGGAAATGAAATTCCAAAATGTATACAAATAAATTTATGCAATTTTCATGTTGTACCTTACATACAACCCGTTGTACAGTGTTTCAAATGCCTGAGATATGGCCACTCAACTAGACAATGTAAATAAAAAAATTGTACAGATACAAGTCATACAAAAGAGGATTATAAAGAAAATAATTTGTGTATTTATTCTAATACTAACGACCACCCGTCAATTTCACGTATTTGTCCTGTATATGCAAAGCAAAAGAGGATAAAACAAATTATGTCAGTAGAAAACACTTGTTTTAAAGAAGCCGAAAATATATATAATAATCCATCATATGCGAAGGTGGCTACAAATAACCGTTTCTCTATTTGAAACAACGATAACAATTTTCCAACTTCACCAAATACTTCTGGCCACAGTCCATTGCCTAATATTACTTTTAAAAAACCAAAACCAGCTTCTAAAGCCAATACTAATAAAACAATTAAACGAACACACATAACCTCTCCTACACCAGATACGATGCCTAGAAAAAAAAATTATAAAACTTATAAACCTAGTCAATTATCATATACCTAAGTCACGTCCTAAATTGTCCATCATATTATCCTTCATGATCCCTATAAATAGTAATACTAGAGGTGTGCTTATTAGTTCTTTTAGACGAACTAGTTCAAGAGAACTATTTCAGCGAATTTAAAACAGTCGTATATTCGTGGAATGGAGTATAGCAAAATAATGGACACATAAAGCACATGTAAGATTATTAAATCTTGTATAGGACCTATGTACAACACCTAATACTATGTAAATATTGGTTGAAAGATATAAAAAGAAAACATAATATATGAGACACGGGTGTATAAAAACTTTAGAAAAAGTATGGTTTTACATAATTGGAAACTGTTGTTGTTGTCGAAGGCAATAACTAATACGTTTATAAACTTCCGCAAATTGGCGAAATATGTAAAGTTTCTACGATGTCAGTTGGACAAGTATAAAAACAAAATTCGACACTCAACTGTCGGCGTCTTTGTAAAACATAGGCGGCGCAATAGAAATTAAATAATACTTTTACTAGAAACTTTTATTTTTAAATTAAGGTCTAATATTTTGTTAAACAGTAATAATATTGTTGATTATTCACATTTCTTTATGAACTTGACACCAAAGATGATTAAAATTTAATACACATAGTCCATTCACTAACGGTAAAATATTGTAAAAACCTCTAAATTTTAAAGAACCACTGGGATTGACATGAAATTTGGCATACACATATAGCTAACGTGTCAAAGAAAAAGAGTGATGTTGTGCCGATGTGTATTTTTGCCCTGGGGGTGAGTATCGCACCTTCTCGGGGGTGAAAAGATATACATCCAAAATAAGTCCGGAAGCGGATAAACTGACTAATTCTAGGCAACGTTTGTTCTATAGAGGTTTTTACTAAATCAATATTTTTCGAGTTATTTGCGAGTGAATATATTCATTTTTCAACAAAAACACCACGTTTTTGGACGATTTCTCACAAATAACTCAAAAGGTAAGTATTTTATGGAAAAAACGTTCGTAGCAAAAATACAGTTTATAAAAAAGTGAAAACAATGGTATCTGTATGAAGTCTGTATACCCAGCAGAAGCAGAGTTATAGCTAATGAACAATAGATTCTTACCTATTCGTCAAATTCCATATCAAATAATTCAACGTGAAATAATCAAAAAAATGTTTTTTTACTTTTTTTTTTAAATTGTTTAAAGAAATCTTTATTTTTGATTTTTAAAAAAGTTTCTAGCATCAAATGTGCAAGTTACGCTCAAAACAAAGTTGATCCCTTTTTTTGGTAAAAAATAATCATGAATATGATCTGTAAGTTTCATCGGTTTAAAGAGCTTATTTTTGAAAGATACTTACATGAAATCGGCCAATTCGTCTTCCAGTCGAATTGTCTCTTAGGTTACAGATTAATCGAAAGATCACATTTACTTCGATACACAGAACATATTTTTGACAAGTTGTGGAAGTCTTTGTAGAAATATTCAAACAATTAAACACTATCACTATCTGTGTGTCCAGAACTTGAGTCGTCGTTTGTGTTTATAACTACCGGTTCAATTGGTGGTAAAATAGGATTTTCTTTTTCTTTTACTTGAACATGCGCTACACAATTTTTCCAAATGTCAGTTTTGTTAAGTTCTTCGATCACTGTTCTTATATTTTGGACAACAACGTCACTTAATTGGGGAGATTGATTCATTTTCCGCAATTTCTTTTTTACATCGGCCCATATTATTTTAATTGGGTTGAAAACACAATGATATGGAGGGAGCCGTAAAACCGTATGCCCGTGGCGTTCAAAGAGTTTATCTATTACATATTCTTTTTAAAAATTTTGTTGCTTAATTAATTGCAACAATTCCTTTTTTGTACATTTACTAGGTGTTGCCATGCCTTTGTTCTCCATAAATTCTATGATATCTCCCCCTTGGAGCTAGTATTTGGAATTTTGGTGTAGAGTCTAGAATGGTATGACGCATTGTCCATTACTATCACGGAATTTGTTTTAATATTCGGTAACAGCTGTTCCGTTGCCCATTTTTCGAAAAGTTCAGCCGTCATATCCTTATGATAATCAGCTGATGACTGTTTAATGTTTTTGGCCGATAATAACAAAGTATTAGGTACCAACCCGCTCTTAGTTCCATCATGTAGAAGTATAATTCTTTTTCCTCTCGAACAAGGAGTACTCAAGCAGCACTTTTTGCTATCATCCATCCAGCCATATTAAACTACATCATGGGTGTCAAACCACGTTTCATCAAGATACACAATGTCTCTATTGGCATCTCGATATTCCTTTATTTTACGTAAATAATGTTGCCTCTGTATCACAATCCTTGTAGATTCCATAATTACCATTCTCTTGTCTAATTTTTTATAACTAAATCTGCAGTCTATTAAAACACGCCTTAATGTATCAAGGGTCTTTAGTGGCCTTATTTAGCCTTTAGTGGCAAAATAACGTCTTTAGTGGCCTTATCAATCTTTTTAAGGTTTTGTCTAACTCTTCGACGTTTAACAGAATGATCACTTACATTCCCCAGCTGCAATAACACGTAAAACTGTCGTACGCGCAAGTTTGGTAAGTTGACATATCCTTAACACAATATTATTTTCCGAAAGTGTACTATTTTCGCCTCTTAAACAGGAATATATATTTAGAATAATCCTTTGCGCTTGAATATGTAAGTCCTTATTTACAAATTCCCAATTGATTGGTGTTGGATCTAAATACTTTTAATTGTTAAAAAAGTAGATTAAGGGTGAATATTATGACCGAGCATCCCTATACAACTAATTATTAAACTAGTTTTAAATAAGAATTTACATACCTAAATCGTCCGTTGGATTGCCGTTAGTACTCTCGTTGGTATCACATTCAAATGGTCGCCAAAAGCCATCTTTAATGTATTTACAACTTATTTTCTACTGTCTTAACTCAAACTTAACTAAAACACAACACTACTGTTTGCACAAAAATATTAAAAATATACGTGAACTTGCTGTCGTACACGACGATACTGAATATATCGTTTAGTATAAAAAAGCTGAGAAGGCATTTTTGACTTCGATAACGATCAAGACTTGACAGATAACGATCAAGTTTGAGCGTAATAACTTCCGAAGAATATGACTAATTACACTTCAGTAGTGCCCGATAAGATACGTAGAAAGTAATAAACCACAGCTGCAATGTGGACAATACCGTTAGTGATCAATTACAAATAATGTTTATATTTCTGAATTATTCGGGACTGGACCCTAAAAATTCCGTAACTTTTATTGAAATTTAAAATTGATGATTAAAAGTATATACATACATAATGCAAATGAAATGTAATGTGCTTAATAATTTGAGAACTGAAAAATGAGACTATATACAATTTTACTATAAAAATAAAATAATTTATATAATAAGTTTAAAATATCTTTAAAATATATAATAAGTTTATCACTACGACACTGTTATTGTGTTTATTATAATGCTTGCCGCCTTTGAAACACGAGAAGCAATTTTTACCTGATAACGGCAAAGCCATATTTGGTTTCAGTGTATGCACTTCCGAAAAATTTGACCAATTACATTTCAGTATTACCCAATAAGATACGTTCAAAGTAATAAGCCACACCAATATCCATGTGGACTAATACCAGGAGTAATCAATAATTAGAATTACAAAGAATTATCTTTATTTCTATGTTCGCCGTAGAATTACTGACCGGACCCCAAAAATTGTTCTTTCCCAATTCATATCGTAACAACTTTACCTACAACGTTTTATTCGACGAGACTAGGAAACGGAAGCACAATGTAACAGCGGGAAATCTATGTTTTAACCAATCTTTATGCATGGAAGAATACCCAATAATATTCATTAATAAGTAATTTTAACTCCTGTTATTATACAATATCTGTAACAAAATGTTTTAAATTTAAACGACATTTCTGATATTTAGATATTGATGACTTTTTCTTTCAAACGAGCTGAACTGTAACTGTCTAATACAAAAGTATATTAAACAGATTTTAGTTGACATGATAAGAATACTTTTAGATAAGTAGATATAATCGTTGAATAAGGAGAATCCTTAAGGTATAAATCTATTAATTTTTTATGGTGCTCCTTTAGTAGCATTACAATGTATTGACTAATATTGGTATCTTATTTCTAACATAAACTAACTAAACTTTTCTAAATTAAAGTCTGACTCAGCAGTATTTCTTAATTTACCATCTTCTTCTTCTTTTAGTACCTTGTCCGATTATCGAACGTTGGCGCTCATATTAGCAATAATAACTTTGTATAATATGCAACTCGAAACAGATTATCGGATGTCTCTTGATACCATTCTCGAATATTTCGAAACCAGAATGTTCTTCTTCGGTCTGAGCCGCTTCTTCCGGCGATTTTGCCTTGTATTATGAGGTGTAAAAGGTTATACCTCTCTGGATGGCTCATTACAGCGCCGAAATATTGTACACAATTTTTTTTATATTGTTTTTGTTATCTCTGTGCTCTTTTTCATTCGGTGTAAAACTATTTCATTTGTCATTCGATGAACCTAACTTATTTGCAATATTCGTCGGTAAATCTACATCTTAAAGGCCTTAAGTTTTTTCATTAGTACTGCTGTTCTAGCGTGTTCTAACTAGTACTGAGTTCAGCTCTCTACGCCATACATCAATGTGGAGAATATGTAGCAGCGTATTAATCTGATTTTAACGTTTAATGTAATATCTCTATTAGTGGAAATTTTCTTTAATTTATAGAAGGCGGCTCTTGATTTTTCAATGTCTATTGTTATTGTTTTGTTTATATCCCAGTTATCATTAACACTGGCCCGCATTCAAAAAGAGAGCCTAGTCTTGACCTAAGTTCAGACCATAGTGCCATAATAGTAACATTAAGCACAACTATAATATACAACAGCCATTAAGACTATCTAACAAAAAACAAACTGGAAACAATTGGAAAACATTAACCAGAATATAACGTTAGATCACCGAAAAAAGTATCTGATGAGCTGGAATTTGCAGTACAAAAGCTAACGGCTGTAATACAAAACGCTGTTTGGGAATCTACTCTTATAAATAAAAAGGGTAATCCTGAAGATAATAATGTGCCATTACATATCAAACACATTCTAACTCAAAAAAGGAGAGCGCGTGCAAAATGGCCAAAGTCCCAAAATCCACTTAATAAGACACACAGCTAAATAGACTAAAACACCAGCTAAAGACAGCGCTAAATCATGCTAATAATGACATACTTAAGCTCAACACCTTAAATTTTTATATTAACAATATCTCTGCAGATGCACTAGTAAGCCCTTTCTCATCCTTACTATTATCTATAATACAATGGTGCAGTTAAGCCATTTTTAAAATCCAGTGGAAATGTGCTCATATTATATTGATTGGAAAGCCAGGTAAATTTCCTATAGACCCTCCTTCATATCGTCCAATAAGCCTGTTACCATAAATGTCTAAGATATTTGAAAAATTCCTGGTAAATGGAATAAGCGAAACTATACTACTCGAGCATATTATAATACCCGAATATTAGTTTGGTTTTCGTCAAAAGTATTCGACAATCCAACACTACCATAGAGTAGTAAATAAAATAAAGAACAGTTTGGAATAAGAGACTATGTGTACCTCAGTATTTCTCGATATTCAGCAGGCTTTTGATTAAGGCTGGCACAACGGTTTGCTGTTTAACTTAATATCTTTACTGCCTAGCGATATGTGGGTACCTTATCCTAAAGTTCTATATTATCATCAGTAGAGGAGAAGGCGGGAATATGGCCTCCGCTGGTAAGTTGGCCCCCGAATGAATTTGTCACTTCAGCCAATGCCATTGTTAATTTACGCTTGACACTACATCTATCTTTATTTATCGAAACTTGTCAGGACCCGAGAACTACCGCGTTTAGCCTTTAGTCGACATACAAAGCTCGTTTTGTTCACGTGATTAACAAAACTTTTTGCTATAGAAAGAAACCAATTATAAACCTTATCTTTCTCTGATTAGTGTGTAAAAAAACCATTGAATATCGACTTTCAAAGGTAATTATGAACATTTTGCAATAGATATAAATTGTTTTTAATATTTTGTTTATAATGTTACTATTGCTTTAATATGGCCCCTGAATGTGTATGCATTATGGACCTGGGTCTATATTACATACATATTAAGGGAGCCATATTACATGTATTTTCAGATGCCTCGTACTAATCTTTTTCCTAAATCTGAGAAAAAAAAGAGGACATTTTAGAGTGCTAACGACATGAAACAGGCAGTAGAGGCTGTTCGTAATAAGCATATGGGCTTAGATTAAATTGGACGTAGATTAAATTGGACTTACAATCGTGCAATCAAAAGTACCGCAAGTAATAGACGAAAAGGTAAAAGCAAATAGGGCATTAACTGCAGCAGAACGCGGGTCTTTAGTGACGTTGGTGTGCGCAATAAGCGCAGGTGGAGATTCCATCGCACCAAAGTTAATTTTTCCAGGAAAAAATTTTACAGATGTATTAATGAAAGGGGCTCCGCCAGGAGCAATGGGAAAAGTACACCATTCTAGTTGGATATAAACCAATTTATTTTCTGAATGGTTTAATCATTTTGTATCAAAGATCAATCCAACAGAGGATTCTTCTTATACTCGATGGACATTACAACCACACTCGTAATGTTGATATTCTAGAAGTTCTAAAAGCATGTCACCATTATCAGCTTGCCTCCTCATAATACGCACAAGCTGCAACCGCTTAATACAACATTTATGGGTGCACTTAAATCTCATTATAGTGAAGAAATAAGAATATTTCTGTTTCATTCTGACAGAATGCTGAAGACTCATGATATTGCCTGAATCCTCAATTCAACTGAAGTCATGTGCTCCAATCACGTCAACATCAGATTCAGTATCTCTTCAACCTAAATCATCTAACAAGCATGGAAGACTGCTAACTATAAAGCCTTCTATGTTCTATTCAAAACCAAGAACATGATCAGCTGTAAACCCTTCGCTTATACTACCCCATAAAATTTCATCAATATCCAAGCCTAAAATAAAAACCTTAAATGGAGGAAGAAAATCAACAAAAGCCACTGTATACCATCGCATTATAAATTTGAATTAAAACAATCTCTTAAGAAAACTGTAGACCGTAAACAGAGTTGTGGACGCGGAAGGGACGCGGAAGGGGACGAGGACAAAGTCAAATTTGCAAATAAAGTCCAAGAGAAAGTTCGGAAACGTATTACCGTCGAAGATTCTGACACCGAAAAAGTGATCTTTCCAATATTAAAGAGGATACAGATTCCGTACTGAGTTCACAGGGTTCAGCTCCTGATAACGGAATGAGACGCACGACGGTTTTGGCGGCGTTGCCATATTAATTCATAATTCAATTTATTTTAGTGAATTAAAGTTAAATTGTAATTTTAATAAAGATATTCAAGTTTGTGGTACAAAGATTAAATACGGAAAAAGTGAATTAAGCATATTATCTATAAACAGATCGCCTAAAAGTAAAAGCACAGTATCTGATTGGACGAATATTTTCTCGGAAGTAAGTAAACCAGCAATTATAGGTGGAGACTTTAACGCTCATCATACAATCTGGGGATCGAATTTTAATGACGTAGTTGGAAAACAACTTGTAACAGTTGCAGATGATATGGATTATATAGTAATGAATAACGTCCAAAAAACTATTCTTACCCGACCTGATCAAAATATTTCAGCCATAGATGTAACTTTCGCCTCGCCTAAACTAACAAGTAAAATAATCTGGTCTGTCTATCCAGATACTTTAGGCTCAAACCATTTTATCATCAACATGAAAATAAATTGCAAGAATAAAATTGAAAAGATTAATCCTGCAAGCAAGTGGAACATAAAAAAGGCCAATTGGTATTTATATGCATCTTCTGTTGAACAATTTTTTGATAAGCAGTACCAAATGGAAAATATATCAGAAAAATATAGTTTTTTAATAGATGGAATCAATCAAGCAGCAGAAATTTCAATTCCACAGTATAAACCTTTTAAAAACAAAACTCGAAACCCTCCTCCTTGGTGGAATAGAGACTGCGACAGAATCATCAGTAAGAGGCAAGAATTCCTTTCAATATATAAACATAATTCGAATTTTGAAAATTACTTGAAATGCCAAGAGACCATAGCAAACGGTAAGAAAAAACTAAAAGCAATTGCCAAACAAAGTTGGAAAAATTTTGTCTCTGCCTTAATAAAAATGCTCCATCATCAACTTTATGAAATCAAGCCAGGAAAATATACAAAAAACTAATATCGATCACAAAAGGCTTTGACAGTACATTAGAGGAAGAATTTTTTGATCAAATAACACCACCATCTGTTATACCACGGGAAATTACAATACATTCTACAAATAACGAAAAGGAATTTTTACTAGAACCATTTAATATTACTGAATTAGAGTATGCACTCACAAACAGAAATAATTCAAGTCCAGGATTGGATAATATTAAATATCCAATGATTCAGTTTCTTCCAAAAATTGCAAAACTATTTTTATTGGATATATTCAATGACATAATTATCAATAATTTAGTTATTAATGAATTTAAAGATGTAATTATTATTCCTATTCTCAAACCAGGTAAAAATCCCAATTTATCCGACTCATACAGACCTATTTCCCTGATGTCTTGTTTACTAAAAACATTAGAACGAATGATCAAACATAGACTGGAATGGTGGTTAAATAAAAAGAAATTCCTTCCAGACATTCAATTTGGATACAAAAAAGGATGTGGTACTATAGATGCTCTTGCTACATTAGTAACGGATATCCAGGATACATTTTCCAATAATACATACCTACCTACAATATGTTTGGACATAGAAGGTCCTTATAATAACGTTTGTCTGGAAATACTTATGGAAAAAATATAGAAATTTTCATATACCAGCTACATTAGTGAAAACCATTCTTAACTTTTACACCAACAGAAAAATTTATTTGAGATCAAATAACAATAAACTTATAGGTCCTCGATACAACAACCTAGGACTTCCACAAGGGTAAGTTTTGAGCCCTTTATTATTTAATCTATATACATCTGATTTGCACAATGTCTCCCTAGTAAATAACAGTTTTAATATTATACAATATGCTGATGATTTTCTTATATATTCATCATCCAAAACATACGATAAGTGCATACAAATTTTGGAAAAAATGAACGACTACTCCAATAGCTGGTTTAAAGAAAATGGGTTCGAAATAGCACCAAGTAAATCTAGTATACTTATGTATTTTCACGAGGCAAAATCTCCCAAAAATAGACAAGTTAACAGTAAACAGTCGGGAATATAATTTCTGTTCTTCAGTTAAATACTTAGGGATGATTCTTGACCGTAAATTAACTTGGAAGTTACACATTGACTTCATGTTAAATAGATGTAATAAGGGATTAAATTTCCTTAAAGCAATTTCTAAAACTTGGTGGGGAGCCTATGTAGAAACTGCGTTACTTTTTTATCGATCGTATATAAGATCAATCATAGATTATGGATGTGTTTTGTATGGTTCAGCAGCTAAGTATATTTTGGGAAAAATGGACGTGTTTCAAAACACAATATTACGTATTTGCCTAGGTACTATGAAATCAACCCCTACCAATTCGTTATATGTTGAAGCACTAGAAATTCCACTCAAATATAGTAGAGAATATCTTAGTCAAAAATTTCTGATTAATACTCGTCATAGAAACCTCTCTCTTTACTGCAGTATTAGCAAACTTAATAATGCAGATTTAACAAATAAATATTGGATCCACAAAAATTCTCCTCCACTTTGTGACGCTATTAGAAATCTCTTAAATTGCGATTACACCAACTCATACACATATAATAATTCAAACTTTAAAGAATGTTATGCTTTTTTGCAAACTATTACGGTAATTAAACCAAGGTACCATGTAAATACTGCAATCAGCTACAATATTTTAAGGAATTTATTAGAAAACTGGCCAGCATCAACAGTTATTTATACAGATGCATCAAAGTCTACTCTTGGCACCGGATGCGCATTTTATATTCCTTTAAAAAGTATAGAAAACATGTTCACTCTAGATCATAATTTTTCAATTTTTACTGCTGAAGCCATAGCAAATTATGAAGCATTAAAGTATTTTAAGAATTCCAATGACAACTCCGCAATAATTGCATCTGATTCGTTATCGGTTCTAATAGCCATTGAGACTATATCTTTTCCTAGCAAAAGCACAAATATTTACATCCTTCTAATCAAAAAAATTATTTTTGAATTACATCAGGAACAAAGATCAGTCAGATTTTTGTGGATTAAAGCTCACATAGGGCTTGAGCATAATGAGTATGTAGATATATTAGCTAAGAAAGCCATTGATTCTGGTGCGAAAACAGATTATAAGCTCTGCATACCAGATGTATTTGTAACAATCAAGAATATTGTAAACAATCAGTGGAAACAAGAATATTATGAATATAGTCAACACTCTAAATCACAATATGCACTCATACAACCCTCAATCCCGAGTGAATTTTGGTTTAAAAATTACTCTGTTCCACGTAGATACATTACATCTATTATTAGAATGAAATCAGGACATGCATGTCATCCGGCTCATCTGGCAATACTTAAAATTGTAAATTCCAATTTATGCGAAGTTTGTCAAAAAGAAGCAGATTTAAATCACATTTTCTTTGAATGTACAAAATATATACAACAAACTGACAGCTTAATAAAAAATTTAATCAAACATAAAATCCTTCCACCCTATAACATTTGTTACCTTTTGTCATTAAATAACAAAATTGTATATAACTACTTAACAGAATTTATTTCGAAAAGTAACCTCAATTTGTAAGTCCCGTTAAAAAAAAATAGTAACCTTTGTTTTATCCCATTTGTTTTAAACCTACTATCCGTGACCCGGTCTAGTTTGTGTTTTAATTTAATGTCTTGATGGGTCCCTAGACGAGAAGCAAGTGACCATGTTTGTTCTATTGATAACCAAATAACCAAAATATATTGTGATAATTATTTTCTTTTCTTTCCTTTGGGAAGAACTTAAAAAAGTTGTGACTGGCTGAATGGCAAACGCCAATGCCAAAAAAAAGAAACTCCTGATAACAACGACACCGTGTGCATCTTTTGCGAAGAGTCTTATTTAAGTAATAGCAGAAGGGACTCTTGGGTACAGTGTCATAACTGACTTATGTGGGCACAAAATGAATGTGCCGGTGAAGAAACTGAACATTATATCTGCGAGTTCTGTCGATAGATTTTTGTATTCCTTAGATTTTGTAGGCCTCATGGGGGCCATATGAGAGTGAACTTTTTGTTTTTCACAGTTTCCTAGACACTGCCAAGAATAATTTTTTTGTATGTTAGATTTTTTTTTAATATTTCTTAATAATACTTTAATAGTAGTAGACTAATAGTTATGTGGACGAAAATTTAAATTTAAAAATGTTAATTGTTTATATTTTTATTTATATTTTTTGTATAGCGAATGGTATTTAGTTCTTATTTTATTTATGTAAACATGCTTAATTGTTAAATAAAGTTTATTTTAAAGTAAGTATTACGTTTTATGGTGATCATTGTCCAAATGGACCACGTTCCTCAATATCAAAACATTGTATGTGGGGATTATAAGAAATTGTATGTGTTCCAACGGCTCATCAGCTATTAGAAAAGGTGTTAACTCCACGGGACCAACATGGCCTGGTAGAAAACATTACATCGACACCCCCATCGAACAAGATTGTAACTCAGTTTTAGGGATTTTACAGGAGAGGCAAAAAACGAAAAGATGTATTTTTAAAAAATTATAGCAAAATGAGTAAACTCTTTTACACTAATGCGAGATGTTATTTATAATATTGTGAGGGATTACTTTGAGATTTATGTTTTGTAGTTTGACTAACTATTGAAAATCTTGAGTTTGTTTGAGATACAACCTTGAGATTAAACATGACGCTTCGTAGAAAAAAGTTGTAACTCGCGTAACAACCATTTTACACTCTCCGTGTTAATTATTTTTTCCGTTTTACCATTAAAAGATTGTATGTTTGAAGGTATTGGCAATGTAAATAAGAGAAAATTAGTTTTTATGGTATATTTAAATAAAATATCAACTCGTAGTTTTCACAATTTTAATTGGAAATTATAAATTTTACAAAAACAACAATATTCTACCACTACGAACAAAATAATCACTATGAACAAAATAAAATAATTATCCCAAATTTTTATTCAGAGTCTGATGGTTGAATATTTTTAGGGTCACAAAATTTTAATTATTTATAGTAATGGTGATATATTTCGGGTATGATATTTGACCTACAAAGGTTGTTTAAATCTTTATATTTGTCTTTCGACATGGCGAGAGAATTAGAATAAACGGGAGGTATATCTGTGAGGGTGTTACGCTCATTCTTATCTTTTGTTGACTTCCTAGCTGAAGAACATTGAGTTGCAGGCATTTGTTCTAAATTAACGCAGTGATTATTTTTGGAAAGAACGTCATAATTAACGTGAATTATTTTCGCATTTTCATTGCGAATCTGTAAATATTTAACTTAAGACCATTTTACTTTATGGTTTTTAATATCTAGGCCAAAATTAATATGGGTGTCCTGAAATAGTTTAAAATTTAAAATTTGTTTTTGATTTATTTCTGTTACTGAATACGGCTTGCCTGATGTTTTGGCACATCGTATTATGGTTATCCATTGTATTGGAATATATGCGATTTGATGATTTTTACGTCTTTCTATCAGGGCATGCATTGAATCGCCCTCGTTTTGTGAATGCCCCACAAAAAACACGTGTGTAATATTAATGTTAAACTTTTTCATTGCAAAGAAGTGCATAGCAAAAACTATTCTATTTTTGTTTTGTCCTCCGCAACTATCCGAAAAGAAGAAAAAGTCTGTAAATCCTTTTTTGACTTTTATTTCAATAAATAAATATACGGCACTACTAATTTCGTTAGCACTTTTCCGGCCCACAGTCTCATCCCAGACATAGCAGTGTCCTTCATTGTCTTCTAAATCAAAGACTGTAAAATTGTAGACGGCGAGTTTTCGCTAATAGTATGATGCAGAAACTTCTGACATTGGAGTGGATAAGATCTTCTGGAGATCAAAACATGCCGCAACTACTGAGTTACTACATTTAGCAAGCGACTTAATTTGCGTTCTTCGCGCACCACAGTTTTGGAAGCGATATAATGAGTATAATTAAGCTGTAAACTTTCTGTTTGTGCAATCAAAGCCCTTTTATAAATATTACATGTTGCGCATATATCTTTCTTAGGTTTAAAGAAATCTATGTTAAATTCATTGTAGAATACTTCTCGATATTGTCTCTCGGTGTCTTGTATTTCTGGTGCATATTCATTATCCTGTAACCACTCTTTATTAAGTTGATATAATTTGGGAAACGTTAAAGATTCGTCAAAATATTGTTTACGGTTACGAGCCCTCACGTGATGTGACTCTACAACTTTTATATGAGTAATATGTGTCCTCACACTTTGTTTAATAACCTCAGGTACTTTGTTTGGTCGGTATTCGTGACGGCCTCGTTGATCGGCTAGTGAAACACAATCAGTTACTTCCATATAAACCTTTTTATAAATAGTGTTAACCCACTTATCTGTAAATATCTAGAGTATCGAAAAGCATCTTCTTACATACCTGAATTTTATCACCGTTTACCAGAAAGGAATATTTATATGACCAGCAACGCCTTGAAGTTGCAAGTGTTGCAAGTACTGTTTGTTTTTTAGGTATTCTTTCAACAGAGTTATTTATAAAGTGTACTTGATGATTATGATTCACAAGAGCCCAAAATTGTGAAAAAATCTGGTTTCTCATTTCTAAACATAACTTTTAAATACATTTTTTGGAACAGTTTTGTGTACACTATTGTTTCATTTGTCTTTCTCGCATTTATTGACCTTGTTGATTCGTGAATGCCAATCCTAATTTTTTTCCTTTTATTCAAGTTGCATTTCCAATTGTTGGTATAGCGTGTCCTCTTACGACCTGAAGTACATTTTCCAGGCATATCTCGTTTCTTTTTCTTATGCGAATTATGTTCTATATCAGTAGCTCTATATTGGGTTTGTGTATTTAGGTTTGTTTTGATTAAACCTCATCTATTTGTTGTAGATTCTTTTCTTTTGGTCCATCCGAATAGCTACTACCTACAACAAAATTATTTTTTGTATATCTACCTAAAGAACACAGAACAACAATAGAAACAGAAATTAACAATTTGTAACAAAAGGAAATTGTGGTCGTCCCTTAACAAGAAAAAAATAAATAGTAATGGATATTCTAAAAACTGACATCTTAGCTTCAGAACTGGAAGGTACATATTCGGACACATCGGCAGAGAAAGGCTCTCTATGACCACTAGACTCTACATCACTACCATTCGGGTCTAGAAATTGGTTACAACCAGGCCGTAAATTTCTTTTAAATTCGAATAAATCATTGCCATGTTGAATAAGTATTTCTTGAGATGATACATAATATGATGCATTTGCACATAAAGGGTTTTCTGTGACATCAAAATCTTTTTCAACAATGTCAAGTTTTCCATCTCGCCAGAAAATACATTTTGTTCTATATCTATAATAAAATATAAACTACTTATTTTTACTTACAAAATTATGGTTATGATAATTACTTACCAGGTTCAGCGTTTATTTCACTATTTTTCAAAGCTAATTCTGATATATGCCTATTACGACTCATTTTAAAAATATATCTCGATATTGAAACACTTGTATAGTTAAAAATATCAACTAAATTAAATAATGTACAAGTTACATTCACGTAAATGGTATATACTGTAACTAGTAGAACATAAACAAAGCAGCAACTCATATAGTATATGGGATTCCCCGGTAAACTACAATATTGACTTAAGAAATACACCGCATGTAAACATACGTACAATAAAGCTGTAACTTCTTTAGCAACCTTATGAATCGTCAAATATATAGAAACTAAAAATTTGACATAGGGAGTAACAGTGTTAATCCACAAGGAATCTACGTTCCTGTAGTTGGCTATGTACCATGTATTAAAAATTTAATTAAAAATCCTTTGTAATAGGTATATATTTAAGGCCCAAACGGGCTAAGTTAAAAAGACATAACGTTTTTGGAAACCCTGTTCCATCATCAGTGTCCTAGAAAATAGTTAACCACTTAATTAAAAAGAACATAGGTTAAAATTTTGACTAAGGTTAATGAAAAATGTGGTTAATACTTACTAGGAGTACATGAATGTAGCCACCAAGATTAAATATATGGGTAAAAACCCGTTAACAGATGTTTAATTACATTTAGTTTTAAAAATACGTTATAATTATTTAAGATTATAGAGTTACCGATGGATTAGGTAAAATGGCGACATATGACTCCACGTTGAAGTTGCTAGTCCTGAGACGGTATGTCTTCGAGGACTGTATAAGTGCATAGATAAATAATATAATAGTAGAAATAGATAGGCAACTCAATGTATAAATTTCGTTCATTAGGCCCCTTGCGGCTGGGGTCAATACTAATCATCTTTTGGCGGCAAATTCGAATGAACACCCCTTACATACATACCCTTTAGAGCCTCTTGTGGGCTATTTCGTTACTAATTAAAATTTATTGGAAAATAAGGATATAAGATGCACAATTTTTTTTAGATATACGTATATTTATTTGTTGTTTAAGATAAAACAGTTATAAAATAATTACATAATATTTATTACACATATTTGCAGAAGTTAAATACTATTATTTTTTGCTTTCTGACAACTTACTATCATTCTTTTTGTAATTTTTTCCATGATTTGTACACAACGAACAATACAATAATTCACCATGTTTAGTTTTTTTACTAGCACAACACAAAAATTCTTTGCTACAATAGGTAACCCAAAATAAACTTTAAAAATTAAGTAACCAAATTTAAATTAAAATTACTAAGAATAAATGCAAACGAAAGTTAAAGATAATAAAACAAAATTGAAAACTTGTAAACAAACTGTCATTACTTTGGATTGACAGAATTGACATTGCGTCGTTTGATTATTTTATTTGGTTTATGATTGGTTAAAGTCTTCGTGAGAGAGATAGGCTGTCATTTCTCTTTATTAACTCGCTGGGGTCAAAGTGATGGGGGAATGAACCAAGTCATTCATATAAGATTCCAGGCCATGGTATAAGTGCAACTGATTGGCAATGACATTTGATGACAATATTGTTAAGTTATGACGGAAATTATCACAGAGCAGTCAATGTAGCTGTATGTTTCTACTTAAGACAAAAGCCAACGTTATTTAGAATTGTGAAAATTAAGTGAACTAATATAACAGTATCAACCATCAATGTTGTAATTTTAAATTTATGTAAATAAGATGATATAAGGGAGAAAAAATTGTATGGTTGTAGTTAGGCAACCAACTATGCATGTATGTCGCAATGTAATATAGAAAATTTTTATTATATGGCCCTTTATGTTTCTTAAACATTTGGTACCAAGAAAATATAAACTAGACACATGTGGAAGGTTGAATTTTAGAAATTTTGATGTTAATGGTTGGATCTAAATGTATTTGTTTAGAATTGGAAGTGTTCTTGTATGAATAAACTAAAACTGTTTTAGTAAATGTTCACGTGCTATTTAACTTTTAACTCAAATATAAAGGCCCTGTATGTCAAAAGCAACATATTGCTTAACATATTGTAACTTAACAATATTGTCATCAAATGTCATTGCCAATCAGTTGCACTTATACAGTTCTCGAAGACATACCGTTTCAGGACTAGCAACTTCAACGTGGAGTCATATGTCGCCATGTTACCTAATCCATCGGTAACTCTATAATCTTAAATAATTATAACGTATTTTTAAAACTAAATGTAATTAAACATCTGTTAACGGGTTTTTACCCATATATTTAATCCTGGTGGCTAAATTCATGTACTCCTAGTAAGTAATAACCACATTTTTCATTAACCTTAGTCAAAATTTTAACCTATGTTCTTTTTAATTAAGTGGTTAACTATTTTCTAGGACACTGATGATGGAACATGGTTTCCGAAAACGTTATGTCTTGTTAACTTAGCCCGTTTGGGCCTTAAATATATACCTATTACAAAGGATTTTTAATTAACAGTGTTACTGCCTTTATTACGCAAATGGTACACGTAATTAAAGTACAACTCTTTTCAACGGAGTATTAGCGAAAATATTGAGAATTAAGCTATGTGGTTTATATTGACGTGTACGCAATTTTTCACTGAATTCGCTTGTGTTGAAATGTGAAAATAGATCTAACCAGATACAACCTTGTTCGATGGGGGTGTCGAAATGTTGGCCCCAGCGGACCAATGTTCGCTGCTAAGGTAACTTCAGTGTTGGTCCTACATATATAAACTACGTTGCAGTGAACGTGTTAAAGAATGTGTTTCTTGATTTTGTTGTTGATGATTCTTCGTCGTGTTTCCAAAAAATTTAATAATGTGTTAAATTGATATGAAGTTTGTTTTCTCCCTAAACAAGTCAATTATAAGAAATAATCATTCAGTTTAATTTTCAATTTCGTACAATATTTATTTTGCCGAAAATTGTTCTTGACTTTGTAAGTTTGTCTGATTTATTTTGTTCAATTATGGCGTGATGTCCTGCGCATTAAGAATGTTGATTTCTATTATATCATATAACTGTTTGAGTTGAAGCTCGGAATTGGAAAATGTTGAATGAAAAATATGTTTATTATATTATATGTTAAAAATATTATTAAAATTTATAACAGTGTATTTGTATCACTAATTTTATGGTAAAATAACAAACTAGCGTACTAACACAATTAAAGAAATTACTGTGATAAAACTTCCTGACGTGTATTGATAAAGGTCATCAATAAATGATACTTAATCGATGCATGTATACATTGTTTACAAAAATATCGTTTGTCAAAAGTATTTGTTGATAAGAACAGTCTGACCATTCTCATTTTCTCATAAAGATGTCAATTTTTGGTATTATATTACTTAGCTTAGCAATATGTCTAATCATCTTTCTTCTGGTTATTTTTAAATTCGGACATGTAAAGTGTGAAAGTAATGTTTGTTTGATTGGAAAAGTGGCTTTAGTTACAGGAGGAAGCTCTGGTAAGTAAGTTTTTTTATCATATATGGGTGGTGAATCGTCAAACGGGCTATAGGAAATTCAATGGGAAATTCAAAATTATTAAATTCCTGCTTCCCTAATTATTTACATCAAAAGTCATAAGAGACTATTTGTAAAGAACTAAAATATGTATTAAAAACGAATGTTAAAATTGTTCTACGAATTAAAAGTATTCCAAAATTTTGTAAAAATATAATACATTTTCAGGCCACCCCTTAAAGTCAGACCACACGAGGTACAAGAATGTGTATGACATGTTGCGTTTGACAAACAACACAGTTGATGAAAAATATATTGAATTGAGGAGAAAGTAGCAATAAAAAAATTGTTTTAATCAGGCATAATAAGTTTATAGATATTAAAGACAGTTTACAGGTATATAATATATATATATATATATATATATATATATATATATATATATATATATATATATACATATAAAACTGTTTTGGGTGGGTTGGAGTCTATAAAAGAGGCTATTTGTTACTCAAGCTTTCAAAATGTTTCTCTGAAATTTTAATTTTGAAAAAGTTTCTTACAAAAACAATTGAATTTGTAAATAAAATTGAATAGTTACAAATAAGCCTCAATTTCATAAAAACCAACTTAAAAATTTTTATCTTGGACAATTATATTGTCAAAAATAAAATTTTGTTTAAAAATTTTTTTTTGTTTTTTTTGTTTAGTAACAAAAAAGAAGAAGATTTATTCACCATTGATAGATGCCTGAAAAAATGTAACAAAATACATGAAAAATAAAATCAAAATGTGATATTTTACTGATTTCATATATAAACTACATAGAAATAATATTATTATAAATTTTGCTTAGATTTTGAATTTCTGACCTTTTGTTTAAATTATTATCACTTTTGCTAATACAAACCATTTCCAAAAAAGTTCTTTTAAATTTATTACTTTCACTACATAAAATTTTAATATTGTCAAAATCCATAATATGGTCTTTGTCTATTACATGCTCTGCCAAAGCACAAGATGGCTTCTTAATTATGCAATCACTTTTGTGAACAATAATGCGATTTGAGAAATTTCTTCCGATCTTAACAACATACCCAGCTTCACAATGAGTACAACTAATGCTGTATACTACATTTGTTTTATCTAATTTGTCTATAGGATACTTAGTTTTGGAATATAAAGATGAAATGGTTTTTATGTTCTCTGTTGCTATTTTAAAAATAGCTTAAAAATAGTTTTATATCATATTTAACTTCTTCTTCTTTTGGTGCCTATCCTCTGTGGATGTTGGCAATTACGTTGATCTATACTACTTTGTTGACAGCTGCTCTAAAGAGATGTATGTTAGTCATTCCTGCCCACTGTCTGATGTTCTTCAACCACGATGTCCTATTGCGCCCTTGAGATCTTTTGCCTTCTATCTTGCCTTGTAAAATTAGTTGAATTAGTTGATACTTCTTATTGCGCAACACATGCCCTAGGTATGTCATCTTTCTGATTTTCACGATACGCATAATTTCCAGACCTTTATTCATACGTTATATCACGGTGTTGTAGAAATTTCTCTAGAATCTCAGAAATAGCTCAGAATTTCTTATATCACATTCTGGATATAAGAAGTTCTGAGCATGCGGCGGTAGCACCTCATTTCGAAGGCTTCTAATCGTTTGGATGTTGCCTCCGTCAAAGCTTTGACCCTATATAAAAGGGTAAGGGTAGAAAATACATATCATCTTAAGACTCGTGTTTTTATATTAATGTTCAGGTGCATCTTACATAAAATCTTCCTGAGGCGATTGAAGACAGCTCTCGCCTTTTCTATACGATATCTTATTTCCGGTGAGTGGTCCATTCCTTATTTAGGGTGCATCCAAGATATGTAATTTTGTTGACTACTTTCAAGGGTTCATTATTAGCTGTGAATTGGTGCTGTATTAAGTCGTTTTTACCTACTACAAGAATTTTGGCCTTCTTAGGTCTATTAATGTTTAATTAAAACCATATCGCCCGCATATTTTAAATTGTTCATGATTTCACCATCAATTTTTAAACCTTCTCTTAAACCATCATGAGCTTCATCAACACTAAAGGTTAAAAAAAGGGGAGAATGGGAATAACTCTGATTGCTCTTAGTACCAGACTGCCAATTTTACTTGGAAATTTTCTATAATATTTCCAGCAGAACTACCAATTTACAATTAATTTTTGTGCTCAGGTGTACCTTAAATAACGCCTTCATTCAGCTAAAATATTTATTGCCTAGACGGTTAAGCTTGCCTGAAGTGTCCGAACTTTATAACTAATTGGTCAGTTATAGCTAGGATCTGCAAAAAGTCGCTTAAGAATCTTGCAGGGTACACCAAAATACCTTTGCTAAGACATAAAAAAATTTTGGTAATGATATTACTGATAGTCGTGGTAAAATATGTCTATCTATAACAGTTGGAATAATTATATTAAGTTACTTCGTAAATACCTAAATCAGTTTGCTTTTATATTTATTGGAATAATGAACAATAAAACAGCATTTATTTTGAGCCTGTGTAATAATCAAAACAATCAATTCGGTAAGTAACACTGATACCATAAATATTTTTGTTTATTTGTAATTAGAACATTTCAGAAAATTCTAAAATATTATTCTTCGTCTTTGTTAGTTTTTTAAGCCGAAATTTTTTATTTTGTCATTTGAAATCTTCGTCATGTTGTGTAAAATTTTTTTAAAAAGTTTATTTAAAAATTCTCATAACGTTTCTTTTTAGGAAATATTGATAATGATGAAAACCAATGTATACCTCTACCGAGTTCTTCAGATATAGAGGAAACACCTTTGTCCAGAACCTATTCATGGATTGAAAAGCATAGCCTAGTCCAGATTGGATGTAGCTAGAAAGAGAATGTTCCGTGTCAAAAGGATCTACAAAATATTCAGATAGTGCATGATTTAGAGCATGATTTAAATGTAGATTTCCAGTTTAATCAGAATGAATTAAGTAGAGAAATTTTGCCAGAAAATACTCAATTCCACGTAATGGAAAATTGGTCGGACGTACAGAATAATGTCAATATAACTCATTATTCTATTGCACAACCAATACAAAATAATGATATTTCGTATGAATCATGGAGCATGCTGGAAGGTTATTTTTTAAAAAATACTTGTTGACAAACTGTGTAACAGATACGGGCGAAAAATCACAAACGACAGTTAATAACAGTTTTGAAAATAGAGTCGAAAATGAAACCTAATTAAATCTTAGTGATAACAGTATAGATGATCCGAACTTTACCTGCCATTCAGATTTAAATAGCAGCGTAGAAAGCGATGACGAAACAACAGCAGTTCGAAGGAAAAAGAATATAGACGTTCCTACTCCTTAAGCTTAATGTAGAGGCAATGAAAAAACAAGTCGATCCAGAAAACAGAGAAAACTAGCTAAAGTATTACGAAATACAGGCAAGTCATATATAACAGAAAAGGGAAAAACAATAGCAGCAAGAACAATAAACCCGTTAAATGACTGCCGCCGTAAGTGTAAAATAAGGTTTTCTGATGACACAAGACGTTCACTTTTTAATGAATACTGGCAACTTGGAGACCGTTATAGAAGAGCAAATTTTATATCCTCTTTTTTTGCATAGTGGATAAAAAACTGTTTGAGTACGAAATAATTCTGACAGAGTACGAAAATTTTCATGTAAATATGAAGTTTCTGTTAATGGGAAGCGAGAAAAAATATGCAAGAAATGTTTAATTGCTACGTTTGGTAAAAAAAATGCCTTCATAAACCAAATTATAGTAAACAGACACTCGTCGGTGTCTGCAATAATCATAGACGATCAAAGAGGTCTGAATTCACCGAAAAATAAATGGTCACAACAAGTTTTAAATGAAGTTGTTGTACATATCCGAAGCTTTCCTGCATACGAGAGTCATTATTGTAGACAAACAACATCTAAATTATACTTACAATCTGATTTGACTATCGCCAAAATGTATCGACTTTATAAATAGAACACTGAAATAAAAAATTGTGCTTCAGTGACAATCTACTCTGCAAAATTCCATGAACTAGGGCTCAAATTTAAAAAGCCCCAAAAAGATACGTGTTCGAAATGCGATAGTTTAGCAATTAAAATATCATATGCAAAAGAAACTGAAAAGGAAAACTTAATCTTAGAGCAGAAAAAGCATCACGTAGCAGCTCAAGAAGCGTATAACGCAAAGTCAAGTGATAAAACTTTAGCCATAAATGATCCAACAACTGCAGTATTTGCTTTTGATTTGCAACAATCTTTGTCAACTCCGTATTTAAAAACATCCGTTTTATTCTACAAACGGCAACTCTGGACCTACAATCTAACTGTCTACAATTTAGTTACTGGTATAGCTACTTGCTATATTTGGAATGAGTCTGTTTCAGCCAGAGGAGGAAATCAAATTGCCTCATGTTTGTACCGACATCTTATGGATCTTCCATCAACCATAAAAAGAGTATGTTTATATTCGGATACATGCCAGGGCCAGAATAAAAACAGTCATGTGTCAGCAATGTTTATGAGCGTTTTAAAAAACAAAGTACAATAGAGTATATTGATCACAAGTTTCTTGTAAGTGGTCATACACATATGGAATGTGATGCAGATCATTCTGTTATTGAAAAGGAGAAGAAGAAAACTACAATGAAAATTAACCATCCGTATGATTGGGTACAACTTATTAGAATCTGTAAACAAAAGAATTCTTTTATAGTAAAAGTAATGGAATCCAACGATTTTCATAATTTTGCAGCATTATTTAAAACTGATTTGATACAAAAAAAGTAACAGAGAGTGGCGAAAAGTTTCTTTAAAAAGATGTGCAGTGGGCACGTTATTCTGCAGATAATTTTACAACTCTGTATTTCAAGTCGTCACTTAATAACGAAGAAGAATTTAAGTCTGTCAATTACAGAAGAAGAGCAAAACAATCAACTAAGCTTCAACTACTAAAGTTCCATGATGGGCCAGTTCCTACAAGCAAAGAGAAGAAGAAAAACCTTATGGAACTTTTGCCTTTCATAGATAAATAATTTTGGTCATTTTATCAAGAGTTGTTGGTAGCTGATGTTCCTGACATCGACCCCGATTTAGTGAAAGTCGATCCTGATGATATTTAGATATTTTTTGTGCTACTTTGGTTTATCATAAAATATTTTGATTAAAATTTTGTGTAATTATTTTAGATGTAAGCAAATAAATCGCACCTAAATGTGCCTAACACATATAAATATTTAAGATATTTTGAGATACCTCAAATTCACACCTATAGTACCGTTCCCGTCATAAAAAACTGGTACAACTCTTATAGTCAAAAACCGTGTTTTTAAGTTGTGTACGTTGATCTTGTCAGATATGTCATTCTGATTTCTCGGGCACCGTTGCCAGTTCAACGAAAATATTATATAAAACCAGATAAAAGCAAGGCAGTTTTGAGTATACTAAAAACTAAAACATTATCGAGCATTCTCGATCAGACAGTCACATTAAATTTGTTTAAACATGTATTTCAAAAAAATTCTCATATTAATTTTGTAATTTTCCATCATCTCAATTAAATACCCATACATTGATTTGTGTTTTATAACAATTTATGAAAATATTTCAATTCAAAAATAATGACAGATAGACAAACTTCAAATTATTATAATCAAACATTACAATAAGATATTGGATTGTTACTGTTACGTTTTGAAAATCGTTTTTTCGTACCGAACATTTTCTAGTATATAATACGTAGGATAAAGTACAATGTTAGTTTTTCACATTTTTTATCGTTCTTTTAATAAATAATTAATTAATCTTGTTAGCTTGCCTGTTACAAAACTTATTGACACAGAATTGTAGGTAGGTAATTGTTGGGTAGGTAATTGAAGATAAAATTACAGTAGATCCATTCCAATGTTCCCTGTGCTAATACCCTAGTTTAAGGATCTTTCAAACATTTTGGATAATAACTCAACCCTATCTCTGCTTATTTAATTTCTTAGATTCAGTGTTTTTGGTAATAATAAAAATAATACCTATCTAAAAATTTTATATCTACATTTTTGAACGTTATTTTTTTATTTAGATTTAGTGCAATTCCGTTATATGTACTGGCAACAACGAATTGATTTTTAAACACAGGTTTACATTGAGAAAAAAAAGTGTACCAGTTTTATATGACGGGAAGTGTACAACCATGAATATACGGATAAGTCATTCAATCTTTTCTAAAACTTAATTTAATATAACTCGTTACATTTGTATCCAATAATAGTCTCTTGTTCTCGTCAAAAAAAGTGCTTTTAAATGTTTAAACGTTATTCTGCGATTTTCCACGATCCCGTAAACATTGTTTCGACTCTTCTGAAAAATTTACTAAAATTGACTTATGTACTTATTCACATTAGCCAGAGATATACAGATTGAACCAAATTAAAACGGAACATACAATTTAATACATGTCTATTTAAACTGCATTTGAAATAGTGGACCAATATAAAACTTGGACAAAAATAAATCCATACCTGGGTATAGACATTGTATAAAATATCGTTCAACTATCTGTCTCACAACAATGTTGTTTGCGTAAGACGGGTTTGTCTAAGGAAACGTTAATAGTTCAGGAAATGAATATCGAAAAAAGTTAAAACCTGGCAATTTTTTCGTCCTGCATGTATCCAGTTGAAATTTTAACAGAAGGTAGGGGATAGCCCAAGGATCAAAATCTATATCGAACCGAAGTGCGCTGAAGGGTTTTAGGGGTGAAAACTACCCCTAATTGTCAAAAATTATAAAATAACATATTAAACCTGAATATGGGTAAGATTTGGTTTGAATTAGTTAAATAATGATTATTTTATACTTTTGAATAGAGTTCCATCATATTTCAACCCTTAAAAAGCAACCCTTGTTAGAGGTTAATGTAAAAAAATTACTAATTCTAAAAAAAATGATTTCGCCTTGGATCGATTTGGATAAAAATTTGGATTTAAGCTCAATTCACCCGCTGCTTTATAGTTTATGTCATGTCGACGAACCCTGATTGTTCTAAGGGTGAAAACTACCCGTAATTGTCAAAAATTATAAAATAACATATTAAACCTGAATATGGGTAAAATTTGGTTTGAATTAATTAAATAATGATAGTTTCGTGCTTTTGAATAAAGTTCCATCATATTTCAACCCTTAAAAAGCGACCCTTATTAGAGATTAATATAAAAAAATTAGTAATGCGAAGAAAATGATTTCACCTTGGAACGATTTGCATAAAAATTTGGACTTAAGCTCAACTCACCCTCTGCTTTATAGTTTATGTCATGCCGATGAACCCTGATTGTTCTTAGAGATGAAAACTACCCCTAATTTTCAAAAATTGTAAAATAATATTATAAATCTTAAGATGAGTGAAATTTGGTTTGGATTAGTTAAATATTGATTTTTTTATACTTTAAAATACAAATTCATACATTTTCAACCCTTAAAAATCAAGTGTTATGAGTGCTATAGGTGAAAACAATTTTTTGCCAAAATTTTGCAACTTTTCAACTTTTGAAAATCACCCTTTACAACATTGCAGTTTTTATAAACTAATTTATAAGATATAAATTAAAAAAAGTAGAATTAAATACAAAAAAATTTATCAACATAAAAAGGCACCATATTATATTCTTATACATTTACATAAATAGTAGAAAATATTTACATTTATAGGTAAAACAATAATAATATTAATTTTATTCGTCATCAATTACATCTTCATCGTGATCTATGTCATCCTCATCTTCAATTATTGGTGGACTATTATTGCACCCTTCACCTGAGCACCCAGAACAAGTAGAGTTACAGTATAAACCAACTTTTCTGCACCCACATGAAACACCGCATCCTTTTTTGCATTGCCAAAAAATAATTTTCAAAAGTTCATCGGGTGCAGGTTGTTTTTTCATGCGTACGGGTAATAATAAACCATCTTTGGAATACCATCCCCAATCTGTTGCTCTAATATTTTCATTGCCAAGCCATAGACATATGAGCAGATGTTTTATTCTGTTGTATGGGATTTCAAAATAAGAACGCTTAAAATTTCGAATGTATAACGCCCCACTAGCTAATATACCGGTTTTGTAAATTATTATGCTCCGAAATGTACTGTACTATACTAATAGAATTTTCCGGAAAAAAATTCACTGGTTTTTTGTAACGTATTTCCTTTAATTTTTAACGATAGAGTGTTTCTTCAAAAACGAGTTGTAGAGGTTTTTAAGAGCTACAAGAATCTGTGAATTAAATCTTTTTGGAACCCTTGGTTTTTAAATGGGGTGAGTTTAAAGGGCTCGAAAAAAATGGTGCTTGATCGTAAATCGATGCTTTAAACGGCTATATCTCGCCAAATATTCATTGTACAACAAATCTAAATGAAGGATAATTTTAGTCATTAAAAAAGCTACAATTTGGTAATTTGTATTTTTTTCATATATTTAGTATTTTCGGGCATATTTAAAAAAAGAAGGGTAAAAAATATGAAATTGTAAATCGTTTCTCGCTTTAAGCCGTACTTTTTCTAACACAAAGCATCTTAAATGAGTCAAACTTCTTGGACGTATTAACAATACACGTAAAAAGGGAATTTCAGAAGGGTAAAGATTGATTTTAATTATGGAGGAGGTTAGGGTGTTGTTTCGATTTTTTCGTAAAAAATGAGGTATTAACCTTATTTTCATCATAACTCACTCAATTTTTGAGCTAGAGCCTTTTTATGATAGGTCTATTTATGCTCTTTAAAAAAGGTTTGGTGGGTTTTCTTCCAAAGTGCATCATTTTCCCGATATTTGATTTTGAATCTTTCAAATTTGGCATTTGAAGAAAACCGCTGAACATTGATAGGCCGTATTTCGGTTCCTATTATATCACAAAAACATTTTAAAAAATGAATTGTATTTGTCTTTTTAAAAGCTACAAATTTGTTCTCTACAATTTTTTTGATAAAATGCACCATTTTCGAATTATTCGCGAAAAATCGATTAAAAACGTGGATTTTTTCGTCTAAAAGTTATGACTTTCAATCGCGGATAACTTGAAAAATATCATTTTATAAAAAAAATGTATAGCACATTTTTTGTTTAGAATCACTTTTTTAATCGAAACCTGTAGTTAAAACGTAAAAAAAAATTTCACCCCGGAGATGGGGTGGCAACCACCCCCTAGGCTTTGGCGCACTTTGGTTCGATATAGATTTTGATCCTTAGGCTATTAGATATCTTCTGTTAAATTTCAAGTCAATCCAGGGAGCACGAAAAAATTGCGAGCTGAAATGCTTCATTTCCTAGACTATAACTGGTTTGACAGCATAAATCGTAGTTTTATGTGTAGCTTTCAATTTTTATGAGTTCAGAATCCAGCAGCCCGCTGAATCATTGGATTTTTATAATATAATTATTTGACAATATTTTGTTGGCCAACCACCTACAGCAGAATTGAGCCGAAATACATTATATTCCTATGTTCCGAATTTATTTCGTTCAATCTGTATGGTCTTTCCTGTATACCAGAAACGTATGTTTTAAAGTTTGTTTCATAACCATACAAATATTTTTAATCATTTAAATCTTATTATAGTATTATATTTTAGGCATTGGCTATCAAATTGTCCTACAGTTGGCTTCAAGAGGTTGCAAAGTTATTATAATCGACAGAATAATAAACGATGATATTAAAAAGTCCATTATCAAGGAAACCCATAATACTAATATAATACTCGAATATGCAGATTTTACTTCGTTTAAGTCTGTAAGAGACGTGGTAGAGAAAATAAAATCTTCTGAAGAAAAATTGGATATTTTAATCAATAATGTAGGAATCGGCAAAGCTCCAGAACATCCAAGTGAAGATGGAGTGAATATGACGATGCAAGTCAACCACTACAGTCCGTTTTTACTGACACATTTACTATTTGGTAAATATAATTCTAGCAAAAAATTATATATTCCGCACATGATTTCTGTATTTTTAGTACAAGTTCCATAAGCATCTTGAAAACGCCTAATTTTTATTTGACTACTTATTTAGATAGCAACATTTGCTTTTTAAATTTATCACTTTTCATGTACGGAAGTTCGTAAATGGGACCTTTTGGAAATATTATTTACTTAATGTCGCCTCTTCCAGGCTAGCCGAACCTGTCGCCTGGTTTAGTGATTTTCCTTATATTGAAAAAGACTGTATCCTCATATTACCTGAAAATGTAAACTGTTCTATTTACTGATAGTCTATTGAAATGATAAATTTTTTAGGTTTAATTTAGCGTGCATTTTTAAGAGAACGCAATTTTATTTTTTTTTATGTGTTAGGAGGATAAGTATAAGCTTAAGTTCAAGTTTGTAGGGTTGCCACCCTTATCCTCCGGTCGCCATCTTAGAAAAAGAGGTACAATGGTTATCGTGCTGTATCTCGTACACTAGCCACCCTACAGAAATATTTTTATACTACGTTATTTGTAGCAAATTAAATTGTCTATTATAAGTTTATTTGTGTAACTTTTTATCGTAAAATAGAAAATAAAAAAGTTATAAGCAAAAATTAATTTTTATTTTGAGGCTTATAACTTTTTTCTGGTTATTTTACAATAAAATGATATTAAAGCAAATATATAGAGAGTTTTTTTACGAAATAATTATCACTACAAACTTGTTTAATAATTAATCTTATAATCTTGTTCACTAATCTGGGTCTTACAATGATCTGAAGTTTACCGGTCTCTTGAATACTCACCAGCTTCGAAAAAGGGGTGCAAGTCGCCCTTTATCTAGGAGACTATCAGCCCTACAGAAATTTTAATCAAACATTATTTGTAGAAAATAACATTGTCTATACATTTATTCGTATTATTTTTTATTGCAAAATGGAAAATAAAAAAATCATAAACAAAAATAACTAAAAATGTTTGAACAAATTTTCTTTTGGTCTTAAAATGACGTAAAGTAATATTATAGAGGGTCAGTATAAAATTAAAAGGGTGGACAAACCCGTTAGCGGTAGCTGGTCCTCCAGGATGGGGGTTAGGGTATTAGGCTAACTCTACAGTACTTGTAAAAAATATAAAAATGTTAAAAAACCCAATCACATGCCTCGGAATAGGACGGCACAACAAAGACGATATAACCTTCGCAAAAGGACACAATTTTTTGGTACATGGAACGTTCCAGATAAATAAAAAAAAACTCAATAAAGTCTTACATAAATTAACAGAACTAAAAATAGACACAGCAGTCACTACCTAAACAAAAAAGAAGGGAATTGGCTCTGAAAATCTAGGAAATTATGACAATTTCTATAGTGGAGTACCTGTCAAGTGTGTACCAACGCAATTCTACCCGAATTTGCGTATAAAATGCACGGTTCGTATATTACAAAATTAAACTTCAAAATTATTGAAAATCTATATTTGCCAGTTCCCAACAAAACAATCTTCTTTTCAACTGCCCGCTCAATGAAAATCTTCCATTATTTATATGAAATCATGTGCTAAAATGGAACATCGTCGAAGGTTCGATGGCATTCTCGACTAGACAGAGCAGCGACTGGTCTCAAAACTGGTATGTTTTTCATCGGCTCGTCCCCAGAAAGTTCGATTGTTGTTTTGTTTTTAGCGAAGGGAACCCAAAGGGTGTCAGGTAGATTTTTGACCTAGAAATTACGAGAATCAATAAAAAAGAATTAGTCATAAAAAAATTTACAGTTCTATACGCCATAACACAACCAACCAATAACAAAAATAAAACCAGAGACACAAGTAACAACAGGATTTACAACATCAAAAGGATTAAAGCGAGGGTGTTGTCTGTCCCTCACTTTATTAAAAATATATCTCAAAAGTGCTTTAAAAAGATGAAAACAAAAATGCAGGATAATGGGGTTACCGCTATGGTATATAAGCTGAACTTTGCAGACGATCAAGTAATAATTGCTCAAGAATAGGACGATTTAAACTATATGCCACGAAAATTAATTAAAGAGTATGACATATGGGGTCTACAAGTAAATAAAAAGAAAACCGAATACCTGTGCATTGGAGTAGAACAAAAAGATCTCATGTTAGACGATAACACCACGATAATGCACTGCTCTACAAATACAAATATTTAGGTATCACTGTTTCACAAGATGTAACATTAGAAAAAGCCATAAGAGAGACAAATACGTCAAGGAGAAAAGCCATCTCAGTATCAAACAGCATTTTATGGGACAATCCATCAGCATAGAAAATAAAAAGGGGATAAATAAGACTATAGTAAAAAGTATCAATTTATACAGCTGTGCGGTATGGCCACTGAAAGAAAGAACACTGGCAACGCTGAAAGCGAAGGAAATAGATTTTTGGAGAAGAGCCACAGAAAGATCTAGAAGAGAAAGGATTAACAACGAACGCATTAGAAAAATAATGGGATTCAAACGAAAAATCACAGATAACCTAAGAACAAAACAACTTATCTAGTTCGGACACATACAAAGAATGTATGAAAAACGAATACCAAAATTAAAATGGCAACCAGAAGGAAAGAGAAAACGAGGTAGACCGAGAAAAAGTTGGAGCGAAGGAATAAATAAAGAATTGAGAGAGAGGACCATAAAAGAAGACCTATGGAACAACCGGAATATGTGGCGATTGAAAGTCGGAAAACAGCGGAGAACGTTATAAACCGACAAGTAGTAGTAGTAGTATATTAAAGAGGGTTTTCAGCGAATAACTTTTACTACAAATTTGTTAAATTTACAGAATAAGAAAGAAAAAATACAATAAAAACAAACCATTAGGCTTAGTTTTCTATTATATATTTTTTTATTCATTTATAATTTATCATTTTGTTAACACTACTATATTATTAATTGGTTTATCGACTCTTTTCCTGACTTCCTATGAGGTAGAGTCTGGAGGCGCATTTTTTCATATAGTATCCTCATTAGGCCCAATCCACGTATAATTTTCAGGGGCATAATATTGAGCATAATTAGGTATATATTTGTTTTACACTTATTCTTTTTTAATTTTCTTTGATGGTCCATGCTACGGTTTCAGAGGTGAATTTTTGCGGAAGAACGGGGGTTAGTCTTGGGGTTATTATGAGTTATTCATCTTAGAATTCTGATATTACTGCAGGTTTCATCAGAACAATTCAGACGAACTGCAGAGCATTTAAGGCCTTCTTCTTCTAAGGGTGCCTGTCCGTTCCGAACGTTGGCGATCATTCTGGCTATGATGATTTTGTTACTTGCTATACGAAATAGCTGTGTTGAGGTCTTTCTATACCATGCTCTCAGGTTAGCAAGCCAGGATATTCTTCTTCGTCCTGGGGCTTTTTTTCCAATTTTACCCTGCAAATTGCATTGGAGTAGCTCGTATCTGCCTTGATTTCTCATAATATGTCCCAAGTACTCCAGCTCACGGCTCTTCACAATGTTGACCAAATCCGCGGTTGTGTTCATCCTCCGCAGTACTTCTTCATTGGTGACTTTGTCTGTCCATGGTATCTTCAGGATTCTTCTGTATAACCATAATTCAAACGCCTGAAGTTTTGATAGAGTTTCCGCCTTCAATGTCCACATTTCTACTCCTACAGAAGCACTGAGTATACGTAACATTTAAGGAACCTTATTTTTGTTTTCAGGGTGGGGTAATGGCTTTTGAACACAGAGCTCATAGCCAAGAATGCACTTTTGGCCTTTCTGATGCGACATTTAATCACTTGGGTATTGTCCCACGACTCATTGATTATAGTTCCCAAGTAATTGTATTGTGAGACACGTTCAATTCTCATTTGGTTCACATACAGATTTGCTCCAGTTATGTTTTCCTTGCTGATGATAATTAGCTTGGTTTTGCTGGTGTTTATATCCAGTCCATAGGTTCTACTTGTTTCTGTTATTTTGTTGATTAAGTTTTGCAGCCCTTCTATGGTATTGGAAAACACTATTGTATCATCTGCATACCGCAGGTTATTAAGCTTGACTCCATTTATTGAGATGCCTTCATCAATATCTTTTAGGGCCTCTTCAAAAATGTGCTCCGAGTACAGATTGAATATCAATGGTGAAATTATGCACCCCTGTCTCACTCCTCTTAAGATTTTGACCTGTTCTGTATATTCTCCATCTATTCGGAGTACCGCTGATTGATTCCAATACAGATTTGCTATAATTTTTAACTCTCTTCCATCAATCCCCGTTCTCTTCAGCACTTCCATCATTTGTTCATGCCTGACTCTATGGAAAGCCTTCTTGTAGTCAATCAGGCATGCAAAAACATTACAGATGACATTTTTACATTTCTGAAGCAAGATCTGCACGCTAAATAAAGCTTCCCTCGTACCAACGGCGTTCACAAATCCAAACTAATTGGGCGCAATTTGTTCCTCGCATTTCCGGTAAATTTGAGGCCTGCTTTTCAGCAATTACACATACTTCCACAGTATGTCTTGCATCTACAGAAAACAATTTTAGAAATAAATTCAGTAGGTGCTGGAGTTTAGATAGTTTAGATTGGTATCCAAATTGTTTCATTCTTTTTTAGCCCCAATCATCAGGATCCGAGTGTTTGCTGAGTCACGACTAAACCTGGTAATAAATTCAGACTGTTTTAGCGGGCTGTATCTTGTGCTGGAGAAAGCGATGATAAGTTAAATGTATTTTTGGTCGCTGTCTTGACGAATTGTTTGTATGTCATGCTGTCCAGAGAATCATTTTTATTTTTAACATATAAATAGACAACAAAACGTATGCTAACGAAAGTAAGCAAAGATGGCTCGACTTTTTCACTGAGAGATAATGCTGTTGCGCTAGCTAACTAAGGATATTATGCATTTGTGGTTGAATGAAGTTGATATTATGAATTTTATGAATTATGAATTTTGATGAATTTAAATTTGCAGTTCTTGTAAGATACTGATGTTCTGCTGCATCCTAACAAAGCGTGGAAAACAGCAAATTCTCTGCAATGACTTCGACATATGTAAATCTTAAAGGACAGTGTAATTGATCCTACTTATACCCTTTTATAGGTTTTAAAAAAATACATTGGATTGCTTCCTTTCTAATGCCGTGAGCAAGACAAGAATGCCAATGTACTCTACTACGACAGTCACAGAATCATAGAATTGGGATGCAGCAATTGCAGAACGGATGATGGCTGTATCTGCATCTGATTTAGCCTGGTCGACACCAAAAATCCACTTTAAGTAGAGCAGTTATGAGAAGATCTATTTAGTTTATTTTATTCTTTTCACTACCAAAACATGTATGTTGGGAGAGATAATGTTGGTACGGTGCTCTTATTAAAATTTATCTATTATGTTATTTAGTGCTTTTTCATATAAAGTAAGTACACGAGATGTGGTAAGTTGTCTAGTGGGGGAAAATATTGGGAAGGAAAGGATAAAAAGTATATAATAAAAAACTAAGCCTAATGGTTCGTGTTTACAGTAATCCTAAGAGTATTCAAGAACCCGGTCAACTTCGGAGCGCTGTAAAACTCAACGCTGTGAAACTCTTTGCACAAGGGTGGCGACCTTATAAACTTAAACTTAAGCTTATTACAATGCCCCTACATAACAAAAAGAAAAAATTTGACCTGACTTAACACAATGAAGAACGTTTCCCACTACAATCTGTTTAAAATTACTTTATGTTTGCAAACAAACGGACGGAGAAACAAAAAACGTTTGTATAAATTAACGTAAATATTAAAATGTTTTAAAAGTGTAAAAAAATATACTGATACAACAGATTACTGAAATATATAACCTGGTTCTTGAATGGACCCTTCGACGGACGAAAACCTTTCCCGAATGTCTAGCGTTATGATAGAAATGATAGGTTCTGGAAAAAACACAAGAACGAATATGCTTAAAAATTATAAATGAGATATTATTATTGCTATAAAGGAAATATTGTGTCACTGGACCAATTACATCCAACAATTATTTAATGATGAAAGAGAAAAACTATCATCAGAAACCACAGAGGATACCGGACCACCAATAATACGGGCAGAAGTCATCTATGCCATCAAAAACACAAAATAGGGCAAAGCTAGCGGACCCTATGATGTGTCCGCTATTAATTAATTATTAAAATTCATTGATGAAGATGATATTGATGTAATGGTTGAACTCTTTAATCTAAAATATCAGACTTCCACAATCCCCATACAATCGTTGCAATCGACCTTTGTGGCAATATTCAATAAGTCAAGTGCAATATCCTGCTCAGATCACAGAACAATAGCTTTAATGAGTCTCACACATGAAACATTTTTGAAAATAATACACACCAGAATTGTCAAAACTCTTGAATATGAAATTAGTGACACACAATTTGGCTTCAGAAATGGTATGAACACAAAAGATGTTTTGTTCGGCTTAAATATATTGACCCAAAGATGCATGGATATGAATCAGAACATGTACTTAACATTTGAAGGTTTTAAAAAGCCATTTGATAAGGTTAAACATACAAAGCTTGTAGAAATATTAAAAACCAAAAATATTGACAGTCGTGATATGAAAATTATATATAAACTCTATGATGGAATCAAACTGCCATGGTAAGAGTTGATAACCAGAATACCTGAAATATCAAAATACAGAGAGGAGTCCGTCAGGGAAGCGTGCTGTCACTACTACAATGTCTACAGTGAAGCGGTAGTTAAAGAAGCACCCTGATTCAATAGAAGGTATATCTACCAATGGAGTAGTTTTGAATGACTTGGATTTAGCAGACGATTTAGTAATAATGACGTATAACATCAATGATTTACAGAACGTAATGCAACGACTTAATAAAATGCTGTCGCGAATACGGACTAAGGATGAATTCGAAAAAAACTAAATGCATGATCATGACTAAATCAGCAGACGCAAACATCCAATTGATTGTTAAGGATACTGTAATTGAGAGTGTGGATACCTACAAATACTTAGGAACATGGATAACATTAAATATAGACCAAACCAAAAAAATTAAGACACGTATTAAAACAACACGTGCATCATTCCTTAACTTTAAAAAGTTTCTTTGTTGTCAGGATATAAGGTTAGGACTACGCCTAAGAATGTTTCGCTGTTAAAAAAAGTACATCTAAATAAGTTTACCGCCTTTGAATTTTGGTGTTACAGAAGAATCCTACGAATATCATGGATTCACAGAATGTCAAACGCAGAAGTCACTAGACAAATAGGAAATGAAGCTGAAATAATATTGACTATTAAAAGAAGAAAACTTGCGTACTTAGACCATCTGATAAGAGGGCAAAGATACTCATTATTGCAGCTTATTATGCAAGGCAAAATTCGAGGAAAGCAAAAGGTGGGAAGACGAAGAATATCGTGGCTTAAGAACTTGAGGAGAGGGTTTGAATGCAGTAGTGCCAAACTATTTAGAGCGACAATCAACGGGGTTCACATAGCCATGATGATTTCCAACCTTCGATAGAAGATGGAGTTTAAAGAAGCTGTAACATCTCCACTTATTTAGTAATTGCTCTGTAATACCTATTGTACAATTTAAAACTATTATTTTTCGCAATCATTTCCCACCCAATATTATTATTATCCTATTTTTATTGGTAATTCCAGCTATACTTCATCATTATTGATATTCTGTTTTTTTACTAACATTTAAGCCTTTTCTTCACTGTTTTCACTGTTCTCGTCTTTGCTTTAATGTCCTTTTTGCATTACATAATAGCACCACATCATTAGCGGGCGCTAAACATCAAGAAATGCCAGTATAAAATTTCAATATTCTCTTATTCAACACACACACTCTCTTTCTCTCTTTCTCCCTATCTCTCGTCGACAACGTTTTTCCATCTACTGCTGAATATAGGTCTCCCATAATTGCTTCCATCTTTCTTTAACTTGCTTTAATCTAATCCACTGTCTTCCTGTCAGTGCTCTTTTATCATCTACCCATCTTTTTTGAAGTCTTGCCAGACTTCTAGTCGTTCCCTTTGATCTCCATTCTATGATTCTTCGTGCCCACCTGTTATCATCATATTTTATCTGGCTATATGACCAGCCGAGCGCCATTTCATTTTCGTTAAGTCTTTCACTTTACATCTTCCACACCTTCGTTCTACGCCTTATCTTGTGTTTTTTGGTCTTATCTTTTAGTGAGATTCTAAAGTTGTCCCATTTTAGTTTTTTAAATGTCGTCGAGAAGTAGGGATGAATAGTTTAAGAGAAATGCCACTTGTCTTAATCACCATGAGATTCTATTTTTATACTATTACTATTATTTATATTTTATACTACTCAATTTTTATGGAATTCATAGTTGAGATTTTATCCACGATTTTTCTAGAGATTCAACCACAGCCATAATACTATGGAGTTGGATCCTTTTTGAAAATCTTAGTATTCTTACGGTGTGCAACTAATCTATGCTAATAAAATGTTTTAAATGTTATGATTTTGGTTAGTAATGTATACAGGTGTAATATTAAGGATATTAATGATAATTCTCGATGGACCGTTTATCTTTTTCATTGAATAGTAAAACGACTTTGTAATTCTTTCATTTTTGGGAAACCTTTCCTTCGTCAATAACTTTATTAAATAAAATATTTTTAATACCCCTTTAATTTTTCTTCAACAATTTCCAACATTTCGACCGTACTTTTATCCTCTACGGGATATTTATTATTTTCTAGTTGATTTAATTCAAACCTAAATTAAATAAGTATCAAACACCCGTTCTTTGTGCAACCTTACTTTTATTTTATAATATTTATTAAGAAACCACCACTTTTGATGTGAAAAGTATATGTATATTTTTTTTTTTGTTTTAAGGTTTGCTTAAGAAATCATCCGATGGAAGAATAGTTTTCACGTCATCTGTAGCATCTTTTCTACACACGACAACTATAGACTCCATTACTGAAAATGAAATAAAGTTATCAAAATATAGAATGAACGATTATACTTGTGGAAAGCTCTGCACCGTTATAGCTTCTGATATATTCGCAGAAAAGTTAAAGAAATATAATATTACTTGTAACACATATCATCCTGGAGTTGCTAGATCAAATTTTTTCAACAACTGCTACGTAAATTTAAACCAATTTAGTTTAACTGACTGGTGGTCGTATGCAAGTATTGTTTTTCTTAGAATTTTCGTAGGAGTGGTGAGTAATGACTTATTTTGTTTTTGTTAACATTTCCATTAATTTATTAATGCAGAAAGTTGTATTATATATATTTATATCAAGAGGTTTGAATATTATTTTTATTAACATTGTTAACTTGCAGAAGATTTCAACAGTAGGGTAGGAATAAAAGACGAAATATACGGTAGACATATAGGACCATAATATGGAAAAATGATCAGAAATAACAATGGAAGGAGATTGCTAGAATTCTGCACTTTAAACAGTATGACAATAACCAACACATTTTTGCGTTGAGAAAGAATAATACCTAAAAGATATAACAAATGAAACGTGCAATAAATATAAAAGTAAAAAAAGGAAAAATTTTGGTAACAGCAAAGAGAGACAATTGGGAAAATTAAGAAATTGAGAACATTGAAGAAGGTAGCATAAGTAACCAAAAGATATTCTACAGAACCCCGAAGACGATAAAATACAAAAAAAAAAAACATGAAATATACAGCATTAAAAATAAAAATTGAGAATTAATAACAAAAACAATAGAATTGGTTAAAAGATGGAAACAACACTTGGAAGAGCTACTAATGGATATAAATCAAGACGTCATTAGTGAAAAACAAAATAATGTATTGAAAGATAACACAGAAAACTTATAAATGAGAAAAAACTAGGAGAAGTAATAAAAACGTTGAAGTATGGAAAAGCTGAGTGGATAAAACAATAGAGACAAAAATTATAAAAAATATCGATAAAAATGGAGAACAATTCTTTATTATATATCGGGAGTTCTCGCCTATATATCGGGGATAACGGACAGAGTTGGGCAAATACTTAAAAAAGTCAATGTAAAGACCATTTTCAAGCCTACAAAGAAAATCAAGGACTGTTTAAGATTGGTGAAGAACAAACGCGACCCGTTAGCAACGGCCGGAGTATACCGAATACCATGTACATGTGAAATGGTATATGTGGGAACCACGAAAAGACCATTGTAAACATCACAGTACTACCCACTGTTGTATCGGGAAGCGGTAGAAATATATAAGCACCCAAATAATTTCAATCGGATAGAAGGACTAAAAATCAACAACTCATAGATACCAATATTAAAATCCACAAACACTCTTCCGCAAAACACGAAGAAAGTAAAGCTACTACAAACGACGACACACCCCCTCACGCCGAAACCTACCCCTCATGACAACCCATAGTGTTGGCGAAACGTCGAGAACTAATCTCAGAATACAACAAAAAATATACAAAAGATCAACAGTGGCCTAATTTACGATAAATAAAGGCTTAAGACATTGAGGAGCACTTAGCACAATTATTTATAATATTTATGGACGAAATTATTAAGACATGCAAGAAGTAATAAATAAAATGTAGGGTTTAGAAATCTGCAAAGAAAAAAAATTTCGAAAAAAGTATTTCCTGGCTATTTATTGCTAATTGCAAAAACTGTAAAAGAACTTCAGAATAATTTAGAAATATAAAAAGAAGTATATTCTCACTGAAAAAGGAATGACGATAAATATTAACAAAACAAAAGTTATGCAGATAGAAGAAACAAGATAAGAACTTAATATAGAAATTAAAGGAACAAAAATAGAACAAATTAACTTTAACTTCCTTATAAGTAATAATAGAAGAAGCAGGATCATTGGTGGCAGAAATCAATAGCTGAGTAGAGTAAATGTTATAACTGTATCATACAATCAGTAAAATATGCAAAATTTATATGCAATAAAGAAATATCAGGGGAAGAATATTACGGGATAAAAAAATGAAAGGATTGATTTTCTAAGGAGTTTACAGACCTGTACTGACTTTCGGCAGCGAATCATGGGTACTAACCATCGAGCAAAAAGACAAAAAAAGGAATGTAAAGGTAGTGGGGCCAAAAATATTGTTAGACAGGAAGTACCATCTTGAGAGGCCACATTAAACAAGAAAAGAGAGTCTTTCCTTGTTTAAGAAATCAAATTTAGTTGGATTATGTTATTGTTTGTCCCAACTGTCACAGGAAATCTTATTTATATTGTTTTTTAACAATTGTGTCACATTTTAGACTGTTATTGTTAATATTTATTTAAATTTTCTCGTCTAAGACACATTTTGAAAACTATTTTATAGCTACTGTTAATAAGTGTCGAAAAATTTAAATTTGGCGCAGCCACTTTTTTGGTCTCATTTTCATAACGATTAGATTTCCTCTTTTGTCTTTTTGCTCGATGGTACTAACAGAACGGAAAAAGAGCAAGAGGCTATAGAGATGAAGTTTTTAGGAAGATTTAAAAACGTTACCAAAATGGATACAATAAGGAACACATATATAAGAAACAAACTGAAAATACAATCTACATTCGAATTTATTAAAGAAAGGCAGCTGAGTTGGTAGGGTTATTTGCAAGGGATGAAGGATACTGTACACGTAAGACAAGTGTGGGAAGTAAAAAACAGAAAGAAGAAGACCAAGACAGACATTGGATAAAGTAATCAGCCACGGGTTTGCTATTTGGAAGACACGGATCTCCCGCATTCTGATTATGTGGTTATTTCATTCTTTTTTCTATTTTTGTAATTCTTTCCAGTATTTTTATCTCTGTCGTTTCCAGTAGCCTTTATGTTACGGCTATGGTGAGTCTTGTTTTTGAGGGATATGTCACTATTGGTCTTAGGTGTCTGTTTCTCCATATAGTGTTCTTAAGGCATCATTCAAGTCTATTTGCTTTTTGTACTTGATCTCTCATTTCTTTATCAAGGTATCTATAGCTAGACAGTGAATTCCAAGTAGTTCCAAGGGAATTTATTTCCATTACTTGTTCAATACTGATGCCATGAATTTCTACTTTACATTTGTTTGGTTCTTTGCTGATTACTATGGTTTTAGTTTTCTGAGATGAGATTATCATATTAAATTTTCATTATGTCATTTCATTAATTAAGTAGGTCAGATATTTCTATCAATGATTTCTAATGCACTCTTTAAGTCGGCCTCTGCTTCAAAGCTGCTTATGGTCAATTTCAATGCTGTCTCTCGTGAATGATTTCATAGAAAACCCGACTGATTGCTAAATTAAATGTGATACTAAGACTAATTTCAATACCTTTCACCATTTTGCCAATTATTCCTAGCTTTTCATATCGATCTTGCTTACTTCAAATTAAAAAAAAAATATATATGCATATTTGGTTTTTATTTATTTTTAAGCAGCTCTCATCATTTTGCTTTTTATGCATTAAGCCAATAATTTGAAACAAGTTTGCAGCTGAGTTTTCCAACTTTCTTAGTTGTTACTATAGTTTATTCCTTTTTTATGTGGTATAAACCCCTTTGCATTTGTCTGTTTTAACATACTTCTTTTATTAATTGGTAAGCCTGTTCATATTAGATGCGGATACACGAGGGGAGAGAAAAGTGAAGGGGAACTTAATGTCTTTTATGTAGTGTAGGTTTCTCTTTTTTATGTCTTTTGCTTGGTAAATCAACCCCTCCCCCCCCCCCCAACGGGCAAATGTCTAGATTCCACCTAATTGTTCTCTGCCCTCTTTCGATATTTTTGCTTTTTGCTATTAATCATGACATGTATGTTATGCATTTCTTAATTTATTCTACCATTTTTTCTATTTCTTCAGAATTTCTATTTCTTTGGCAGGCTCTTGCATAATTACACTTCTCTTCTTTATCTTCTATTTAATTTAACAGCTCTCTTAAGTATATCCTCTTATATTATTTATACCTACTTTTATAATCCTATAGTGTTTTATCTTCCTAAATGTTAATCGTCATATTCAGTAAATATTATTTTAATAGTCTTTTGTAAAATTTTTAATTAGCTAACAGAATAATTTGTTTCCATTTTTTTTTTAAACTACTCATGTGATTTAGAATGCTGTCACATACTGTTTCTTGCATATTTATTTCATTCCCTATCTCTTCTTCAAATTCATTATTTTACATGAAATTTTTTTTCTAGTAATTAAATAATAGTGTCCGTTTTTCTTTGTAATAGTTCCAAATTCTGCAATTATACTAAAACAATTTTTAATTGAACGTGATTAATTGGCAACATTGCACTTAAAGATAACTTAGCAACGAAATCATAATTTTGCAGAGGCGGACCAAAAAAAAATTCTAATGATTTATTCAAACACATAAATTAAGTAGAAAATTAAATCTAAGACCGATATAATTTTTAAATTATCATGTGTCTTTTAACAGGTATCTTATAGTTGTGTAATAAAATAAAATAAAATTCTATTGTTATTACCCATACTTTAGAAAATAGAAAACTTTGAAAAATACTTATTTTTTTATTAGAGTAAACAATCTGAAATTCTCTATTTATAGAATTGCTGTATGCTGTAAACGTTATTTGTTTTTTTTTTAATTAATTTAAAAGTTTCCTTGCGTTTATTTGTTTTACATTACATATAAATTAAAATGAAGTAAGCTAAACTATTATCATGTGAACGGGTGTATATAGTAGTGCATATGTTTATTTCAGTACATTCTCGAAATATTAAATGAAAATGGCACTAACTACTAAAGAGTTAATAGTTTTGTTAAAAGAAGACAGATTGTGAAAATGCTGACTCACTTATGATTGTGGTTTATTTGCCGCCGGAGTTAGATGTAGAAGACATTGATGGTAATATTAAGTATTTGTAAAGAATCGATAACATTGGATACTGAACGTACATATGAAATATAAGTGATTCTGAATTCTGACGATTCTGATTATGATATTCCTCTGAACCACAGATAAAACGTCCAACGAAAAAACCAGGCAAAAATGGTAAATCCAAATTTGTCTCAAGTTGGGTAACAACAGATACTCTTTCGTACTCAGTAGTAATTCAACATTAGTCTGATTTATATTTAGATAATATAAAAGCCAACCATGGAGGCAAGACATATATTGAAGTTTTTTCATTCTTTTTGATAAAAAAGTAATTAAGTGCATTCTATATTTCACAAATATTAATGCATCGCAGAATAACCGTCACGATTTTAAAATAAATGACATATTATCTGTTTCACGCTCTGTTCAAGTTGATATGTATTGTTATAATTTATGATAGTGAAGAAACTGCTACATCCGTGTAAAGCTTAATACATGGACGTCAATCTAAATTTGCTTTATCAGATAAAACCAGATTAAACACTATTGGCCACATTACAAAAAGAGACGATAGTGCAAGAATGTAGGATGTGAAATTTTCACCTTAAAATTTAATTTACATTTAAGATTGTAACGATGAGTCCAAGCCATCACCGTTAAACCAGCGTGCGCGCGAACTAACCCATGAAGTAGGAGTGTATCGACAGTAGAAAGGGCAAAACTTCGCTATATAAACCGCAACATTTCCTCATAGAGGCAGAATCGACAGGTGTTGACTGAAGGTTCTCTTCTTCCCTACCCCGGCTTGTGGACGTGTTGAGTTCACAAGTTGTTTCCGTTCCATACCGTCGTCATCCGAATTGAGCTCTTCATTACCCGTACTCCGAAGCAGTCGTGTTGAGACTGTCAAGGAGTGTCCTATTAACCCGAATCACTTAAGGGACGTGTTGAGTTCCTTTCCTTTCTTAGTAACTACCGTCCGCTGTTATTAAGTCGATACAGCATTCACGTAAAATTTCAAAAACACACTCGCTTTCCGATATCACTAATTTCATACGACAAGGTCAAACTTAATTTGAATAAATAGGCCAGGTACTGAGAAGACCAAACCAAATTGTAAATATGTACATAAGATTTTTGTCAATTTAATTTAAGGAAGACAATAAAGTTTTATTTTTATTTTGAACTCTGTCTCTGACTGTCCAAAAGCTACCCGGATAGTGACTCCTACGAGAGGACGTCACAAATGCCGCCCGAGCAGAAAAATTCGTTTTAAACAATAATACCGACTGAATTCCAAATTTTATTTTCATGAGACAGTACTACATCTCAAATTTTGTTCAAATACAGGGTGATTCACAGTTCAAAAATAACAGACGCTCCGGAAACGTCGAAGGTTAGTTATGTGTACCTATTAAAGAAAGACGAACTTATAGCCGAATTAACAAACAGAGAACAGTCGACGGAAGGGAATTTCAGCGAGCTAAGAGCGAGATTAGTTGCGAGCATCAAGGCACCAACTCAATCACCAAGAAGAACTAAACAGGATATACACCAATATGAACCCGAAATACAAGTTGTATATAAAGAGGCAAGACGTATCGTCAACACAGGACATCATCAGACTAGCGGAAGAATATGACATGGTCCAAAAAGAAATATATAACAGAAACAATACAAGGTGTGACTGGACACGGGCAAATAGTCGTAATAATAAAATACAGAATTTCGACAGACAGACTTGTTGTTGGAGATGCGGCCGCAGAGGCCACAATAGAAGAAACTGCAGAGCTATCGCTGTACTCTTCTGCAGCCATTGCGGAACCCGAGGAACAACTTCCAATAACTGCCAATGTAGAAGCCGACCGGAAAACTCCAACAGGACTGGACAAGAAGTAGGCAACCCAGTCAGCATTTAGAGTCCTCCCTAACAACCTCCAGCTACGCACACTATACAGATCAACGACCCCACACAACGATAACGTTCAGCAACGGTAAAAAGTTAAGAGCACTAATAGACACAGGAGCCCAAAATTCGTTTATAGGACAAAAAGGTAAAAAAATATTGGAACAATGTGGAACAAAAAGTGACAGAAAAGCTTTAAAGATCACGCTGGCAGATGGAAAAACCAGCAACATAGAAATCTGTTTTACAGCAAAATGTTCCATAGACAACGTTTGAAGAAAAGCCAAGCTACATTTTTTACCAAACCTAGCTTCAGAAGTAGTACTGGGAATGCATGAAATAACAAGATGGGGCCTTGATTTATCAAACATCTTAAATAGAAATCGCGTAAGAAGGAGAGAACAATACCAAACCAGGACAGAACACAGATCCAGATCGTACAATGCAGACAACAACCGAATACCGACCAATTCCAGGGTCAACGAAACACCAACCGCAAGATATCCGCTCCAACAGAGAAGCAAGATATATAACAAAACAACCTACCGACTACCGACCGATACCGAGGTCGAAGACCAGACCGAAAATATACCGACTACCGACCGATACCGCGGTCGACAACCAGACCAAAGATATACCGAACTACCGACCGATACCGCGGCCGACGACCAGACCGAAGATATTCCGTCATACATACCGGAATTCACGAACAGTCCGAAACGTGAGCAGCTCGACATCAGTACTACACTAAACAATACCGAAAAAAAAAACAATTACAGGAATTGTTACTAACAGAATTGGAGAAATTTAAACACATTAAAGGAACAACACATCTAACCGAACATACAATAAAACTTAAACATAATACACCGATCAAACAAAGATACAGGCCCCGAAACCCGGCAATGCAGAAGATCATAAACGATGAGATAGATAAGATGCTAGAAGAGAACGTGATAGAAAAATCTAATAGCCCGTACAGTTCCCCATCGTCCTAGTAAAAATGAAGGATAACAACGGATACAGATTTTGCATCGATTTTAGGAAAATCAACGACATCTCAGAAAAAGATGCCTACCCATTACCGTACATCAATCATATCCTAGAAAAGTTAAAATCTGCAAAATATTTTACCACGTTGGATCTAAAAAATGGATATTGGCAAGTGCCACTTTCCGAAGCAAGCAAACCCTTGACCGCTTTCATAGCACTAGGAAAAGGACTATTCCAGTTCAAAGTACTTCCATTCGGATTACACGCCGCCTCCGCTACTTTTCAACGATTACTAGATACAATAATCGGCCCAGAAATGGAACCACATGCATTCGCCTATTTAGACGACATAATAGTACTGGGGAAAACGTTCGAGGAACATATGGAAAACTTAAAAGAAGTACTTCACAGACTACAGCAGGCCAAACTACGAATTAATATAGACAAATGTAAATTCTGCAAAGAAGAGATAAATTATTTAGGCCATGTAGTAAACAAGACGGGAATAAAAATGGACGAAAACAAGACAAAAGCTATAGTCGAATATCCCGCACCAAAAACCGTTAAACAACTACGCCGATTTTTGGGCATCATCTCATGGTATAGGAGATTTATAAAAGATTTTTCAGGAGCTACAGCCCCTTTAACAAAGCTACTAAAGAAAAAACAACATTGGACTTGGGACAGAGACCAAGAGGAAGCATTCAACAAAATAAAAGTACTACTGACACAAGCTCCAATACTGATCTGCCCGGACTTCCAGAAAAGATTTTTTTTTACAATCGGACGCTTCGAACCACGGTTTAGGAGTAGCTTTAGTACAAACAAACGACGAAGGACAGGAACAAGTCATCGCTTACGCAAGTCGAAACCTAACAAAGGCCGAAAAAAAATTACAGCGTGACAGAAAAAGAACTACTAGCGATCATCTTCGGTGTAGAAAAGATGAAACCCTACATCGAAGGATACCCATTTTCAATTATCACAGATCATCAAAGTCTACGATACTTACAAACAATGGAAAACCCTACAGGTGGAATAGCTAGATGGGCAATGCTGCTGCAACAATTTGACTTCGATGTCATTTACAGAAAGGGCTTCCAGAACGTCCTGGCCGACGCGCTCTCTAGAGAACCAGTAGATCTGGTTTGCATAATAAACGTAGAAGATGTAGAACCCGACGAATGGTACAATAAAGCTTTAAATAAAATCCAGACAAATCCGCAACTATTTCCAGACTACTCTATCAAAGATGGACTTCTCTATCGACACTTCTGGGACAAATACGATTTAAAAGAGACAGAGGTATCCAACCCCTGGAAACTATGCATCCCAAACCACAAGAGACAACAACTCCTGGCAGAAAACCACGAGCAACCGACCGCAGGACATCTAGGAATAGCTAAAACAATAACCCGCCTAGCTAGAAAATACTACTGGCCAGGGATGTTTAAAGACGCCGCAAAGTTCGTCAGGAACTGCAAGAACTGTCAGCAATTTAAGCCGCAACAAAGCTTAACTCCAGGCCGCATGCAATCTACACAAATTCCCCGACATCCATGGCACACCGTTTCAACCGACATCATAGGACCCCTTCCAACATCCAGCAAAGGAAACAAATATATAATGACATTCCAGGACACCTTTTCAAAATGGGTCGAAGCCATACCGATCAGAACAGCAACGGCAAAATCAGTCTGTCAGAACTTAAAAGACAAAATCATTATGAGATTCGGATCACCCAAAGAGCTAATATCAGACAACGCAAGAACATACGATAACAGGGAAGTAAGAAAGTTGCTAGACGAATTCCAGATTTCTAAAAGAAACATTCCAAATAGAAATATTTCTAAAAGAAATATTCACCCCAGAATAATCCAGTAGAAAGAACAAACAGAGTAATCAAAACAATGATAGCTCAGTTCTGCGATAATAACCATAAGAAATGAGCCTTCCAGAACTACTATTCGCATATAATACAGCTAAACACGATTCAACGGGTTTCTCCCCAGCCTTCCTGAACTTTGGACACGAACTAGAAATTCCAAGTAAAGTCGTAAAAACCCCAAACGACACACAACATACCGATCAAAACATAAAATGGCATAAACTACGAGAAACATTCGAACTAGTACGTACAAACCTGGCAAAAGCTTTTACAACTCAAAGCCATTACTACAACTTACGACGAAGAGAGTGGAAACCCACAATAAACGACAAAGTCATGAAGAGGGAATACCAACTCTCAAATGCCGCCAAAAATTTTAACGCCAAATTAGCACCGAAATTTTCAGGCCCATATACTATAACAAAAGTGTGTTCTAATGTAATATTCAAATTAAAACACGACGATAAAAACCGTACAATAACAGCTCATATCAAAGACCTAAAACCCGCATTTACCGATTTCCCTACTCCTTAATCAGTCCAAGCACTTACAGTCAACACCAAAAAGTGACAGTATATTTTAATACAGTCTACCAGTAACCTTCAAATATAATGTCAGACACGTTAGAAATATATTACAGTGACATAGAAATGGACGGCACAGTTACGCCGCCACCATACACCGTTCCAGAGTTAATATGGGCCATTATTTTATTTTGGGTCCAATAACCGGTCCCTCTCGAACAAACACGATTATTATCAAAGCAAGCAATAATTTTTAAAAAACAACATGATTAGTACGTTACTGATATTATACTCATCTTAAATATGTACAGGTATTAACGAAATATGTTATACTTTTTCCAAAATAACGGTAACTCAGTTGTATTTTTGATAAACGCAGTTGTTTTCCTACAAAATTTCGCTGTCCCTCTAATCAACTTACTTCAAATACATTGAAATTACTTAGAAACTCTTCAAGGCGCTACTAAATTTGAATGTTTATGCTAATTATAAGTTATCTGAGCTTTACTTAAACAATAATAAGTATAATTTTCTTTGACAGTTTTTGAATTACTTCAAATAATTTGTTCTGTCCCCGCGGCAAAGTAAAAAATTATGAACACTATGTTACCATTAGAAATCGAGTCGATAAATTGAAATTTTTGCGCCTTTGCTTCAATGTGTGTTTAAGGAATCATCAAATATTATGAGGAAGCAGGGGGAAGGACGTAGCCGTGAAACCGGCCAAGTCAGCCGTCTGAGAGTTGTCAGGGTAGGTGCGTGTGTTTATTGTGAAACTGCTGTGTTACCATTGAAAAAAGGTGAGTTTTTTAGATATTTAACTATTTTTTTAGTTGAATCTATTTAAGAATGTGTAAATATTTTAATGGCCCAATTCGTTTTTTAAAATTCATTACCACATGGCTATAACCTTAAAATATGTATGATTTCTACAACTGCGTTATGTATACACCGTGTTACCGCGAAAAGTAACACAATTGTAGCTATAGTAACGCAGTAGTTAATTTTCAAGTTTTCACTTATTTTTTACCCATTTAATAGTTAAATTAATCTACTTCAGGATTATTTTCTTACAGGTTACTATTTACAACATAATGGTTTAACACCGGCTGAAAAACAACGACGCTACAGGGAGAAATTGAAACAGGACCCGATCAAAAATACTGATAGTAAAAAAAAACATCTTTTTTTTAAACTAGAGGACGGAGACAAAAAGTACGCAACTTTGTCGAACGCCATCAGAGACCATTACTCCAAAGTAAAGACTGTAAGAGATCGGTTAGCAATACGACGAATTTTTCATGGAGATCTTTTACGAAATTCAAAAATAAAACTCGCTATTGTGAAAGAAAGTCTCGGTATTATTAAGCTAAAAAAACACAGACTGTACCAAAACAGGCTACTCTGGAAAAAAAAATTAAAATGTTTTATGATCGTGATGACATATCTAGAACCACTGCTGGAAAACGAGAAACCTTGACCTACAAACAGATTAAAATGCAGAAGAGGTACCTGCTCGATACAATGAAAAATCTTTTTAATTCTTTCAAGAGAGAAAATCCTGACGATAATTGCTCATACTCTTCTCCAAGCACAGACCATTCTACATAAAGCCACCAGTAGTTGGTGGCAGAGATACCTGTAAGTGTAGGATGCATATTAATACACAATACATTCTGAATGTTCTTTATAGCAAGAAAATCATATCAGAGTCAAACATGACCCAGATTATTGAGAAGATTGTATGTGCCACTGATAACAAACTTTGCATGTCGAATGGTTGCGCCTCTTGCAGTACCAAAGATATAATATATAATACACAAAATCAGTCACAAACTCTTAAATGGCAACAATGGGTTCGGAGATCTGAGATTATTACTGTCAAATTCGAAAACTGCAAGAAACTTAGGAAAAAACGTAAAAGAAATTACTGAAGGCACTGTCGAAGAATTGATAGACAAGTTTAAAGTGACAATGACAGCAATGAAGAAACATATTTATAATATTAAAATGCAATACAAAAGTTACCGATTGGCTATTGATGACTTAAAACATAACGAAGCTCTTCTACATGTCGACTTCAATGAGAATTACAACGGAAAATACTTTGAAGAAATCCAATCACATCATTTTGGAGGATCGCGAAAGCAAATTACATTGCATACTGGTGTTTTGTATATAAAACCACAAGAAGCGAACAAAGCACAAGTTAGTTTATTTTGCAGCGTGTCACCAAATAATTCTCACAATCCTGTAGCCATTTGGGCACATCTTTACACAAAAATATTTGAGGAGTATAGCTTTAATCGCATCACCTGGAACTTTTTTGAAGCAGGGCACGGGAAGGGCGCGGCTGATGGTGTCGGTGGCTACGTTCAACGAACAGCAGGCCAAAAAGTTGCTTCTGGCTTAGACATCCACAATGCGGATGTCTGCGGATTTCTCGTTTTAAAATACTGCAGCAAAATTCAGTTTTATTTCATAACCAATGCAGATATTGAAAAAGTGGAGCAGACCGTTTCAAAGGACATTGTGCCCCTTCGCGGTACGATGCAGGTACATCAAGTGTTCTCGGAAACTGCTGGTAAATTATACTACCCCGATCTAAGTTGCTTTTGTCAAAGGGGTCTTTACGACTGCTTGTCACCTAAAACATATCAGCCAATTCCTATTTCATCCAGCACTATTAGCCAAATGTCTGAAGGAAATGACGCGAACGATACTGTTAATAATAAAGGTTCTGAAAGAAATTCGCTTGAATTTATGAACGAAAATGAAGTAATCACTGATATATCTAACATCGTGACTAACCCCAGAAAGAGTTATTACGATATGGTTTATTCTCCAACTTCTAGCTCAGATAATGATGAGCATCTTTCAAATCTTCAATTTTAAAAAGAAAAAGAAGCTTCAGTTTCTAATTCAGTTGATAAAAAATTAATTGAAAAGAAAATTTACACCCACCAAAAATATCTGTCGGTGTTTACATACTACATAGTTAAAGTTTTATCCAACAAAAAAACATTCTTATCTGGGTGTCACCCAAAGGACGACGAAGGGGATATCAAGATTATGTTTTTAAAATCAATTGACGATTCAGGAAAGAAGTTTAAACTTATAGAAAAGGATGTTTCATATGAACCATATGAAAATATTACAGAAATTGTACTAAATCCTAAAATAACAAAGAAGGGTAAACGTGAATTTTACGAATTTGATGTGCCATTAAATGTATTTGAGAAATGAGACTGAACAGACAAAGACTAATGTATATTGTTTATTGATTATTAATTTGAGAGGTTTCGATTTTTTTATTCACAGAGAAGTTTTGTTTGATTTAATATGTTTTTTTTTTGGTTTTTATTCTGTTTTTATTAGTTTAAGGCAAAAAAAATATCATGATGGGAAAAGTTTACCACTATGTTACTCATCAAACTACTGCGTTACTTTTTTGTCCCTTATTTTTGGAAGACGTTAATGGGTATATTACTAAACCTACTTTTAAAGATATTCAACTTTTATTGGTTTTTTGATTATTTGAAGTATTTGAATTGACTCCATAAATTGTATGCTTAAACTGCTATTATTTTCTCATATTTTGAAAAATTAAAACTACTTAAATCAAAATTAGGTAACAAAGTGGTAAACTTAACCGTAAAGTAAGATAAAAGACTGAGATTTTGCATGATTTAATGTTATATGATTAAAGGTCTCCTATTTTATGTTCATGTAATAGGTTTATGTTTGAGATAAATGCGGTTACTAACAATAAAACTTAATTTTGTTAGAAAGTAACGTAGTTGTTATTTTTCTGTACCTCGCCTAATATAACAATCAAATAAAATCAGAAATAATTAAAAATCATCTCTGCAAATAGCTGTAATATATACTTTAAATAATAATCTTGCTAACACAGTATGACATATCAACAAAAGATAACATATTTAAAAAATATTTTTGTTGTGAAATCTATTCAGCATAGGTCCCAAAATAAAATAATGGCCCTAATATCACCATTGGAGAACACACCAAAACCTAACACCCGGGCAAAGGCTGCGAGCCCCTGATAAAGGCTATTTCCAAATTTAAAAACCTTTTCGATGAACCAACCATGGGCATCACAAAAATTCAGAAAGTCCAGTCAATTCCAGTGTCAATCCCGCTGATCTCACTAATTCCGCCGCAGCATAAAGGAAAAAAATACAGACTGAGACTCCCGAACCGGGTGCTGAGGATAAAAACCAATAATTGAAGACCCACGAAGGAAGACGTTTTTTAAGAGAGAGGAAGACGATTTTTTTAAGAAAACGATATTTATTTTTTTTTTAGGGCGGACATTTTTTTATTTCGATGTATTGTAAATTTTTTTTTTAGGGTCACCAAGTACCTGGCAAGGAATAAAAATAAAAAAAATTTGTTCCAAAATTTTTTTTCCCAGGAAGAGGGGGTGTAACGATGAGTCCAAGCCATCACCGTTAAACCAGCGTGCGCGCGAACTAACCCATGAAGTAGGAGTGTATCGACAGTAGAAAGGGCAAAACTTCGCTATATAAACCGCAACATTTCCTCATAGAGGCAGAATCGACAGGTGTTGACTGAAGGTTCTCTTCTTCCCTACCCCGGCTTGTGGACGTGTTGAGTTCACAAGTTGTTTCCGTTCCATACCGTCGTCATCCGAAGAGCGTGTTGAGCTCTTCATTACCCGTACTCCGAAGCAGTCGTGTTGAGACTGTCGAGGAGTGTCCTATTAACCCGAATCACTTAAGGGACGTGTTGAGTTCCTTTCCTTTCTTAGTAACTACCGTCCGCTGTTATTAATTCGATACAGCATTCACGTAAAATTTCAAAAACACACTCGCTTGCCGATAACACTTATTTCATACGACAAGGTCAAACTTAATTTGAATAAATAGGCCAGGTACTGAGAAGACCAAACCAAATTGTAAATATGTACATAAGATTTTTGTCAATTTAATTTAAGGAAGACAATAAAGTTTTATTTTTATTTTGAACTCTGTCTCTGACTGTCCAAAAGCTACCCGGATAGTGACTCCTACGAGAGGACGTCACAAGATACAATATGTTCCTTTATTAAAAATTGTACTAGTTTACCTTAAAAATGGGAAAAAAATATTTTTGGTTGTAAATTAGTCTAATGTGTTTTTAATCCAATCAAATAAATTAATTGTCAAATTTATCTTTGTTCATTCTATCGGCCGTTAATGGGTTATATAAAAGAATAACCTTACCTTAAATTTACTTTACTTACCTTAAAACCATTTTAAAGTTAATAATAAAGTCTACTTATTAATTATATTCCCAAGAAATAGAACATACTACGCCTGTGCACATATTGATTGTGGAACAAATAAACTAAAATATCATATTCTCTCATTCCCTTTTTTTTTAAGAACGTAAATATATAGAGACCAGCGAAATATTAATAAGTTTACCGAACTTTATTCAACGAACTTGTCTAACTATAAGCTCGTGAATCGCACAATTTGTATTGTTACGGAGAAAATTTTATAGGACTCTTACTTTTTTACTTATTTACATGATCGAAGCATACACAATAAAAATGATCTTGGTAAGAATTATTTACTTCTAACCTTTAACATGGTTGCCGTTAGTTCTTAGTTCAATTTATAGATTAGTCACCTCTAAAAGAAAATTGTCGGACTATAGTTCAATAAAAGGTAAAATTCAAACATTGTAACGCTATATATCGTCGGTATACTGCGAAAACCAGGTAAATGTCAGAATACCGAAAACGAGAAAAAAACGTTTTTAAAGTTTAGATTTTTATTGTGAATTAAGTAGCCTGCTTCTTTTTAATTTTAGATATTCTAGTTAAAGATTCATATATCTTTAATGATATTCTATCATTAGTTTGAACAAGTTGAGACACCTGGCTGATTAAACCTAAAAAGCTGGAAATGCTATCACTTACCTGGTTTTACCTGTAACTCTAAATAAATCAGTTACTCTTCAAATAACACACTTAGAACAAATATAATTATACCAAATATATTATTTTACAGTTCTATCATCAAAATAGCAGGGTTTTACTTGGTATCAGCAATGTTTTAAGGTATTAGTCGATATTTATGACATTTAACTGGTTTTCCCTGAAAATTTTATTAACAGCTATTTGTAGTTATACTTATTATTTATATGAATGAAAGGCAGTTTTATAGAAAAAACAAATTTATTTCGAATATAATAATAACATTTTTATAATCGTAACAATATTATTATTATGCGGATTCCTCGTCCGATTCGTCACTGAAAGCAGGCTCTGGCAAGACGTCTGTTACATCATTTCCTGTTCTCAAATTGCGATACCACCCATGATATTCCTCCGGTAGCACTCCCTTATCACATAGCTGTACCAAATCTCTCCTTTTTGCTATGCTAATTGGCAAAGGTGCATCATAAAGTCGCTTAAGTTCTTCAAGCTTGCTTGTATTAGTTAACTTGGCGTGCTTTTTTCTTGTTGACTGCCGTCCAGTATCAGTAAGGAAATAATTGAAGCTTGTTGACATATCATAATTAAAATAAATTCTGTTTGTCTCTCCTTTCACGAATCTCATTCTTTTTATTTTTAACCACATTATTTTTTCGCCGTTTTGGTCTTTTGTCCGATTTTTAATTAAATTATGTGACAAATTTTTTAAATCATAAAAGTCGTGGTATTTAAATTCTTTACATTTGTATGGTTCGACACATACTTTTTATCATCAACCTTGATATTTTTAGTTCCTCTTGCATTTTGAAAAACAGACAAGTAATCTGGCATTCCATAGATAGATCTGTATTTTTTAGCGTTTCGATACTACTGTGCATAGAGTCAACTTCCATATAGGAATGTCCAGACTCTAAAAATTTGTGTTCAATAATATTTAAATGCTCTATGTTTTGAACAGCCCATAATAGTAAGGCTGCAACATGCTGATTACGATTCTGTCCTCCGCAAGTATCAGAAAATAAACTTATTTCACTTACATATTCTGGCACAGTAAGTAGTGGAGTATAATGCTTCCTATTTCTGAACTTCCTCGTCTACCGTTAATTTCTGACCAGGCAAAACAGTATGCTGCATTTGGCAATGAGGCTTCATATACACACAAATTGTAGACGCATAATTTTCGGGAATAATATAGTTGTCCGGTCAATCCACTTGGAATCTGTAGTACGGCCTGTAGATCGAATGTAATTGAAACAAAATTCCGTTGTTCATTAGATCTTTTCTTATCATTTTGTTTTTCAAGATTGCATACTTCTTTTCTTTTCTGATGTTCTCTGTAACTGTTTTCTAAATCCGATTTATCAGTTGGATTAGCCGTATCATATTTATTACAAACTAAACATTGATCTTTTTTAGGGACGAAAAAGCTTAAATTATAGTAGTTAGAAAATATTCTTCGGTATGTAATTTCGCTAACACCTTTTAAGTTTCTTCTCCTTACAGTCATTTATATAAAGTTGGTACATTTTTCTTATACTCAAATCTTTGTCCAAATATCTACGCTTTGAACTTTGGCGAATATAATGTGGGGCCATGGTTGGGAAAGACTCAATATGAGCCTTCACGATTTTTCGGGATTCATGGCTTGTTTTATTTGGCGGTATATGCTGGCCTCTTTTATCCGTATCTGCATAAAAACCTAGAGTATCAGTTTTTCTTACAACATCTTGTATTAACGACGCTGATATACAAAGTGTCTTAGAAAAAAACTTCTCACATACCTGTATCTCTTGGCCATTCAAAGAAAAGTAACACTTTTTGGAAAATGCACGTGGTTTTTTTAAACTTTGACGAACTGCAACGACTCTCTTTGGTGGCTCCGTTTTAATACGTGCAATAAGAAAATTTTTCTGGCCTATATATTCTAAGCTCCAATAATCACGACATAGTCTTTGTCTGTAATCTTCGCTGAAATAACTGGCACATTTGTAAAAACACTCTGAACAATTAACAGGTTTTGGCAATTTTGCTGGTCTATTCTTTTTTTTTATCTCATAAGGTAAACCCTCAGCACGCCTCCTTTTTGCGACATTTATCATCCAATCTTTTGGGTTAGCTTTTCGCCAACGTTTTAGTGGACGTACATCTTTCCATACTTTGTCGAGAAGTAGATCTAATATCCAAGTAGCTATTTCAGTTGACACTACATTGTTCGTGAGTGCTCCTATTTCAATAATTTCTTTCGTCTCATCATTTAGGCTATCAAGGTCAGCTGTTTGTAATTCAAATAGACTTACTAGAGAAAGTGATCCCTCGTCACTTGGCTGATATGTGGGGTCCGCATCTGAGAAGTCACTATCCAAAATTGATTCCATCATTGAGGCTATATTGTTCTGAGAATCATCAAGAATTGAACTGATATCTTCAGTTTCAACGGAATCTAAAAAAAAAACGATATTGCACAACAAGTAACTAATTGATACTTATTAATAAAAATAAAATATTTCAAAACTGTCTTCCTGGTCACAAATAGAAGATATTCAATATTATTTAATAGTCTGTTTAACTTTAGAATAATCTTTTAACTTTTTCCCTAATATAAACATGTGCATTTGTGAACACCCATATAACTATTTTTCTGTATTGATTTTTATGTATCGAGAACATGATTATGTATTGTTCAGATTATAATATGTATTTATATGTACAAAACGATCTCTCAAGAGAAATTTAAGATTTGTTACATAATGTGGACACACGAAACTGATGAATATTATTGCTGATATTGCTTATTTTCGATAGCCCAACCAAATTGTCATCGTATAATAACAACTTCAGTTGTGCAAACAACATACGCCCAAACATTCATAAAAATAAGTAATTATTATTAAGTACAATACAAACATTAAACATGAAAGCAAGAAGAATATAACGGTCAAACTTATTTCCAAACTCCCTATAAATAGGTAAGAAACAAAAATTTTTAATTCGAAATTCTCTGTAAATTTGTCACAATGTGTTATTTACTACCTAGAAGCAAAATGCCAACCAATTCAATTTGACTTTGTGAAGCACTGTATTATTTATTACTTTTATAATAAAATTGTATATAATATATTGTATATAATATATTTGTAAAATACTTACCATTAACGGCATTTTCGGATTGTTTGTTCACCATGGATAAAATTCTTTTAGCTCTTGAATTCATTGTTTCTTTGTTTTATAATTTTTAGTAACACAAAATCAAAACAGATAGGTAATACAGACTAAACTTTGTATAAACTATTTTCTACTAAGTTCAAAAACCGTCTGTTAATATTATACATACAAACACGTATCTGCTGAATCCTCAAATAACTCTGCACAGCAGATATCAGCAGATAAAAATTATATCATAAACACCATTAAGATCATTTATGGTTTTAGCAGTCATCATTTCTAAATTTTCACTCAACCCGTTTTCAGGTAGAATCAAGTAAATGTATTTAAGAGTTTTTAATAGTCGATATGAATGAGAAATTTTATTAAATTATACATGTAAAATGTATTAAAGACATTTATCACCTTTTTACTGAATATGGTATGCAGTAGTAGAAACATGTTGTTGTCCAGGACAATCATATATGTGGGCTTACTTAGTTTTACATGCAACTGAACATCAATTTTATGGAAGTAAGTAGCAATATATTGTTTTACTGGAAAATGAAAAGTTGGTCAGGTGTAACTTATTTGTTTATTACACAAATTATCTGCTCAACGGTAAGTCGTATCATTTATTGGATTTTACCTGTATGTAGAGCGCAAAAAGCTGAGAATTTTGGTATACTTAACTCAATTTTGTAAAATTTGTCATTTACCTGGTTTTCGCAGTATACCGACGATATACTGGTTACCTACTTTAATGCAAAAAAATAACATCATGATCCAATTATAATAAATTTTTAATAAACAAAATATAATTGTTGCCCATTTTTATTTCAGTCTCCTAGACAAGCTTCTCAACCGGCAATAATGCTAGCAATATCGGAGGAATTCAAAAATGTAACTGGTACATTCCATGGAAAATATTTTCCGGATCTGAAACCTCTGGGAGCTCACAATAAAGTTTTCTGTAAAAAGATCTGGGATGTATCTGAGAAGATTGTTAAGCTAAGCTCAGAAGAAAAAATATAATTATTTACAATAAATTTTAGTTTAAAATGTTATCAATTTATTACGAGTTTTAGTCAATTAATTGAAACCCATTTTTGGTGCAAAAAAAAATAGTTAACAAATATATCTAGAAATAATTACCAGTACAATTAAGGTTACATAGGTATCCCAATATTTCACGAACCAATGTATTTTTTACTTAAAAAAATATTGTGGCTCTTGCTCAAATAATTTTTTTACTTCATTTTGTATTTGTTCGTGAGGATCGAAACGATAAGCTTTTAACGAATTTTTTAATGGTCCAAACATTTGATAATCGCATAGCGATGAATCAGGATTATAGGTTGGGTGCTTTAATTGTCTATTTCTTTCCTAGTAGATTTTATTTTGCTACTTTGGCAACATGAGGCCGATCATTACGGTGCAGAAGAATGACACCACATGAGAGCTTTTCTGAACGTTTTCTAGGTTCTACTAACTGTTTGAGCAAGGGCCTTATATGGCCAAAAAAATGTTAACATTAACTTGCTAAACTTGCCTGCATAAGGTTGAACTTTAAACTTCTTGGGTGGCGAAGAATTTGCGTATTTCTATTACACTGATAACAGCTTACTGGATGGTTTAATATAATGACAACAAGATTGAATAAAGAAAGTTATTAACGTTTTGCGTGAATTTCGTGGAATGTTGCCCAGATAAACATATTCGCAAGCGTTTTGAGTTCTTTGACAGAATGCAAGGAACCCACGGTATAAAAACTATGCTGTAACCCAGTTTGTGTATGATACTATTGACATATCTTATACTTACTTCATAATTATCTGAAATTGCTCTAATTAAAATTCGACGATATTCTCTAATCAAGCCTTCCATACATGCCAAATTTCTATCTGTTTATGCAATACTCAATGCACCTGGTCAATAATTATCATTCGTCTCTTCTCTTCCCGTTTAAATCTTCGACACTATTCCTTGATAGTTAGCTCCCCCCCCACAAAAATTGCTTAAAGGAAAATTGAATTTAACAATTGAATTTAAGAAAATATAACTTTTAACTTTTTAAAATATACCAAAATCTTGATATTCATTAAAATATATCTACATTAATATATTATATATAATATATATATAATATATAGTATATAACATATAATACATATATATATATATATATATATATATATATATATATATATAAAATATAAAATTAATGTTTCTTGGGTTTAGGTTCAATAAAAATATGTTACATGTGGAACTAGATTTTATTTTCCATTGCAATCAATCAACGTTTCGGCAGGAAACCCTTGCCTTTGTCAAGATTCTAAAATGTGTATATATATAAGGACAAACATATATTTTAAAATATGTATATATATATGACTTACCAAAACGTAAAACGTGACACAGGCATTAACGAACTGACATATAAAAGTTGATATCTGATATCTCATTGTTTACTGTCATTAGTATATAATTATTTTTATATGAGCGTATCGTTGATGTTTTCGAAAAAGGTAAGGTGGAGATATGTTATGACTTTAAGAGCTTTTTATGATGTTATATTATTATTGTTTAAATCAGATTGAAATATATTTTATTTAGGTTTTGTGTATCTTTTTTGTCATTTATTGCGTTGGTGTTTCTTTTTATTTCTATTGATTCGGATATCTCCCTCTTCTTTTTGTTTTTTTCTGTTTTTAAAATTCTGATGTTTTCAAAATCAAATTTATGCTTCTTCCCGCTTTCATGTTTTGTGAGCGCAGTGACGTTGTTCGTGTCGTATTTGTGAGAACGAATTCTGGATTGAAGCAGTTGACTGGTTTGACCGATATAGACACCTTCACAGTTTGTACATGGTATCTCGTAAACAACATGTGATTTTTTAAGTTCTGGAGTTTGTGTTTTTAGTTTTGTGAAATATTTATTTAAGAGATTGTTACCTTTGTGAGCCACTGTTATGTTATGTTTGGCTAAAAGATTGGTTAGTTGTTCAGATAAACCTTTTATATATGGAAGAGTTGTATAAGTGGTTTTGATACTGTTGGGTTTGTTCCACATGTAACATATTTTTATTGAACCTAAACCCAAGAAACATTAATTTTATATTAAATATAATACGGTTCAAGAAACTCAAAACTACTATATATATATATATATATATATATATATATATATATATATATATATATATTTATATATATTATATATATATATATATATAATAATAAAAAACATGAATTGCAGTAATGTTTTTGTTACCAATCAAAAGAATGTTACAATTTGGAATTACTAAATATAAAAAAAAAAAATAAAAATAAAACCTTTTGTTTTTTTTTTTTAAATTGTAGTACCGCTCGTGATACTTTGGGTCTGGACTGACAATAAAAAAATTAATATTCACTTATCATTTTTATTGATGAAATTCAGTAAAACAATTTCTATTGACACTACAACATAAAAAAGGTATTGCACCGGACATATTTGACAAACGTCAAGTTGTGGCATTCAGGATACCTGAATTTTGATCTTGATTTTTGGCTTTTATTAACGAATTCTGGGAGGTGGTAACGTAAGCGTTTATCAGGGATTGATGCAGTCTTTCTTCTTTTTATGGTTATATTTTCATTTTCTTCGTCACTGTCACTTTAAATGAGAGGTAATCTTGAATATGTTTTTTGGGAGTTTCTGCAGCTAAACAATCTTACATATATTGTATCCAACTAGCTGCAGCACAAAAATCAATAAAGGAGTAAATATACGGTATTGTCCATTCATTTGTTCTACTGCACATGCTTGACATAGTCCTATCCAGCAAATCTACTTCACTCATGCTTTCACTGTAGTGCTTAATCACTACTGGATGATTTATTTCTATGTATTTTTTATCATTTTCTGACCAGCGCCCACACAATCCCAAGGATTTAGCTCCAAATGCTAATGAAGCCATATAGATTGGTTTGGAATTTAACCATTTTATAACAGGTATTTTGTTTTCTTTGTTTACGAGCATATCGCTCCTCCTGATTTTCTTAGATCTTTATCTGTCTTAAATGTCACATCACTTTTTAGTATTCTATTTTTCATTAGTGTTCCTGTTACATAAAGCTTCCGTGAATGTAATGCATCAATCAATATTTTTGACGTAAAATATCTGTTAATAAATAGTGTAAGTTTTGAGAATTTCACGTTTTTATTATAAAGTTTAAAACAATGACGATACATAAATATATTTTTAAAATGTCTTTGCTCTTCGAAAGCTTGTAGTGGACTATGTATTTTCTCGGTGAGTGGGGGAGCAACCCGCACCCCTCGTATCATCGTCTGGAATTCGGAACATGTCCGGTTTGGCACTAATATAGAGTCCCGGCCTTGAAGCACTGTAGGGGTTCGAAAAAAAATAAACTAATTCGGCAATACACAAATTTTGGTCACGGAACGTTTCAATTCACTTGTAGAAGTCCTCACTGTGACGTCACGAATAACTTGATGGTCACCAGTATGTAGTTGGGAAATTCGTCCTAATTTCCATTTTAGTGGTGGGATTCCATCTTCTTTAATAAGGACCATAGCGCCAATGTTAATTAATTGTGGAAAATTGGTCTTCCACTTGATACGGCTTGCAAGGAGGATACATATTCCTTGGACCACCTAGTCCAAAAATGCTGCACCATTGACTGTAGTCGTTGAAACCTTGAAAGTCGGTTTTCGGCCAGATCAAGTATCTGGCTATCAGGTGACGCCATCAGGTTGTCTCCATTCAGAAAGTGTGCGGGTGTAAGAGGAATTAGGTCATTGGGATCATGAGAGAGAGGACAAAGAGGACAAGAATTAAGGCAGGCCTCTATCTGACACAATACTGTATTAAATTCTTCAAAAGTTAGTAAAGCATTGCCCATTACCCTTTTTAAATGTTGTTTTATGGATTTAATTCCAGACTCCCAAAGACCCCCAAAATGGAAAGATTTGGGAGGTATAAACTTCCACTGAATACCATCTTGTGATAAACCATTTGCGATGCTATTCGCGCGAGAAGAAATAAATGTGGTTAATTCGTTGTTAGCTCCTACAAATGTAGTCGCGTTGTCAGAATGTATTTCATTGCATTTACCACGTCTCGAAGTGAAACGACGTAGACATGCTAGGAAGCACTCAGTTGTGAGATCGCTGACTACTTCTAAGTGGATAGCCTTAGTGGCGAAGCACACGAAAAGTGAAACGTAAGCTTTAGTTGTTTTGAAATTTCTACCCCTTCGATCACGCAGTAGGAATGGGCCAGCATAGTCTAATCCAGTTATCGAAAAAGGCCGAGAGGGAGTGACACGAGAAGTAGGAAGATTTCCCATGAGGTGTGACTCAGGTCTGGGATTTACCTTAAAACATTGTATACATTCACGAACCACACATTTTACTAGGTGGTATCCTCCTAGAGGCCAAAATCTCTCCCTCAAAGCTGATAAGAGAGCTTGTGGTCCGGTATGTAAAAGTCTAATGTGTTCAGAACGTGCTATGATGGTTGTAAGGTGACATTTTGAAGGGAGAATAATTGGGTGTCTTTTACCAAAATCAAAATTGGAATGTTGTAGTCGACTTCCAACACGTATTACATTGTGTGTAGTGTCGAAGAAAGGACGTAGAGATGATAGTTTGCTTCTTTTGTTAAGAGGTTTAGAAGAAGACAACTGGTAATAATCTTCAGATAAATGGTATTGCTGCATAGTGCGAATCAAAAAGAAAAGCGCTTGATTGTGTTTAAGGACAGTTAGAGGACCCAGCTATCTAGAGGAGCTCTCAGGAATTTTAAGATTGCTTATATACCTTAAAACATAAGCGAATATACGCTGTAATTTTAAAAATGAAGAATGTTTGTTGATTAACTCAATAGTGTGGGCGTCGAATTTGTTGACAGAGTTAATAAAAGAACAACTAGTGTTTCGAATTTCTGGAAGGTTTTCTGTAAGAATCATAGTAGATTGTTGCCCATTGTTTGTTGGCCACTGACATTCAGTTTAAACCAACCGAGACGGTCCATGAAACCAGAAATTTAAGGAAACTAAATTAGAAGGTGTCATCCCGCGTGTTAGTAAATCTGCAGGATTATCCTTAGTATTTACATAATACCATGAAGTGACATTCGACAGTTGCTGAATGTTTGTTACTCTGTTGGCGACAAAGGTCTTTAGTATGTGTGGGGATGAATTGATCCATGATAGGCAAATTGTGGAATCAATCCAGTAGTAAATGTTTTGGAAGTCAAAATGACAAGAAGACACTTTGTCAACAAGTTGTGCCAGTAAAACAGCGCCAGAAAGTTCCAAACGTGAAATAGTTAAAGTTTTGAGTGGAGCGACGCGTGTTTTGGCACAGTACAAGTTTAAAGTAAAATTTCCCAATGTATCACAGCAACGTATGTATATTGATGCACCGTAGGCATGCTGTGATGCATCGCAGAACCCGTGCAATTGTACTGAGGTTGGATTTGGACAAGACACTTGTCGTGGTATTTTGATAGAATTCAGTAATTGTAATTGAGTATAGTATTTAGTCCAAGTTGTGTGTAAGTCAGCAGGTACAGTTTCATCCCATGATATTTTACGCTTCCAAAGCTCTTGGAGTATAATTTTAGCAGTCACAGTAACCGGTGATAAAAGTCCAAGGAGGTCGAAAATCTGTGCAGTTGATGATAAGATTTGCCTTTTTGTAATTCTAAAAGGATGAGTTGAACCACTAATGGAGTATTGTAGGCAATCAACTTTGGGGTTCCAAAGTAAACCAAGTGTTTTGGTTTGGTCACCTTCACCAATATGCAAAGGAGTTTGGCTGACATTGGATAATGAAGCTGGATCATTTGAAATCCACTTTCTCAAAGGAAATCCGTAACTTAAAAGGAGACTAGTGATTTGTTCCTTAATTTGTATAATCTCATTTACAGTTTCTGCACCTGTTAGGAGGTCGTTAATATAAAAATCGTGTAAAATGATATTAGAAATTTTAGGAAATCTATTCATGTTTCTATAAGCGGCCTCTTGAAGTGATCTAATGGCAAGAAAAGAGGCAGAAGCTAATCCGTATGTCACAGTGTTTAGTGTGTACACTAGAATGTTATCATTAGCGTTGAAATGCCATAGAATCTTTTGCAGGTTACGTTGAGATTCTTGTACCAGTACCTGACGATACATTTTTGCTACGTCCATGCTCAACACGTAGTTGTGTTTTGTAAAGCGGAGTAATATGTAAAATAAGTTGTCTTGAACGTTTGGACCGACCAACATAAGGTCGTTAAGTGAAACACCGGTCAGCTTTTGGCTGAACCATCAAAAACGACACGAAGTTTTGTAGTAGTGGAGTCAGCCTTAAGCACACAATGATGTGGAAGAAAGAAACCATTTCTGTCATTTTGATCTTCAGCCAAAGACATGTGTCCAAGATCAATGTATTCCTTGATAAATTGATGATATTGAAATCGCATATCATTGTTTTTAAGTAATTTATGCTCCAATGTCAAGAATCTGTTAGTTGCTGCAGTTTTGGAGCCTCCAAGCTCAAAAATTGATTTTTTTAAGTAGAATTGTGGCGATAAAACGTCCATCTGCGTCTTGAGTTACATTTTCTTTAAAATGTTGTTCACAATAATTTTCTTCATCAGAAAAAAATTCAGTTTTTGGATACTCTTCTATTTCCCAGAATTTGGAAAGTTGGTTGTTCAAGTTGTTTGTTGCAGAACAGTGCAAACTTGTATATGTATTGTTTTGGGTGTGTATAGGTCCAGATATTAAGCAACCTAACTTGGTTTTTTGTAATATGGGTAAATTTTGTCCCAGTTTAATTTGCCCTATACTTATTAGATCCCAAAATATATCTGCAGTTTGTCAGTACTAATTGGCAAGGATGGCAAGTTATAAGTAATGCGAGTTAAAACAACGCAAGTTATACGTCTTTGAAAATTGTTGATGTTGGATTTGAACAGTAAAGAAATGGAGTATGTAACCTTAGTTAGCAGTTGATTTATTCCGGATATGGTACTATCAATTTAAATTCTAGGCAATTGTAGAATATTTGCAAGTTTGTCAGAAATGAAGTTTATTTGGCTTCCACTATCAAGAAGCACTCTACACCGATGTGGATTGTTGAAGTTGTCAAACACTGTAATGCAAGCAGTTGAAAGGAGTGTTTGAGATTATGTGGAAATACTAGATGTCAAGCTGACAGTTTTATTTGAAGTGCTGGGGATCGATCCAATATCGTTTTTTGTGCTATGAGTAGCTTGAATCTGCTCCCTTTCATTATTTTGAAAGTGAAGCAAAGTGTGATGTATTTTTCCACATTTTCTACAACCAGAAAACTTACAGTTTCGTGTTATGTGATTATTGCCTAGGCAATTGATACATAACCTCAAACGTTTCGCAGTATTTAATTTTTCAACAGGTGTTAATTTCAAAAATGTGTCACAAGTGTACAAACTATGACTAGCATTGCACAAAGTGCAAGTAGTTGCAGTGGTAGAAACAAATGATTTTGTGTGCCTATGTGATTGTTTCAATCCAGTGTGTTTCGTGTGATCTTCGTCCTGATGCTGGGTTAATGATGATAAGATACGATAACGTTCTTCCAAAAAAGTGAGTAAATTTTGCAATGTTGGAATCTTCTTTGCATCAGTACGCGATTCTCAGGCTCGTTTTGTTATGTTATCAAATTTATTGGTAACAAGGTATATAATTAAATCATTCCAATGTTCAGTAGGCCGTTGTAGCACTTTGAATGCGTTCAAGTTCTTCTCGATTCCGTCGTGAATTGATGTTAAACCATGATAAGATTCTTTTGTCAAAGAAGGTAGATCAAAAAGAGCTTTAATGTGATTTTTAATAAGAATCTGTTTGTCCTCAAAACGATCTTTAAGTAGCTTCCAAGCAATGTCATAATTTGCGTCACACAATTGTAATGATTTAACTTTGTCTGCTGCTTTTCCTTGTAGAGCCTTGTAAAGCCAGTGGTCAAAAGAACCATCAAATGTTGGTAAGTTTAACTGTGGTAAACGAATGTTTGAAAGGTTACTTTCTGCAGAGCTAATGCTATCATTGTTATCAAGTGTATTATTGGTATTAGTAAGAGAAGTAGTTAGTTTTTTAGTAGCTGCAATAATTTTGTAAAAATCGTTTTCAAATTTCTCTCTCTCGCGGGAATGAACCTCACAATTAGCATCAAAATCAGTATCTTGTGCTTGGATTGTTGATTGAGCTGTGTTGAAATCGTCTAGCAGTATTTCAGCTTTATTTAATCGCTGTTGCAGTTCGTATAAGTCGATTTCATTACATCTCAAATCTTTAATCGTGTTAAAATAGTTACTAAAACGAGTAAGGGTTGCTTTAATTGAAGTACGAGTAACTTTAGCAGAAGACATTTTAAATTTGTATAATATTACACCCTGTATATATGTATTTTAGTAAAGACAAATTGAAATATATCGCTATATGTTTAATGAAAGAAATGTTAAAAATGATTATTGAAATGAAGTTAATCTATGTGATTGTAATAATTACTGTGTCGTTATTCTAAAATCAATGTAAAATTGAGTAAGTAAAATTTCAAATTAGAATATGAATAAAATACAGTAAATATTGTCAGATAGAAACGAACGGACACCAGAATAAAAGCACACTAACCTCTGATTTATGGCACGTAGTCCAGCCAAAGTTAATCCGCTGTCGTCAGTAAAAGGTCCAATGCAGGTATTTTTCTGTTGTTGTATTGAATAAATATAACTTATCCAATACAAGTAAAAAGCGATTTGTCGATATCAAATCGGGTTGAAAACTAATTTGTTTTAAATCCGGTCGAAGAACCAACTTTTATGTTAATAAATAGTGTAAGTTTTGAGAATTTCACGTTTTTATTATAAAGTTTAAAACAATAGCGATACACAAATATATTTTTAAATTGTCTTTGCTCTTCGAAAGCTTGTAGTGGACTGTGTATTTTCTCGGTGAGTGGGGGAGCAACCCGCACCCCTCGTACCATCGTCTGGAATTCGGAACAGGTCCGGTTTGGCACTAACAATATCTGTCAACAAAAATAATACTCCTACGACAGAGTATCTGTAAGTTTTAAAACAACCCTTACCCCGATTTCCAGCCGTTTTGGTGTAACTACCAAGCTGGATTCAATAAATCTGCCTTTACCTTCATTCGTGTGAAAATCAAGTGGAATCTACCCGTAGTCGTCATGACAAAATTCTTCAATCCTACAGGGTTAGGTTTTCCTTGCACAAACTGTCTCATTAATACTTTTCCATGAAAGGGAATAATTTGTTTATCGAGTGACACTTCTCAGTTCTTTCATTATTCAGACAAGCCGTTTGAATTTGATCCAACAATTGTCTCACTTTCCAGAATCTATCATTTTCTTTAGTCTCCTTGGTTACAGAATCATCGTCAACAATTGAAGGGTTTGGAATAAAAAGGGTATAAGTGCGTTTTTTTTTAAATATGAGATAAGTACATATTATAAAATTTAATATTCTATATTTTTAGAATAATAAGGGTATAAGCTTCAAACGTAACATATAGTGCCATCTACGAGCTAGTAGAAAAATCTACTAAAGAAATCTTCAAAATGTGTTGGAATAGAAAAGGTATAAGCATTACTTATACCGTTTCTATTCCAAGCGACGAAGCGATTCCGAGATTTCCGAGCATAGTGAGCTTTGTTAAAACGTGTTGCATTAATTTTGTGTGATCTGCATCTACATAATATGGAAAATTGTACAGGTAAATTGTTTTTAGAAATATTATTGTGTATGTATAATACGAATAAACGTAAATATTTACCCTACAGAATAAGTAAACAGTAAAAAAATTAGGTTGTGTTTCTGATTTTAAAATTATTTATTTTTATTTTTTAAGATATTGAAACTGCTGAAGACCCTTATTCCACCGATAGTGGGAGTAACTACAATCCATCCTCTGAAGAAGAAACTCTAGAAAGTGATAGTTCAGATAGTAATCAAGATGTTTGCATGGGTAAGTGTGGTCCAGTATATGTATTAGTTATGCAGCCTGTTTATTTATATGATAAAAATGATATAATATTAAATTTGATATCATTACGTATATACAGGGTGTTTTATTAATAATTGGAAATATTTTAACTCTTGATTCCTGGGCTAAAAATATTAAGATTTAACTGATTTACAGGGTGTTTTATTTAAGAATTTAAAAAGTATTTGTGCCCAGTACTTTAAAGCTATTGGACAGATTGTATATTTACAATAAGTGGACATAAGTGTATTTTATTTAAGTGATTTGGAATAAATATTAATAATTTTAGCCCAGGAATCTAGAGTTAAAATATTTCCAATTATTAATGAAACACCCTTTATATGTATAGGTCAATTTGCTCTACTCTATTTATTCCTTTGTATTTTAGATACCAATATTAAGCCAAGAAAGAGGCAGAAAAACAAGTCCGAATGGAAAGTAAATAAAACGAAAATGCTTAAAACCCAAGGCAAAGAATACATTGGGTACAAGAACAAGCTGCATAGAGAAAGAAAATTGGTGAAATTTAGTCACAGTTGTAGATATAAGTGTAGTTCAAATTTTACAGAGGAAATAAGACAAGAACTATTTGACACTTTTTACAAACTTCCGACTTATGACCACCAGACCTCATACTTGTCATCTTGCATAAAGAAAACTGAAGTGACTAGAAAAAAATCCGACAATATAAAGCGCAAGTTTAGTACACAAATAATCCTTATGAATCAACGAGTATGTAAGGAGTTTTTCTTGAAAACGTTTGATATTACCAATAGGAGATTTACAGTAGTGTGCCAAAAAACCAATAATTTACAAATGTGTGAGCCAGATAAGCGAGGGAAGGGTCCGAGTAAACGAAAAATGAGTGAAGAAAAACGTAGATTGGTAATTGAACATATAAAACAATTTCCTAAATACAGTAGTCACTATTCACGCCAAGCAAATGTAAATGATAAATATTTAGCACCCGAACTGACCTTAAAAAAATGTATGATCTCTACAAGGCTGATTGTGAGGCACAAAATTTTACTGCTGTAAAACTATCATATTACCGATTTGTTTTTAATACAGATTTCAATTTGAGATTCCATCGGCCACACTCTGATACATGTTCACGATGTGATTCATATCAAAACATTATTAAACATAACCAAGAGGAATCTAAAATTTCGGAAACAAAAAAACTGTTAGAATTGCACCAGCGAAAAGCACAAAAGGCATTGGCGTGCAAGAATGCAGATATTGAGCGTTATAAAGGGTCAGAAGATACAGTAGTTCTATGCTTCGATTTGCAACAAACCCTACCCACTCCCTTGTTGACCACATCTAAGGTATTCTATCTACGACAGCTATGGACATATAACTTTTGTGTTTATAATTTACTCAGTGGAACCCCTCATATGTTTGTATGGAATGAAAGTATTTCAGGAAGAGGTTCTCAAGAAATTGGATCTTGTTTATTCAAGGTAGTACCGCAATATTTTGCTATTTTTACTCATTTATATATATTTTTTTTTATTTTAGTTTATCACAATGCTACCACCAAACATAAAAAGAGTTATTGCTTATAGTGATTCTTGTGGTGGGCAAAACAAGAATAAAAATATCTGTAAATTATTCATGTTTTTGGTAAAAGCAACTCAAATAGAAGAAATTAGTCATAAATTTCTTGAACCTGGGCACACCTATATGGAATGCGATAGGGCTTTTGGACTAATTGAAAAATCGAAAAGAAAAAATCCTCAAGTATTTTTACCAGACCATTGGATAGACGTGATAAAAAGCTCATCAAAGCGTTTTATTGTACATTCCATGAGACAAGAAGATTTTTTATCTTATTCAAAACTTAATAAAATTGTCAATGATCCCAAACGAGACTGTGAGAACCAAAGTATTAAATTTCGGGATATACAGTATTTTAGATATAATAGCACCGAAGAGCCCTTTTCATTCTTTTTTAAATCCACCTTGGATGAGGAATTTCCTTTCTATCAGTGCATTTGTAAGATAATGTCCTCTGGTCGCCCATCTTTTGACAGCAAACTTATATTATTTTGCAGTACAAATAACTGCAAGAAAATTAACATAAAGAAATGGAAGAATTTACAGACTCTTCTTGAATTTATTCCTCCTATTTATCATTATTTTTATACATCAATGCAGTATGAATCGAATACAGCGAAAAATAAAAGAAGAGCTGTACAAATTACAGAAGCACCAGAGTTTTCTGAATTTCCTGATGATGATGATAATACAATATTATCCTCTGATGATGATTAAAATGTTATTCATACCAGTCTGGAAATAAACAGTTTAATTTTCAAATATGTACTTTTATTTAGAATAAAAACGGTATAAGTACATTTTTTTCAATAAAAATTTTTTTTTCTACTACTTTTTATTTTTACATTTGGAACCAATAAATAAGCTCCTTACAAAATTGATGTAAGCATCATACTTTACCTAAATTATTTTAGTAATTTACAGTGATGAAATAACTTTAAGTCCAATTATCTCAAAACAAGGTTTAATGCACTTATACCGTTTTTATTCCAAACCCTTCAATTTTAAGTCGTGTTCGAATGGCAAAAAACGTTTCTTGACATGTTGTCTAAAACTATTGGTACCCTGGTATTTATTTGCCAAAACATTTGGATTCCTGGTAAATTATAAATACCAATATGCAAGCAGCATGCAATAAACGCAATTAAAATGCAATTAAAATAATTTTTAATTATTTTTCTGCAGAAGTCTTCAAATATTTTCCAGTTTTTTGTTGTCAATGTATTTATTGAAGTAGTCAATGGATCTTGAAATATTTTCGGGATTCAAGGGATCTTGCACAGAGGGTTAATATTGGGCAAATTGTGGTGTAAAATGTGTTTTTTTTACATTCTTTTCTATCTTTTTTAGGAATAGAATTTGCCGTGTTACTCTTCTTTAAAAGCCGGGTCGCCAAGAGCATGTCATCATTAGAATCGTCGTCTGATATTATACTGATCTCAACATGATCGTCACTCCTTTTTTCCTCACTTTCCCATCCTCATCCCCATCATCATCACTGTCAAGATAAAGAGAAAGATCCAAATCAGAGTTATCTAAATTCACATTATCTGAGATTTCTGAAGTTCAGTCGCAGTCAGCGGCCCTAAAAATAAAAAAAAAATATTTTAAAATACACTACCCTTTAGCCTCGAGCAAAAAAACGCTCTCGAAGATAAAGTACAATTTTATCGTCTTGTACAATAAATAACTATTATTATATGTTAATATATTTTTATGCGTTAAAAATATATCTTTTTGGTTATCTCCTAATTTCAATTCAATGACGTAGAGCGCGACTGAGGATCGCTTACGGCTCACAAAATTGTATACGAGTACATTTTTAAATATTTAGTTTTAAATCCGAACACGAATTATATTATTTCTTTATTTCTTTTTTTTATTTTAAATTAAAGTGTCTTACAATCTGTTTTATAGACAAGTTAGGATACATTAACAACATCTAATATAATTACTAAAGCTCGGATTATAGGCAAAATGCCTTTTTTTGCCTATTTTGCCTATTATAAGTGTTTTTTGCACTTTTTGCCTTTTTTCGTAAATTCCGCCTATTTGTGCCTTTTTTAAAATTTCATGGTACTACCCATGATATTATTCTATTACTATAAATTGCTATATCCTAGTTTAGTTTTGTTGCGTATACCGAAAAGCAAAGAACACGTTTTAAAACGTTCAAGACAGTTGTGTGAAAAGATGACATCTAAATTAAGGCTATGGATCGCACCTTATTCGGAACTTTCTCTAGAAGGAGATGGAGCATTTTGTAAACCATGCGGCAAATCGGTAAGTTTTATTTTTTTTTTCTTTTTTTTCTCGTCCCACAACATAACTAAATTCTAAAGCGGTTTTAGAATTCTAATTATTTTTTTTTTAATTCTCAGATTTCAAGTAGAAAAAAGTACTTTATTGACCAGCATTGTGGAACCCCACTTCATAAACGTAATTTGGAAAAATTAAATTCCTCTAAGTTAGCCCAAACATCTCTGCGGGATAGTTTAAGCAGTTCAAAAAAAAAGGAGGAAGACGCATTTAAATTTGATTTATGCCAGATGATGATTGCAATCCAACATTCCTCTATATAAAGTTAATAACCCTAGTTTTAAACGCTTTTTTGAAAAATATCTTAATAAATCCTTACCGGACGAGAGTACATTGAGAAAACATACTGTGGAAAAATGTTATGTGGAATGTATTTCAAAAATTAAGCACGAGTTGGAGGGCAATTTTTTGTATATTATCGTGGATGAAACGACAGATGTATGCGGCAGGTATATAGCTAATTTAATGATTGGAATTTTGAACGAAAACTTTGCGAGAAAACCTTATTTAGTTGCCGTTAAAGAATTGGAAAAAACAAACAATTTAACAATAAGTCGATTTATACAAGATAGTTTAACAAACCTCTTTTTACCCAACGCTATACCAGTGAATAAAATAGTTTTAATGCTTTCAGATGCTGCGGCATATATGTTAAAAGCTGCTGTTAATTTAAAAATTTTTTATCCTAATTTAATTCATTGCACTTGTGTAGCCCACGGGGTAAATAGAATTGCTGAAGAAATAAGAAATCTGTTTCCGTTGGTAAATAATTTTATAAATTTTATGAAAAAAGTTTTTGTAAAGGCTCCGTTGAGGGTGCAAATATATAAAGAAAGACTTCCCGGTGTCCCTTTGCCACCTAAACCAGTAATTACAAGGTGGGGAACCTGGCTCGAAGCAGTCTTTTTTTACTTTGAACACTGCAATGAAATAGAATTAGTTTATGTCAGAATTTGATGATGATATTTCCGAAGCCATTCGAGAAGCAAAAAAAATATTAAAAAATCCCAAATTGAAACAGGAACTCGGTTATATCAATGACAATTATAAATTAATAGTTACCACAATTACCTTATTAGAAAAACAAGAGATAAATTTATGTGAGTCAGTAAAATTAATAGATAATTTAAAGACGAAAATTAAATCGGCACCTGGAAGTAACGGTCAATTAATTTTTAAAAAAATGAAATATGTTTTCGACAAGAATGAAGGTTTTTCGTTTTTATCTAATGTTGCTAAAGTTTTGAATGGGACATTTTCCGAGGAATTTCAAATTATGCCAGATTTATTATCCGCTCTGAAATATGCTCCAATTACATCAGTCGATGTCGAACGTTCGTTTTCAATGTACTTAATTTTAAGTGATCGAAGACATAGTTTTAAGACCGAAAATATTGAAAAACATTTAGTTGTTTCTATTAATGATAAAATTTTAAGTGATTACAATGTTTAATTATTAATTAACAGTTATTTAGTTACTAGTTTATTTATACTAATGTTATGATTATGATGTGTAAATATACTTGCCTTAAGTTAATATTACGTTAATTTACTTTGTACAATAAATAATAAGTTATATTCCTTTATTGCCTATATTTTGCCTAAATGTTAATATTCCTGCCTTTTTTAATAAAAATCTTTGCCTATATAGGCGCCTTTTTCTTCAATTTTTGTTGCCTATAAATCCGAGCTTTAATAATTACACTAAGTAGTAAAGGTGACAGTCTTGTAAAAACGAATTATGGCACTGTACATGTTTGTAGAACCGAGTAGATTACTTAAATTATTTTGAAAGTTGTCACATGTTCCAATGTGTTTGCCAATTGTTTAGTACGTTGTTTTTGATACTGGTCTTTAGGTCTTTGTGAAGTTGTAGGTTTTCCATATTTTCTAAGGAGCGGGCCAATTTTGCTGCATAATCAGCGTTCTCATTTCCATTGATACCCACATGGGATGGTATCCAGATGATAGTTACTGAAACACCATTTCTTGACTGTTGTTGGCAGATACTGTGGATGCACTGTACAATGGGATGTATGGAGTATACATTTCTGATTGAGTCAATGACGGAGAGAGAGTCAGTGCATATTGCTAATGATTTATGTTCAATCACAAATTAACCCCATAATTTGTAATCTCACATTATTCTTAACTTCTTAATCTTTTATAGTTTTACCGTGTATAAGTTTGCATTATACATATTGCAAAACCATATCGTTAAGGCTAATAACACACCTCTATTACAATCAGCGAGCAATAGTAAGAATCGAAAAAGAAACATCTGAAGAAATGGAAATAAAGAGAGGAGTCAGGCAAGGCTGCATTCTATCACCTCTATTATTTAACGCCTATTCTGAAGAGGTAATTCGAGAAACTCTGGAAGATGAAACAGTCGGCATAAGAGTAAATGGAGTCTTAATTAACAACATCAGATATGCAGATGATACAGTAATAATAGCCGATAGTTTACAAGACCTGGAAAGACTCATGAACAAAATAGTCATGTGTAGTAGGGAGTACGGACTCTCTCTTAATGTCAAAAGGACGAAGTTTATGAAAATTTGTAAAAAACAACTATAATACTAACGAAATCTTGATAGTAGAGGGCCAGCAGATCGAAAGAGTAAAAAAGTACACTTACCTAGGAACACTTATAACAGAAAATAATGACTACACGGCAGAAATCAAAGTCAGAATCGAAAAAGCACGTTCTAATTTTTATAAAAATGAAAAAGGTCCTATGTGGCAAAGATCTAACATTAGCTCTTAAAGCACGCCTAACAAAATGTTACGTATACAGTGTACTATATTATGGAGTGGAATCATGGACGTTAAATCTAGATACCATGAGACGACTTAACGCCTTTGAAATGTGGACCTATAGAAGAATCATTGAGGGTTTCCTGGGTAGATAGAGTTACAAACAATGAAATACTGAGAAGAATAGGCAAAGAGAAGGAAATTGAACTTACAATTAAAGAAAGAAAGCTACAGTATCTCGGACATGTGATGCGGGGCGATAAGTATGGCATCCTGCGACTCATAATGCAAGGAAAAATAGATGACAGAAGAAGCATCGGAAGAAGACGAATTTCATGGCTGAAGAACCTGAGAGAATGGTTTGGATGCAGCTCAAAACAACTATTTAGAGCTACTGCCTCAAAAATTAAGATAGCTATGATGATTGCCAACCTCCGTAGCGGAGATGGCACCTGAAGAAGAAGAAGATCGTATGATAATTTAATAATTAGTTCAATTTACCTACAACTAAATAAATTGCCGAATAACAATATTTTCTAATTGAACTTCCTAAGTGTCGCAATTAAGGCGTAGATTAAATTGTATTATAAGCAAAATTTAGGTGGTGTGATATGAACGAAGCAATGACCTAATGTGCTTATGTATCTATTATGTGTGAGATTATAAATTGGGGATTTGAGTTCAAATGAACACAGTCAATATTGAGTAGTTACCGAACGAACAACATATTGTGTAATTACGAGTTGCTGTCAATAAATCATCACTTTTACTCCGCAACTTCAACCTATTATTATACCTATCAGCATCGATCAACGAGAAGCGGACAAAGGGGCATTACGAACCGAACCGAACTTTATTACTAAGTTCAATATTTTCCATTGGTCCTTTGTCAAAACATCATCAAAAGGGCGTTAATTGGTTTGGAGCTTCGAAAGCTAAGAAAACGAACACTTAGCGACCTAAATAGCGGTTTCCCAGTTCCGTACAAGATCGACGATCGAATTCGAAGTGTAGAGAAAAGAAAAAAGAAATAAAAAAGACCAGAAAGCACCGATAGACCTTACGAGAGCCTTTGATCACCAGAGAACCTTAATAGCAGTCCTTTAAGTCTACTATTCCAGCAGTTTGGAGGTCCAGTTTCCAGCAGAAAAATCTAGTAGCATCCAGAGATCCAGCTCACCAGTTCCAGTTGCAGTTCTAAGAAGGAAGCAGGAACATACAAGTGAACGTCGGGATAAAACTGTAAGTTTTTGAATATTTATTATCATTTAGAGCAGTGCATTAATTTAATACATTAAAAAGATTATTAAAGAAACTTAAGATTCAAATTGAATAATACTTATTTGAAATATTTTATTCAGCATACTTTTTTACTTAAAATAGTAATAGTTTGTCTACAGCTAATTCAAATCTAATAGCTTAATTATCTTAATTTTAATTATATTCGATAATTTTGATTCTTATAATTTAAAATTCTTAAAACATTTGAATTTCATAATATAGTGAATTATCGTGACAATTCGTTATTTTTATACACATTCAGAGTTCATTCATTCCAAATAATATATAGTATTTTGTAGTATTGCATTTTTTATATAAAGAATTTTTTCTCTCTGGTTACAAGTGATACTATTATATTATTTAATTTGTACTATATAGCCGTGTCACAAAGGTTAGACAAGAGGTCATTTTGCGTTATTGTCTAAGGTAATCTTGCTGACACTAGTTTAAAAGTTGAAATTAGGTCAAACGTATATTCGTTTAAAATGGAACGATTATATTTGGATCAGGAAAAGCTAGGTCAAGAAATTACGAAGCTTTTAAATAATTTGCGAAAACTACGGAAAGAAAAACGAACGAGAGAATATTTAAACATTAAAAGACAGACACTTGATGAATTGTGGAACGACTTTGAAGATCAAAACACAGAAATTAAAGAGAAAGGTTCGAGAGTTGATAAATATTTTACATCTAACTTTTACGAACAAGTACAAAAAAGATATGAAGAAACGAAAAAGATTTTAGAGGAATTTATTAAAAGTTCGTACAAGTCTTCGACAAAAATTAGAGAAATAGAAATTAGGATGGGAAACTTCATCATTTATTGGAAGACGACGAAACCGATGAAGATTTACAAGAGGATTTAAAAGAAGAGGTACAAAAAATAGATACATTAATAATGGAAATAACTGTGGACAATGAACAGGATGCACTAGAAGAAGGTGAAATAGAAAGATTTTATACAATGAAAAGAAGGGTGCGGTCGATCATAAAAGAAAATAAGAGATTAGAGGCGGAAGGATGCAAGAAAGACAAAATAATATTACCCCAAGTGAAGTTACCCTGTTTTGAGGGAAGGTATGAATCCTGGGTAACATTCTATGATATTTTTAAACGTTTGATACATGAGAATAATCAACTATCAAATGTGGAAAAAATGCAGTATCTGAAGACAAGCCTCCGAGGAGAAGCAAGTAGAATAATACAACATTTAAACACAACAGAAGCAAACTACAGTGCTGCCTGGAAAATGTTGCAAGATCGGTACGATAATCCAAGGATGAATCTATTTATATTAATAGACAAGATACTTCAGGCTGCGGAGATAAAAGAAACGTCAGCAAAGGCGCTGAAAATCATTACATGATACTCTCCACGAATGCTTAGAAGCCATTAGTGGACTAGGTATAATGACAGAGTCCTGGAGCCCTCTTATAGCAAGGATAAGTATGTTAAAGTGGGACACAGAAACCAGGAGATTATATGAAACGTCAATTCAAGACAGTAGGGACATTCCGACATATAAGTCAACACAGGAATTCCTACAAAGAAGATTCCAGACATTGGAGATGTTGGAAACAGAAAGGAAAGGAACAGATCATAGACAACAGGTAAAGAAGAAGATAACCTGTGTGGTGTGTCATGAAGAACATAAACTGTTGAAATGTACAACGTTTCTACGTCAACAAGTACGTGAAAGAAACAAAATCGTAAAGGAAAAGCAATGGTGCGGTAGATGCTTACTACACAAAAGGGAAGTACCATGTTATTCCTCTTATAGATGTGCAGAATGTGGTGGACAGCACCATTCATTACTACACATGTCAGAAGGTCAGTATGATAACATGAAGGAATTCTGAAAACAGAAGGCCACAAAATAGACCAAATTCTAGTGGGTGCCAGTATGACAACAGAAGGAATTCTGAAAACAGAAGGCCACAAAATAGACCCAATTCTAGTGGGAACAGAGGTGACAACAGTTACGACGGATCGTCAAGGAGACAAGAGAATACTGTGAGCTGTTTAAGTCATCAGAATAGAAGAAGTGCTACTTGCAACGGCATTAGTACGAGTAAGAGACTCAAAAGGAAGCTCACAATTGATGAGAGCATTGATTGACCAAGGCTCGCAGTCATCATTCATTACGGAGCAGGCCGCTACAAGTCTCGGAATAAAAAGAAAAGCTGTCCACGCTCAGATATCTGGAATTGGCAATGAAGACCAAAGGACGTCGAAATGGAGCGTAACATTAAACTTAGAGGCACATTTCAAAAATGAATTTGAAATGAAGACCGAAGCAATACCGAACGAACAACATATTGTGTAATTTACGAGTTGCTGTCAATAAATCATCACTTTTACTCCACAACTTCAACCTTTTATTTATACCTATCAGCATCGATCAACGAGAAGCGGACAAAGGGGCATTACGAACCGAACCGAACTTTATTACTAAGTTCGATATTTTCCAATTTATCATTAGCAATGGGCAAGTCTAATGCCTTAAGTATTCCATACAGTTAGGCTGTGTGTATACTGCATCTGGGAGAAAGCCTATTGTTGTGTTTGAGGTGCTGACGGCACAACCGACGGCCTGTTCTTCTTTGGAGGCATGTGTGTAGAGAATTTTTGTCATAACGCTGTGTCTGTATATAAGTTCCTCAAATCCTTGTACCAAGAGAGTTCTGGGCGTTTCTTCTTTTTTTGTATCGGTTCAAGCTGGTAAGGACAGTAGGTAGCTTTTTGGTCCACGGGGGAATTCTGGATGTAGTAAACGGATTTGCGAGTTTTAGGTCTATGTTTTTTAGTAAAGTTTTTAAAATTTGTGGGAGAAAATGTGCTCGAGGGTGACTATTATCTGGGACAGTGGTGGGAAGTATTAATTAGTTTAATTACTTTTAGGTTTTTTGGATTAACAGAAATTCAGAAGTAAGACAGAAGTAGACGTTGCCGTCTTATAAAAAGTGGAGCTTCTGAAGATTCGATATAAAGACTTTCAGAAGGACTTGATTTAAAGGCGCCTAGGTTAATGCATAAAGAAGTGTTGTGAATTGTATTTAGACATTTAAGGTGAGTATTGGAAGCAGATATGTAGAAAATGCTTCCGTAATCCAATCTAGAGCGGATCAATATTCTGTAAATTCTTAAGAGGACTTTCTCTTCTGCCCCCCATTGATGTGAGATAAGTTTTTAAAATATTGATTCTATTTAGGCAGTTTGTTTTTTGTATTCCGTATCTAATCTCTCCATGTAAGTCCTTTGTCAAATATTACTCCTAATAATTTGTGTTTATAAACCACTTGAAGAGGAGATCCATTTAGGTGAAGTAGAGGAGGGTCAGTGTGATGTCTTCTGAAGAAGTTTATGACTTCAGATTTTCTAGATGAAAATTTGACTCCAATTTGAATGGACCAGTTATGAAGATTGTTAAGAGTGTTTTGGAGTAAAGAGCATGTGCTCCTTGTAACTTTATCTTGGCAATAAAAACAAGATCATCTGCGTATATTGGGTATTTTATTTCAAGAAGAACAAGAGAGTTTAAAATCGTTTATGCTAAGAAGAAATAGTGTGAGACTGAGAACTGAGCCTTGGTTGACTCCATTTTATGATATATGTGATGTAGATGTTTTTCCCGTTTGCGACTACTTTAAATGATCTCTCTTGTAGAAAATTGTGTATAAAGGTGATAACATTACCCGTTAAATTAAGTTGCTCAAGTTTTCTAATAATAGCAGCTCTGTTTATTATATCAAAGGCACTTTCTAAGTCTAAGGCAACTGTGATGACGTCATTTTTGTTTGATATAGCTTGGGTTATTTCTGTTTGTAGAAGTACCAGGTTATCCATCGTACTTCGATTGGGTCTGAATCCTGACTGTGCTGCATCTATCAGATTATTTTCTTCAAGAAACCAAAGCAAAACGTTTATTTATCATCTTTTCTAGTACTTTGCACATTGTACATGTTAGTGAGATTGGCCTGTAGGCACTGGCAGCGTTAGAAGATGAGTCATTTTTTCTGATCGGTATCATAAGCGACTGTCGCCAAAATCTCGCAAAGCTTTGACTGAACCATATCTTTATTGTAGAGCGCAAGTAGCTTCAAGGGGGTTCCTGCCTGTATATGTTTGGGAAACATAGACGGGATGTCATCAGGACAGCAGATGAGTTTTTCATTGATGAAATTGTCAAATTTAACTCTACTTCTGTGAAGGCGAGGTTTATTGGATGGTTTGGATAGAGTTAGGTGGTGATTGATTTTTTTAGGTGCGAAATGGAGAGTTCATGACTTAGTTTTGTTTTGAAAGTATTTGGCTAGGGTTTCGGTTATGTGATTATCATTAGTAATGATATTATCTCCATCTGTTATTACTGATATTTTGCGATATGTCTTTAAACCTCTCATTTGTTTAATTTTTGTCCACACTTGGGCGGGAGGGGTATTTGAGGTTAAGCTGTTAACGATTTTTTTCCAGAATTCTTTTTTGCTTTCCTTCAGAATTAGTTTGGACTTTGCACGCATTTTCTATGAATAAGATCTTCGATACTGCGAGTTTTGAGATATCTATTAAGAGCCTTCTTGTATTCTTTTATTGCGAGTTTACAGGAGTCGTTCCACCAGGACGGCCTTTCTTGACGAGTTTATGGTATATTTACCTATACATTGGTCGGCCGCAGTTAGAATGCAATTTTTAAATGGCTCTACCGCAGCGTTGATGTTTTTCTTGAAATTTATTTGGCTTGAAAAGTCTTCAAGACTATCACTGAATATATCTCCAATTTGCATGGGCAATTTTCCATTTATTTATGACTTCTGCATTTTCGGGGATATGACTTGAGATTAAGATAGGGTAATGATTGCTATCATATAAGCTATCTAGTGTTTGCCACTGAAGCAGAGGAGCGGTTCCAGGATCGCAAAAACTTAGGTCTATGCAAGAGGAGGTTCCAGACTGGATGTGGAAATATGTGGAGCTCCCTGTATTCAAAAAGTTGATGTTAGAGTTACTTATAATATCTTCGATATGTTTACCTCTCCCAAAGGTGCGCTGGGAGCCCCATATTGTGCTGTGAGTGTTAATAGTCCCCAACTAAGATAAAAGGATTTGGCAGTTGTTTATGAGGTCACTTAGTTCTGAGCTGAATAAGTTGTAATTTGGAGAAATGTATATAGAACAAATAACCTCTTGTTGGGACACCATGCGGTTATTGCAATCGCTTCTAGGCTTGTTGTGTAAGTTTAAACTCTTGATAGAAGGTACGGTTGGAAACAAAAATAGAGTTTTTTGTAAATATTCTAGTCTGGGGTAAAAGCCATCGCAGTTCCATTGAATTAGTCTTAGCATGGTGTTAGTATTAAAAGGAGCTGAATTGAGATGATTGGGATACTTCATTAGAGTTGGCAGAAAGCTTTGGACTGGGCGTACTTTCGGGTTTTTCTGGATCAGTGCCTAAGGCCTTTATTATTTTTTGGTTAGACTGGTTAGCCTGTTTTTGATAGATCTCTCCTGACAAGTTGGGTATAATGCTTAATGTTAGAAATTAGTCCTGAAACATTTTCTGTAAACTTAAGAGCTTCAGCGTAGTGGTGACTACAGCCGAAAGTGTTTTCGACAAAGGCTATCAAGTTTTCTGGAAGAATAACAAGTGATTCTGGGGTTTTTCTTAAAGCCTTCTTTCATAGCGTCTTTTGTTAAATCAGAAAGGTAACGTTCTGACGGTGGAACTTGTTCTGGGTTTCTTTTTTGGTTTTTAATGTCTCTATTAGGGGGAGGCATGAAGTTGTCCTCGGATGGATTTGGGACCGAGATCTTATCGGGAATATCAGTTTGTTCACTTGTACTCTCGATTTAGGAGCGGCCACGTTTATGTGTGGGCGTTTTAGTCAATATGGAATTGTTTAGTTTTGAAGTAGACAGTTGTGGTAATGTTGCGGGTTGTATAGAAGACTGTGGTGGTGAGGGGTCTGTTATCTGGGTTGATGTTAACGGCTGATGCTGAGATGCTATTTAATTAGGTGGAGGATTGGGACAATTTAAAGCAATATGCCCTCATTTCTTGCATATGTAGCATTCCATTTTATCTGTGGACAAAAATATTCTGTTTTCATTACCTTCGAATGGGATAACTAATGAAGTTAGCAGATTAAAATTGTCATCAGAGGTAAAAACATACACTTGCCTTCTAAAGCTAATGATGTGTGAATGTTCATCGCCGGGGATACCTGCTCTTCAAAATGAGACGGAGAAGGCCAATTGAAGCCCAAGTTTTTTTATAGCATTTTCTGCAAGGTCGTGTGGTATACATGGAGATATATTGGATATTATTAGTCTTTTTGTGGGGGAGACTAGCCTGCGAACATTCATCACAGAGTTTCCTATTGACAAAATCGGATGAGATTTTAGAATAGCGTCACCTACTGCCTTGACGAAATCGAACAATTTTAAATTTTCATCGGCATGAAATACTATGGCTTGATCCCTCTTTGGAAAAGTTGATTTAGGAGTTGATTTCGTTGCAGTTGCGTATGAGGAGGTTGAAGTAGAATTATGCTAAATATTTTGTGACATCTTGAAAAATTGTAAACTGTGAGGATCTGATGTGAGAACTGTATTTGTTATCGGTACCCTTGTAGTCAAAGGTAGATGAAAATTTTAATTATTTGTTAAATTTAGTTAGGTTTTGTGTATTTTCTTCCAAAAATATATATTAGGTAGGCCTACGCCACTGGAAACTGGTCCAGTTTTGAAAAAATTAATAATTTGCTAATTTACTAATCGCTCCAAAAAACAAACATGCAATTAGGCTTATCAATACGTACGGTAAAGTCTGGTCTTACTAGTATTTAAAAGTAGTTATTAGGTTATGTTACCTCGTTCAAGTACACACTCGGAAAGAATTATATTATTTAAGTAAAAAATGATAGTTATTATTGTGTTATTAACTATATTAATAATATTTGTAGTAGCATGTTTGTGTTTAAATATATTTGTTAAACTTCAAACTGCTTGGTGTAGGAGCAATGTTTACCTAGGAGGAAAAACAGCTATAGTGACAGGTGGTAGTCAGGGTAAGTGTTTCTTTTTTTTTTATTTAAGAGAGTTTATGCAAGAGAATTTTAAGAGAATCTAAGAAAAAATAACTTTATCAGTTTGGTGTAAGGAGGGACCAAAATAGAGAGAAGCCTGACCACATACGAATTTTTTAACTCCTTTAGTTTAAAAATATGACACTAGTATGCAAGAAGCTACAGCTTATTTTAAATCGGGTGGCGAAAATAGTAAATCCCTTCCACGAAATAGTAAATCGCGCGGACAATAGAATACCTATGATCAGACCCATGCAGTGGAGTTGCAATATTAAACAAATTAAATTATTTGAAATTGCACTAGGTAATTATAATATTATTACTCACATTAATTATCAATGGAGTTTGATTGTACACAGATTGTTTTATAGATACCATACTTTTTGTTTGTTATAATACTATCTTTAATAATTGATACTCTATACAGTTTGATATAAGATAATTTCTAATTTAGTATCAGTTACCTTTAAACCGAAATTATAAAGTCATTGTTAATGACTCCTTAACGACATGTTATGGACATACAAAGAACTGATAAGAATTATTCCCGAGAATTTCTAGTCACTGGATTTCAAACCAGTTCGTAATTTAGTCTCATTATGTTGACGAGTCTCAACAAGAAAGGTGCTATCAGGCGTATTAGAACTATTTTGTAGAATGGAGATGGTTAAGTGTAGTACGAGTAAATATATCAGATTGACACCTAAATGCAAAGGAATAGTTTACAATATATTTAAATATATGCAAATGCTGAATTTCCTGAAGATAATCGAAACAGTATTAAAAAACGTGTAAGTGAAGCTACTGGAGTATCTATGGGTTTCATACAGAACTCCCTTTTGATTTTTAAGTCAGGAGGTAAGACAGGAGATTATCATGATAATATGAATTCAGAAAATCATAAAAAGTGTACGAAAGAACAGATAATCCCCAATTTGCGTATTGTACCTGTTGTGGTTACTGATAATGTGTTGTATCATAATGTACAAATTAATAGAGTACCCAGTATAGTAAGGGTGACATGACCGCTCCTTGTATGGTACTCCAGCTTCCGACGTTTTTAGTTTGGACATGACATGTCCTATTTGAACTCTGAAGCTCTGGTTATCCAAAGCTTTGATTACATCAAGGAAAGCTGCTCCTGTGTATTGCTTATCGTTTAATCCGGCTGCTATTTAGTTTTTCTTTCATCGGTTTAGGAAGAGCCTGTATTTTAATATCACATTTGTTAGATTTGTTAATATTTCTATGGCTTTCGCCGGTAGATACCACCGGAAGCAGCAATATCGATCGGCTCTGCAATTGGTCAAAACTGAACTGTGTCAAACTTGTTTAAGTATTTCACACACATACTCACATTCCACTTGCGTAAGATTTGACGTCCTTAAGTCTCATGTCGCTTGTATAGTTAACGTTCTTAAGCAAGTATTAACAGACACGTTCCAGTATATTTGTGCAATAAATTGGTGAATGTATACATTTCAAGTATAGCGGTATGTCTATGGAGGCCTTAATAGAACAATATTAAAAACGATGTATTCGATTATGACCAACTGACCAATCAAACAACCAATCTTGATAAGAGTAATTTTTTGCGAATCAAAGATAAAGTAAAAAAAATACAATTTATTCTCAATAATATTTTTTAACAAAATATTTTTTGAGTATTAAAATGGTATGTAAATATGTTTATGGCACTATACAAACTGAAATGCTTAACATTATGTATACGGTTGAATGGATAATTGAAATTATGTATCGCATAAGCTATTTAAAAAACGTCGATAACATCACGGCGTAACCAGTAAAATAAAAATCTAACAAACCTTTAAAGTTTAAACCTAAAAATTCTACAAAAGATATCAGGTATGTTTTAATTCATTTCATTTACTTAATACTATATACAGATAGAACGAATTTAAAACGGAACATACAATTTAATATATGTCTGTTTGAACTGCATTTGAAATAGTGGACCAATATAAAACTTGGACAAAAATAAATCGATACCTGGGTATGGACATTGTATAAAATATCGTTCAACTATCTGTCTCGCAACAATGTTGTTTGTGTAACAATGTTGCTTGCCTAAGGAAGTTTTTAATAGAAACCTACCCCTAATTGTCAAAAATTATAAAATAACATATTAAACCTGAATATGGGTAAGATTTGGTTTAAATTAGTTAAATAATGAATATTTAATACTTTTGAATAGAGTTCCATCATATTTCAACCCTTAAAAAGCAACCCTTGTTAGAGATTAATGTAAAAAAATTACTAATTCTAAAAAAATGATTTGGCCTTTGATCGATTGGGATAAAAATTTGGATTTAAGCTCAATTCACCCGCTGCTTATAGTTTATGTTCATGTAGACGAACCCTGATTGTTCTTAGGGGTGAAAACTAGCCTAATTGTCAAAATTATAAAATAAACATATTAAACCTGAATATGGAAAAAATTTGGTTTAAATTAATTAAATAATGATAGTTTCGTGCTTTTGAATAAAGTTCCATCATATTTCAACCCTTAAAAAGCGACCCTTGTTAGAGATTAATGTAAAAAAATTAGTAATGCAAAGAAAATGATTTCGCCTTGGAACGATTTGCATAAAAATTTGGAATTAAGCTTAACTCACCCTCTGCTTTATAGTTTATGTCACGCCGATGAACCCTTATTGTTCTTAGGGGTGAATACTACCCCTAATTTTCAAAAATTGTAAAATAACATTACAAATCTTAAAATGAGTAAAATTTGGTTTGGATTAGTTAAATAGTGATTTTTTTATACTTTAAAATACAATTTCATAAATTGTCAACCCTTAAAAATCAATTGTTATGAGTGCTATAGGTAAAAACAATTTTTTGCCAAAATTTTGCAACTTTTCAAACTTTTGAAAATCCACCCTTTACAACATTGCAGTTGTAAAGGGTGCAGTTTATGAACTAATTTAATAGATATAAATTGGAAATAAAGTAGAATTAAATACAAAAAAAATTTATCAACATGAAAAGGCACCATATATTCTTATACATTTACATAAATAGTGGGAAAATATTTACTTTTATAGGTAAAACAATTATAATATTAATTTTATTCGTCATCAATTACATCTTCATCGTGACCTATGTCATCCTCAATCTTCTTCAATTATTGGTGGACTATTATTGCACCTTCACCTGAGCACCCAGAAACAAGTAAAGTTACAGTATAAATCAACTTTTCTGCACCCACATGAAACGCCGCACCCTTTTTTTGCATTTGTCAAAAAATAATTTTCAAAAGATCATCGGGTGCAGGTTGTTTGTTCATGTGCACGGGTAATAACAAACCATCTTTGAATACCATCCCCAGTCTGTTGCTCTGATATTTTCATTGCCAAGCCATAAACATATGAGCAAATATTTTTATTTTGTTGTATGGGATTTTAAAATAAGAACGCTTAAAATTTTCGAATGTGTAAACGCCCCACTACATACCAGTTCTCTAGATTATTATGCTCCAAAATGTACTATACTATACTAATGGAATTTCCGAAAAAAAAATTTAATTGGTTTTTTAACGGTATTTCCTTCATTTTTAACGATAGAGTGTTTCCTCAAAAACGATTTTTGTAGTGGTTTTTAAGAGCTACAAGGATCTAAGAATTAAATCTCTTTGGAACCCTTGGTTTTTAAATGGGGTGAGTTTAAAGGGCTCGAAAAAGATGGTGCTTGATCGTAAATCGATGCTTTAAACGGCTATATCGCCAAATATTCATTGTACAACAAATCTAAATAAAGGAAAATTTTAGCCATTAAAAAAGCTACAATTTAGTACATTTTTATTTCTTTCATATATTCAGTGTTTTCGGGGATATTTAAAAAAGAAGGGTAAAAAATATGAAATTGTAAATCGTTTCTCGCTTTAAGCTGTACTTTTTCTAAAACTAAGCATTTTAAATGGGTCAAAACTTCTTGGACGTATTTAACAATTACATGTACAAAGAGAATTGCAGAAGGGTAAAGATCGATTCTTATTATGGGAGTGGTTAGGGAGTTGTTTTCATCGATCTTTTTTCGTAAAAATAATGAGGTATTGGCCTTATTTTCATCATAATAACTCACTCAATTTTTGAGACTAGAGTCTTTTTTTTATGATAGATCTATTTATGCTCTTTAAAAAAGGTTTGCGTGAATTTTCTTTCAAAAAATGCATTATTTTCCCCATATTTGACTTTGAAATCTTTCAAATTTGGTATTTGAAGAAAACCGCTGAACATTGATAGGCCGTATTTCGGTTCCTATTATATTCGCAAAAACATTTTAAAAAATGAATTGTATTTGTCTTTTAAAAGCTACAAATTTGCTCTCTACAATTTTTTGATAAAATGCACCATTTTCGAGTTATTCGAGAAAAAATCGATTAAAAACGTCGATTTTTTCGTCTAAAAGTTGTTACTTTCAATCGCGAATAACTTGAAAAATATCAGTTTTACAAAAAAAAAAGTGTATGGAACATTTTTTGTTTTATAATCACTTTTTTTAATCGAAAGCTGTAGTTAAAAACGTAAAAAAAATTTCACCCCCCGGGATGGGGGTGGCAACCACTCCCAAGGCTTTGGCGCACTTGGTTCGATATAGATTTTGATCCTTAGGCTCTTACCTACCTTCTGTTAAAATTTCAAGTTAATCCACGCAGGACGAAAAAATTACGAGGTGAAATGCTTCATTTCCTGGACTATAAGTGGTTTGACAGCATAATAAAATCGTAGATTTATGTGTAGCTTTCAATTTTTATGAGTTCACAATCCAGCAGCCCGCTGAAGTATTGGGTTTTTATAATATAATTATTTGACAATCTTTTGTTGGCCAACCTCCTACAGCAAAAATGAGCCGAAATACATGATGTTTTCTATGTTCCGAATTTATTTCGTTCAATCTGTAGATACGTCTAACTTGCATAGAATATGATTTTCTTAAAAACAAAACTAAATATAGTAATTTTTATAATGACTTCTGAAATGATTCCGAAAAGGTCACGTCTCTATAACAAAATAAATAATAGAAAGACTGTCAGATAGATAGATTTAATTTCAATGCAGGGCATCTGCCATCCGCTTATACGTATTTCAACCTCATTAGGTATCATCAGAGATGGCAGAGGCTCTGAATCAAAATTAAATCTTTCCCAGCATAGTACAATAATTGAGTCGTCTAATTCCAAAACCGGCCATTTACAAAAAGTGTAATTTTCACAAAATGAAGAAAACTGATTTTTTATTAAAATTCCCGAAAAAAAGTTCATACTTAACCATTGGCTATGTATCAGATAATGTATCAAATTTCAACTTGTTATTTTGGATTTAATTACCTAGCTCAGTTATTAAATAAAATTAAATATGTTTTCAATATGGCCGGTTTTGGAACTTACAAATCAAATGCCGTTTTTGAAACTCATTCCCCTGAACATGTCCGGTTTTGAAAGAAACTAGCTAAATCACCCATTGTAATAAAACGTCATTACCCATTTCATTGTGCCTGAAATTTCTGTTGATATGTTGATATGTGTTGATCATAAGAAGGTAGCCACCAAGATTAAATATGTGGGTATAAAAACCCGATTACAGATGTTTAATTACATTTAGTTTTAAAATAATGTTATAATGATTTAGGATTATAGAGTTACCTGATGGATTAGGTAACATGGCGACATATGACTCCACGTTGAAGTTGCTAGTCCTGAGACGGTATGTCTTCGAGGACTGTGTGAGTGCAACTTATTCATGTACTCCTAGACACTGATGATGGAACATGGTTTCCGAAAACGTTTTGTCTTTTTAACTTAGCCCGTTTGTGGCCTAAAAATATACCTATTACAAAGGATTTTTTAATTAAATTTTTAATACATGGTATACAGCCAACTACAGGAACGTAGATATCCTTGTGGGTTCTTACTATTTGTTGGAAAATATCTTGGGGAAATTTTTTATGTGTAGACGCGTCTTGAAGAGATTATCAATATATACGAAATAAAATTAAGCAGGTAACGCAGAGAATAAAAAAAAAAAGAAGTTCAGACATCGTCTACTTAAAGCAGAACAGCTAATATAGTATGGCCTTAAACGAATAGCTTTAATATTAATAAAGAAGTACATTGTAAACGACTATATCTTGATTTTCGTTATTTCCTATTCTTATATTTGTCTAAACGACTCTTATGTCTTTATATTTGTTACAATTATTTTTAATCAATAGTTTTTTTCCAGGAATTGGCTACCAAATTGTCCTAAATCTGTTATCACGGGATGCAAAGTAATAGTGGCTGATAGGCTTGTAGATGACGAAATCAAACAACGAATAATTAAAATAACAAACAATCGTGAAGTTTATTTTGAATATGTGGACTTAGCATCGTTCAAGTCTGTCAGAAAGTTAGTTGATAGGATTAATAAAAAAAAGAAGATAAAATTGACATATTGATAAATAACGCAGGCATTGCAATGTGGTTTGGTCCTTTATCTGAAGATGGTTTAAATGTAGTTATGCAAGTTAATTACTATAGTCCGTTTTTGATCACCCATTTGCTAAAGGGTAAGTAAACAATATCATTATATATCGAACTTTTTACTATGCATTTTTTCATGTATATAATGTGGTCCATCCATTCCCGAAAGCTATATGTGCTTTGTGTGGTTTTTCGGGTTTGACTTCGCCTTGAATAACTATGGTTTAAAAAGAAAACTTTGTTTTCCACGACGTTTCGGAAAGGTCGCACTTGCCATTGTCAAGTCAAGTAGTCATGCTTCTTGCTAGTGCTTGAAGTCAACAGACTCTTATAAAATAAAAAATAAAAAAATAAAAAATAAAAACATTTATTGCCCTAATATATATTACATGTCAACTTAAGATATTTTAGCCTTCTTTCTTCCTGATGTTTCCGCTTTTGCACCATCTTCTTCTGATTTGATTTCCTTTCGGCATCCTGGACTTCTCTGGGTGGTTTCCTCGTCTTTTTCTGTAGGTACTTTTTATGGCATCGTAACCTACTTCCACTGCTTGGCTGTTTTCCGGCAACCATCCGGCTAGACCCTGATCAGGTGGTCGATCAGTCTGTGGGTTTGTCTATGTATCCTCTGGATCCTGTTCTTCTCGAGGATATCCCTGGTCTTTTGGAGTCTTCTTGTGGCCTGGTGGAGAGAAGTATCTTGTCCTGTTCTCAGCCACCTCCCTCAGGTGGTGTGTACTGGAGCCTTTCTTTGATGGTTGCATTCGTGATTCTCTGTTCCCATGGTGAACCTTCGATTATCCGGTAACACGCTGGTCTCTGTGGTTTCTAATTTCCTCCAGTGGGTCTCCGCTAGTGAACTCCATAATGGGACTGCATACAACATCACCGACCTCACGTAGGCCTGGTATAACTGGATTTTCTTGCCTTCGATAGGGGGCTGAACCTGTGAACAAAAGGAAAGTATCAATTTTTTAGCAATATTACCTTTTTAAACCTTGGTTTTTTCTGCGTTGAATCCTGAAGTTAAGCCTTCTATCGAGGTGGACTCCTAAATATTTGACTGAATCTGCTGCCTGTATTCTGTTTCCTCCTACTGTTATCTCGTTCGGTGGTGGTCTTGTCTCTTGGGTGAACATGATGAATTGTGTCTTTCTCCGCGTTGATTTTTATCTTCCATTTTTCAGTGTACTCTGTGATTTTTTCTAAGTGGTTTTCCATATTTCTTATAACTCTTCTGTCATCTTTTCCCGGATGCATAAACCGCTGTATCGTCCTGCATATAGAGCTGTGGAAGTTCTATGATCTGTAGGTAAATCTGAAACAAATATATTGTAGAGTAATGGAGATAGGATGCTGCCCTGAGGCATTTCCTTCCTGGATTTCTTGTATTGTTGACATCTTTTGGTCAGCTGAAATTTGAAAGGTTACTGTTAGATAGGTATGTATCACATATGTTAATTAAATAATGTGGGAGTCTAGCTCTGTCCATTTTGAAGATAAGTTGCCTTTTTCCAAACCGTGTCGTATGCCTTTTTCTATATCCAATATAGCTAATCCCTGTTTTTTGTTTCCTGTTGAACTTAATTTTCGTATCACTGATTATTCTTTGCCAGTTGTAGTTCGCAATTTCTCTCCTCTTCCTAAATCCGAACTGGTCTTCTTGGATAATTCTTCTTCTATCAGCATGTTTTTGTCAGTCTCTTGAAGATTATTTTTTCTAGTATTTTTCCCATCGTTTCTAGGAGAGAAATAGGCCTATAGTTTTCCGGTCTTCTTCCGTCTTTCCTGGGTTTTAGGAGGGAATAATTTTTGCGTGTTTCCAGTTGCTTGGAAAGTGTCCTTTTTCCAAGCAAAAATTTGTAGATGAAGTAGAGTTGGACAATTATCTTCTTTGGAAGTTCCTTTAGTGTGATGTTGTGGATTCCTTCGTGTCCTGGGGCTCTGCTTCCTTTAAGTTTCCTGATGATTCTTCCTACTTCGTATGGGCTGGTGTAGTCTTCTTCTTCTATTTGGAAATATGTTTCTTCTTTTTATTCTGTTGTATTCTTCTTCTACTTCTTGTCTTGTTCTTGCATCTGACATGTTTTGGTTTTGTCTATGCGTAGCTGCTAATCTTCTTGCTATTGCATCCACTTTTCCTTGTGTTTCGAAGTGAGTTCCTTCTTCGTCGATGATTTGTGGGCATCTTTTGTTTCCCTCTTCTTTTGGCTTTCAGCATTTTCCAGACGTTTCCATGTTGTTCTTCAGCTTTCCTTATGTTGTTATGCCACTGGTTTTCAGTAAGACTCCTCAGTCTTACTCTTATTTCTTCTGATAGTGCGTCTCCATAGTCCTTGAATTCCTGTCTTCTTGTTCTTTGGAATGCTCTTCTGGCCTTATTTCTGTCCTTTATGATGTCCTGTAGTTCCGTAGGGATAATTAGTCCTTTGTTGTTTCGTCATTGATTTTGGTACGTTGTCCTCCATGGCTTGTTGTATTTTTCTTGTTAGTTCTTCTATTTTTCCCTCGACTTCTTCTATGGATTGGAATTCTCTTTTCATCTCTATTTGATTAAGTTGTCTTCTATAATTTGGCCAATTTGCATCCTTCCATCTCCATCTTTCTACCGGATCTATTGTTGGTAAGTCAATTCTTGAAGTCATCTTTCCTATCACTGGTTTGTGATCCGAACTGTATTCAAAGTAGGCTCTTACATCTTCTATAATGACGTCTTTTGTGATGAAAAAGTCCAACGTTGAGTTGTGTTGATCTCTCTGGGGGCTGATTCTTGTGGGTTCGTCTGGAGCAAATATCATTTTGTTCCTATCTTCTGTGTATCTTAGTAGAGCTATGCCGGGTCTTGAATTTGCATAACATCCCCAGGCTTCATGTTTGGCGTTGAAATCCCCCGCTAAGACGACGGTTGGTGCTGAGTTAAGCATGGCATCTACTTTTCTTCAATTGCTAGAATCTCCGAATGTTTCCTGTAAATAGAGAAAATATTAGTGTTATCCGATTTTGACTCCTATATTTCAAATTCGTTTGTGTCTACGGCTATTTGGTTCCATTCGATGTTTATTTTTAACGTAAATAGCCACTCCTCTTTTGTTTGGTTTCGTCTCTTCTTCCGATTCCATCATAATTTGTTTATTCTTGGCAGTTGTGTTGTCGTCATGTAGAGTGTTTCCCGAGAGGCAGATGATGTCCGGATTGTGTCTTATCACTGTCTCCCGCAGTTCGTTGATTCTTAGCCGTAGTGAGGCTAATGTTGTGTTGCAGTATCTTCAGATGTTTAATTGGCATTGTAGAGATCTTCATACTTCATAAATACCATTGCTTGTTCTGCAAAGGACTTCGCTGACATTAGTTCTCTCTTCATATCCTGTAGAAGTGCTACCATTTTTTCCACGTTAACGATCTTGTTGATCTCAGCCATGAATTTTTGATGTCCTCTGATGTGGATCTCTGTTGTGGTTGTGATTGTGTTCCTTTTGCTGTTTGGGCATAGGAGACAACCGCTGAGTGTAGTTCTGAACGCAGAAGGATGAGGTGGAGGCACTACTTTTGGTTGTGGTGCGTTCCTGTTTCTTCTGGCTGCCTGTTGGTCTAAGTACTCAATGTGTTTTGCACACATCGGGTAGTTAGATGTATGTTCACCTCCGCAGTTGCAACATAGGACCTTGTTTGATCTATCCTTGGGTAGTGGACAGTTTCTTGTAGGGTGGTTTGCCGCGCATTTCATGCATCTTGGCGTTCTGAAACAATTCCTCGCTGAATGGCCGAAGTTTTGGCAGTTATAGCACTGCGTTGCCCTTGTTGGTTTGGAGTACGTGTCCCATCTGACACGTATATTTTGTAACCGTTGATCTTCTTTACCTGCTTAAGATCCTGAAACTTGTCGACCTGTAGTAGATATGATTTGCTGGACTTGCCTTCTTTGGTTGTCTTCATGTGTGTTACTTTGGCAACAATTCCTTGTTCCCTAAGTTCTGCCTCCACATCGTCGAGGTCCATTCCTGGGGCAGCTTTCATGACCAGTTTCTTGGTTACTTCTGATTTTCTTGTATATGTATGGAATGCCGTGTTTGTCTGTATGAAGTCATGCTTTAGTTTTTCGTAATCTTGCATAGATTTGGTGAATATTCTTGTACCGGCTTTTCCTGCCGGTGCGATTTGGAATTCTCTGTGGCCTAGAAGTTGAGCTACATCCTTAATAAATGCAGAGTAGCTACTAATTTGTCCAGCGATGACTAATGGAGGGATCCTTTCCTTCTTTTCCTTAATGTTTCTTTCTTCAGTTGGAACCGTTTCCAACACTTGGTACCTATTTTTTGTTACAACTCCGGATCCGGTTCCGGAGCTTGTTGTCGGTTTTGGTCTGTTATCCTCATTAGAATTCCTTCTATTCCTTTTCACTGGCTGAAAAGGTTCTTCCTCCATTATTTCAATAGTATTCTCAGCCATTATGCTGTTGTCTTCCTGATTTTTGCTCGTATTTTCGTCTAAGTTATTTTGTAACTTCGAATCCTGGGCGGGACCACCCTCTCCTTGAGGTGGGCCTATTTCTCCTGGATTTAAATAGGCTTCTATGAAGTGGGAAATCTTTCCTAAAAGGGTTAGAACCTGAAATTATTTTAGTTAATTTGTTAGTAAATTCTGATTTATCAAGAGAATTAGTCTTGACAAAGACTAAATCACTGATATCCTTATTTTTCTCTACATGAAAAATTTCAGCCAACGTCAACCGTTCAGTTGACCGCCGACCGGATTTTGGTTGGGCTAAATGTTTGCCGTCAGTCGCTGGGACCTTAGCGTGTAAGAAGTTCGTAGCTGGTTTAGACTGTGATCCTAGACACGTCTGCACAGTAGCAAGTCTCACCTTTTAATCTGAGCTGAGAACTGAGCTGAACTAACAGACTCTTTCGTCGAAGCAGTTGCTTATATAGTCCATCTTGGCGCGCTTCTCTCGAACGATTCTTGGTAACGCTTCTTGTGATTTACCCTGTGCGAGTATAGGTAGGAGAGGTCATACTCATCGGTGTCGTTGCCTAATTTATTTTTGTCTTTTACCTTTTTCATGTAGTCGAAAACCTTTTTGAGCACTATTTATTTGATTTAGACTGTTAGCACTGTTGGGAATAGAAATAAAAAAAGTAAGGGTAGCGAGATATGGTAAAAATTTAAAAGTGATCGCTAAAAGTGATCACAAGTAATCGCTAAATTACCCTAGGTGGACAATACACCCGTTTAAGGAAGACAGCAGCCAGGGCGTTAGACTGTAGCGGACCTGGACTTATGAGAAATAGCGAGTCTAACTGCTCTGACAAAATCCCAGAAATAACGATAACTGAGCCAACCTTTGTAACCGTTTTAAAAGTTTTAAAAAATTAATTATTATAATTCCTAGTAAACATTCAAAATAATGTTGCTCACGCCATTTATCCACCGGGCTCGTGAGCATCTAACCTACTCCAAGAATAAAACTGTAGTCCTAATGGTTCCGACGTTGACGATCTCAAAATTGGAGAGTTTTCTCTGTTACAGGAAAAAAATTTTGCTTGAGTGGTCCTTCACGACAAAAACCGAATAATTTCCTTTTTCTCATGTATTTTTAAATAAATATTTATTTTAGACCCTTACCAGGAGACCTAAAAGTTGCCAGAACTATATTTTATTGGCTCAAGGTTATCTAAATAGCTATGGATAAGGGAACAATAACCCGTTTGCTTAGCCACACAATTCTATATATTATTATGGTGGATATTATGTTCTTCCTGTAATAGATCCAACATTTCTTCCAGCCGAGTACCTAAGAGCGTAAAAAAAAATATATTCTTTCTACACGCCATATCAGCATTTGGATAATTCAAGTCGTACCCATTTTAAATTTATTTTTTATTGAACACTGAAGATTATCGATGAACGAAAGTTTTTAATAAATTTTGTTTGCAACAAAACAATAAAAGGATAGCTTTGTTTTAAATTTTCCATTTAATTTTTTCTGAGCTTGTTTCCTTAAAAGGATAAACTATTAGGGAATGGCGGCCATTTTATTTTATGCATGTATATGTGTTGTAATAATTGGTGAATTACCGCTTAATATAAATACTCTTCTCTCTATATTTGTTTTTCTACAGTATACCTAATCTTTTTGGTAATATTCCCGTTGTCTTTTTTATCTCCCTTGTGTCTGTTAACTTTCTCTATTCTCTATCCACAGATTGGATGGCGCCAAAAATTCTCTTTTCTTTTCTTTTTCTTCCGTACCTCACACTTGTAATTCTTGTATTTGAGATGCAAAGAACCGCGACCAGGATACGTCTACCAGACTAAAGTCCAAGCCTATAGTTGAGCCGCTGAAAAGATGGAATGATCACGTGAATGGCACGCACTCTTAAATATTCCTCTCCCTATGTTATCACTTTTCCCACGTTTACACCGCTCAACAAAAACTAATACTCTCGCTATAAGATATTTATACCGTTTTTTACAGATTATTGATTTACAATAAATTTAAACATTTTATTGCTTTTGCGTGTATAAATATATCAAAATTAAAACTTTAAATAAAATTAAGAGATAAATTCATTTTATAAATTTGATGAAATGCGATTCGTTTGAATAGAATACAAATCGTTGTTCACAAGAATACAAAAAATACAAATACAAATTAATTTACGTACGCTTGAACTCTACAAACAATTTTTAATACTGCCAACAAAATTCACCAGCGAAAGTGAAACATAAATTATTAAATTACCATAGATAAATAATTGACGGTAATAATAGACGGTGTAAACATCTATCAACAAACTTGAAAGCATTTAAAATGTGGTCATTGAGAAGAATGATGCGCATACCTTGGGTGAGTAGAGTTCGAAACGATGACGTCCTTAATAGAGCCGGCGTGGAAAGAGAACTCTTTGAATTAATTAAAAAACGCAAGATTGGTTACCTTGGGCACATATTGAGAGGAGCAAAATATGAAATACCACAGTTAATCCTACAAGGGAAGATCGAAGGTAGGAGCGGAGCCGGCGGCGCAAACAATTATCCTGGTTAAGGAATATTAAAGAATGGATAGGAATACTCAATACAGGTGAGCTGTGTCACGCCGCCAAGAACAGAATTCTAGTAATGAGATAGTCGCCTACTCACTTGGTGTATGGCATGTTAAGAAGAAGGTGTAAACAGTTTCTCAGAAGATCTTAGACTGTCGATGCTTGCATGCAGTAATCATGCGACCTTTAATTTCATGTTTTAAGCGGCCAGGGTATAGTACCGTTTCCTCTGTAACCACCACTCTATCCATATAGAGGGTACAAATGTAGAATCTTCTAATATTATTATGTTCCTAACAAAATAATAAAAGGATAGTTTGGTTTTAAATTTTTCATTTTATTTCTTTTAATATAATTTCTTACTAGGATAAACTATTAAAGAATGGCGCCCATTTTATTTTAATTTTAAAGATAATACAAATAGCTTCTTTATGATTTTTGAAAAAACCACACCCAAACTCTCAGACCACGAGCAGAAGTGTCTAGATTGTTTATATACTTAAGTAAATAGTTTGCTCAGGTTACACCTTTAGCTCTAAATTGTGTATTGGTAAGCACAACATCTTTGTTTGTTTCGTCGATAGATTTGAAGAAATGCTGTGGACTAACGAGGAGATTTTAAATCGTAGGGTATATGTCATGTGTATCCTTATTCTTTGATACTAAAAGTGTACGTTCACTCAACGAATTTTAATTTTTGTAGTTAGCAATGATGTTCAAGAACACTTTATTAATAAGCTTGTCTTTTGTTAAGATAAAAATGTTGAAAATTCGGTGGAAATAAATTCAGACCATTTTATTTTTCGTTACAAATACAACCTTTATACATCAATACAATCATTGTTCGTTTCAATACATCTCAATCACATTCACTTTCAAATTCCAATTCTCGATTAAATGCGACGTTGAATTCACGATTTGGTAAGGTCAATTTTAGCTAAACTAACAAGCGGGCAAAGTTTACATATCTCCCCATTCATCTGTAAGATTGGGATTCAATAAACTGACAAAAATTCTATAGTTAAAATGTCCTTTTCACATGTCATCCTTGTACTTTTTCGCCGTTCACGAGGCTTTGATGGAAACATTGCCGAAATATTAATCGCAAAACTGAGCATAAACTGAATTGGAGCTGCAAAAAAATTTGTTTCAAGCAAATTGAGCTATTGGAATGCAGTCGCTAAATGATGACAACACTGAACCTTTGACGAAATTTAAAGTAATTGAAATGACATCGAGCAACGAGAAGTAATTACTATTTTATTGGAATATACCACAATTTAAAGATATAAAAGTTTATTGACGTTTAAATCTCCACTTCGGAAATCGTTCTCAAAATACAAACATTAATAATTTAAACAAATTTTATTTTTTATTACTTGGTGAAAATTTTTTCTAATAATTTAATTTTGTCTGACTCACTTATACATTTGACCAATTCAGACTTTATTAATACATTAAAAGTACACTTTAAAATGATAATATGCCAATATGAGATTTGTTTTTTGTTTTTTTTGCACATAATTTACTATAGAAGTACTAACATAGAATTTAAATGTTATTATGGCATGTGGTTGTCTTTTTAAAGACGAATTACATGCATTATTTTTTCTAATTGATATTCTCCAGTTAAAGTTGATTTCATGTGATCGAATGAACTATCTTGCAATAAAGTCTTCCCAGGAATGCAACTCAGCAATATTGCCAATATCATTTTAAAGTCGTCTACTTTAAAATGTATAATATATGTCTGAATTGCCAATATAAGTAAATTAGTTGATATTAAATTATTAGAAATATTTTTCACCAAGAACAACATACAAAATTTGTTTAATTTGTTTATGTTTGTATTTTAAGAATTATTTCCATAGTGATTGAATGGTTTCCAAGACTGAAACGTCAATAAACTTATTGTAACCTTTAATTGTGGCTTATTTCGAATAAACTAGTAATTACTTTAAAATGCCACATGAAAATAGCTTCAGAACAATATTGAGCAATGAGAAGTCAGGGGGCTTATCTTAAATAGCGAATTAGCTGAACCGCAAAGCTTACTGAGAGGTTTTTAATTTGTTTATTCTTCTACAATTTTTTAAAAGAAATTAGAATACATAATGACGGTAATTAGATTTTTTTATTTCGATGCTGGAGCGGCCGGCAAACCGTCTTAAGTTATTTCAACCTTCGTCAGTTATCATCAGAGCGGAATATGCCACCCTGCTCTGAATCAAAACACAAAATCTAATCCCGTCGTGGGGACATATAGTTATCGAAATAATATATTTACAGACGTAACAAACGCCATCTAATATCAACAAGAGAAGAACTTTCGCTAGGTAAGAAATCTTATGATTCCTCTTATTGATATTAGAACAGTTTAACATAATTAAAGTTAATTTAATTATAAATCCAATCTATAAATGTTATAAATAAACCTGAAAACGAAATAGTTTTTAAAAACCTGTTTAGAATATTTAAAATATTTTAATTGAAATTTTTAACAGTTTTTTATTATCAGATAATTAACCTTCTTTTTTTTAGATCTTTTAAAGAAATCACCATCTGCTAGAATAATGTTTACATCTTCAGGATTAATGCTTTCCTTGGCGGGGGGGGAGGGGGTGGGGGGGGGGGGGGGGGGGGCGGGAAGTTTTCGGGGAGAGACTAGGTTCAAATATTATGAAACTAATGATTTAGAAATATAATTAGCTCAAAGTTTTTGTCCTCATAGTCTGCCTGCAAGATTAGCTTTGCTAAAAAATTGAAAAAGTACAAATATCCCCTTCAAACCTCTTTATTTCGATCCAGGTCTTGTTAGAACAGATATGTCACGAACAGTTTATGAATCGTCAAATGTCGTGGCCACAATTTATTTTAGGATTTTTTGTATTTGGATTAACAATGTTGGATAGTCCCATTGATCATAGATACATCCCAAAAACTACACCATATATATCGCTAAAAATCCCCCGCTACTCCTCCCGTAACCCCCCCCCCACCCCCCCCAATATTAAATTCAACCTATGTAACATGTTCGAACGAGAAGCGCAAATTCACTCCTTTGATTAATAATAAGACATGTTTAATAATAGTTCTTCTTTCTTTCTCTGTCCGCGGTTAATGAGATAAGCCAGAACATTTCAACCCACAAAATGTGTATTTACCTCTCTTATGGGGCCCAAGACATCCAGCAAACTATCGGCGGCTGCATTATTACGCAAAAAAAAAAATAAATAAAATAAACAATAGAATAAAACAAATCTTCCTACTCATATCCCAACTCGATAATATTCCAAACAAAGACACTGTAAAGACAAAAATATAATATAATTACCGTACTTGTGAAATCCCCCTAATTCCCCAACCATACACACCCAGCACAACCGTCATACTACAATACCCCACGCAACTCAACACCAGCCTCAAACCAAAGTGTAACATCACGTCACCTAAACATAAAAAATCCGGTAAACAAAACATAAAACCCAACAGGTCTTATATACCAATGAAGCACTCAAAAACCCCTTACCACACATCCCAATATCACAAAATCATTTAGTGTAAGTGCCCACCCCTCCAGTCCACCCCTACAAGGGGTAGGCCCTCGCAAACCCACCAGGCACCGTTACCCTCCCCAACGCTCACGCCCTCCATCCTCAACCAATAGCGCAACTAATCCAATTGTAAATATACAATGAACATATCCCTACATACGGTGGCACCAAACTCCGACCACGTCATTTCAAACGAAAATATCGTAACCCTATCCCAAGAATCCAAGTCAATCAACACTCCAACCTGCGCAATCCCGGCACACCAAAAACACAATCCTCTACCACACTACATCACTCCCTCCGAATACAAACAGACAGTAACCAACAAAGCCTATCACCCTAAACCCCCCAACCCCAATGGCCCCCCTATAATAACACATACGCAATACTACCCTCATACCCAAACCACCCCCATCCCCCCTCCCCACGCCTTCCCCCCGCTTATCGTCCCCACCCCCCCAGTACTTAAATATGCAACATGCACTGTCCGTCCGAAATACAAACACAAAACTAACCACCAATCCCACCCCATCCCCCTACAAACCAACACAAAAAACACAACTACCCACCATACCCCCACCCCTCACACTCCCCCACACACCTACCCTACCACCCACTCAACCACCCCACCCCCCCACCCCCCATACCCCCGACCGAGCCCTCCACCCCCACCCCCACCACCAAACTACCACACCCCACACCCCCACACCACACACCCCCCACCACCAACCCCCCCCCCCATACACCCCAACACCCCAAACCCCCCCCACCCCCCCACCACCCCCCCCCCTCCCCCCCCCCCCCCCCCACCCCCCCCACATCTCAACCCCCCCCCCCCACACCCACCACCCCCCAACCACCCCCCCCCCCACCACCCCCAACCCCACACCCCCCCCCTCAACCCCCCCAACTCTTCCACAACCAACCCAATAAAATACCAACAACTACCCACCCTGACCACCTTACGCCCACTAAATATCCAGACCCAACCCCACACCCCTTAACCCCTCCCAACCAAACCAAGCCCCCCCAAGCTCCCCTTACCACCAACAACTAACCCCCCCCACCTATTCCCACACCCCCCATCCTCCTCATCTTTAACCCACCATAGGCCATAAACCCAACCACCCCCCCCCCCAATAAACGTATTCACACAAATACAAAAACTAAATAAAAAAAAACCAAAAAAAATGTACCCTCCACCAAACCCGCAAAAAAAAAATCCCACACCCGACAAACCAACAAACCACCCCCCCAAAAACCCCTTAAGCTACAAACCACCCTCCATAAAAACCCCCACTCACCACCACAGCAAGACACCACCCACTAGACCTTAACTCCAAACAAAAAAAACCCCACCCCCGCCTCCTCTTCCATCACCCAGAACCAAAACTAAACAGCACATCCCAACCCCCTTCAAGCTCAACTTGCAAAACACCAATTATTAGCAACACGAAATAACCCACAGGGCATCCCACTCCGACACACAGCGTCTGACCCATACAAAAAGACTACCCCTCAGACTACAAACCTAAACCTGTAATAGAACCCTTTCTAAATATTAAATAAATCAGAATCAAACAATGAACTAACTGCGTTGGCCCAATGCCCCCCCATGCAACAAACAAAACAATACATACCCAACACAACATACCCCAAAACCACCCCACCAACCCCCCATCCCTCCACCTAAACGTGTCAACCACCTCCCCTCACCCCCCCCCCAAACCCATAATAAAACTCCATCACCTCCTTATCACACCCCCATCCTTCCACAATCCAGCCACTCCCTTAGCACCCGACTATTCCTGCGACCCTCTGCCCCATAAAAATCAGCCCCCCTTACCCCACCAAACCTCCTCTCAACTCGGTCTCCTACCACCACCCACTCAAATGCAACCACAATTGCAGCAATCAGGAGAGTAGTTTGATGGTCCTTCAAGACGAATAAAAACTACTTAAAAAAAATTTCAAATAAATGCGAATAGTTACATTAAAAGCATTATTATCACTAAATATACCCAATACCCCCTAACGATCAACATACAAAAACTCATACCTATACCCTCAAAACACACAACTATCCACCTTCAATAATCCACCCACCCACCCCACAAAACGCAAAATAACAATAAAAACTCAGAAACTACTGTAATATACTTCATATCAATAATTTACTTACTGTTTCACGTCATTATCATTGTACGGTAGATCGAAGTTGACACAGTTGCCCAAAGTAATAAAAATAAAATCCTGAATCTCCATTTTAAAATCAAAATTAGGTCCACATTAACTATTGCAAAAGTGGATTAGACATCAAAACAAAATTAATAATATACACACACTAATAAATAATAATAATAGGTAATTTAATAATGCACAACTAATTTTGTTCTATAAAGAAACAGATTTTAAAATTAAATAGGTAAAAATATAAACCAAGAGAAATTTCACTTTACAATTCAAAATAATACCTGAAACAACACTATGACAACCCCCACCCGACCACAACTGGTCAAATAAGATAACGCCCAAAAACAAAAGAGCCCCCCACTACCCCAACCATATCTGAGACGATTCCCGTAACAACAGAGATACGAACCAAAGATCAACCTCCCCACGCTAACATAATTCATACACCAACATAACCAGAAACCACTAATCCAGTAGTGTTCAAACTTTAAGTATACCATACAACTCCCACAAACCCACAACCCACCCACAAACCCACCCACAAATATAACATATCCTAAACCTCAACATCCTCTTGCAATCCTAGACCCTTACCTACCCAACTCATCCTACCACCCTCACCAATACACCCCCCCACACCCCACCAAAATAAAACCCCTCGCACCTACCATAAAATCCACCACCCTACCCCAAAACCCCCACACCCCAAACAAAACACCAACCCCCATACAAACCCCCAAAACACACCATACAAAAACCCACCCCCCCTTTCCAATCATCCCCTCCATTCAACCTCACACCACCCTCAACCCACCTACCCACCTACCAAATCCATAGACATCTAAACCATACTACTTATCTACGTGCCAATTAACGAACCAACGTTGGGTACAGTGACCCACTGTAAACACCCGACGTCCCTATGGACGTCCCAATACCTCCAGATTATGGATCCACCCCCCCCCCCCCCCAGACGGATCCCTGGACGTAATTGGACTACAAAGACTACGAAGTAAGACGTACTTTGCGTGGACTAAATATGGACTAACACTGGACGTCCGTGCTCGGACGTATCCCTGGACGTCCATACTCAGAGTACTTTCCCTGGACGTCCGAACTCAGACGTATTTTGGACATCCGACATTTACCAATTAAGGGATCAAATAGCAAATAATTTCAATAAAATAAAAAATTATTTACATTAATAAAATAATAAAAGCGAAAAGGTTAAATCATGACTAATTAAAAATTGTATGGTTTAATATATCCAAAACATGTTTTTTTTTTTAAGGTAAAGTGTAAAAGTATTTTATTTCTAGATAATTCGTTACAATTGTTTTATTATTCTAGTTATCACGATGATATAATGTTTGCTAATTCTAATAAGTAAAAATGTGATTTTTATCAACCAAGATGAATCTGAAACCATTTTTCAAAGATGAATAAATGGTAGTATATACTCTGGCTGAACAAAATAATGATGATGATGTTAATTGTCATTGTCTGTCATATCATACCTATTTAAACAAATGGCAAAGTTTAATTATTAATGCTTTAATAAACGAAATAAAAAAATTCGGAGGTAAGTTTATTTTTTACATATTATGCTTAAAACAAAACGATTTGTTTCTAAGCGTCATCAACAGAGAAAGGTTACGAAAAACGTAGAGATTATTGTTGAAAATATAATAACCTCGATATTCCATCTCCTCTCAAACCTTTATTCGAATCCCTAACTGATCATTTTGATGAGAGTTTCATTCAAATAGTTCAGGTTACAATACTTCCGATTTAAACTTTTATTAACACGTTAAGTACCTAAAATAATCCAAATTACCACGTGGAACGACCATTCCGGTGATCTTTCTTTACAAATCTCTCTTTCAATTGAACTGAAGAATGGGTCTGAACATGGTTGTAACGAGAATTCTGGTGAACCTATCGATATGTTTTTAATTTTTCTAATAAGTTATTTAACTGGACTTTGTCCTTTAATACTAGGTGATTTATTCTTCTTCTTATGGTGCCCTATCCAATTAGTGGATGTTGTCGACAATTCGGCATACTGCTTTCGATCTTGTGTGGCTCTAAAAATTGCATGGGTATCGAGGTTTTCCAATCCCTTATGAGGTGATTTATTAAAAATTCATAAAGAAGTTTTCTTATTTGAGTTCAAATGCTAGAACCCTTCTTCTTCGCTTCACCCAGAGAACAAATACTCTGATCCATATGATTCAAATTTCAATGGTATTTTTTATCTTCACAAAAAAACAATGTTATAGAAATTTGTGGTACATTTTGATGGAATCCCACTAAAAAAAGAGTTTTAGGTAGTCAGTCATATCCTATCTTGTGTAATTTTGTTTATATATCCTAAAATTGTAGATTTAATAGGCATTTACGATGGTTATGAGAAACCAAAATTTGCAAATGAATGTTTGATTGATTTTGTAACAGAATCTGTTTTTTTTATTAGATAGTTCAAGCTAAAATAATTAAGCATGGATGATAAAGTTTGTGGGGTAGTTAGATTACTGTTACATGTTGATTTATCATTTAGGATAATGAGTTTTTCCAAAATTGGTGAGAAGACCATAATGAATTTGTTAGGAAAAGCTATAAGAAGCTGATCTGGAATAAAATCAAGGAAAAGATAGTTGGCTAGGGAAAAAGCAATATAAAGCTTTTGAGAACACACATATAGCTCTTGATTTTAAAAGGTTTGTAACTTGTAAACATAAATCAATTTAAGGTACATTTAAGAATTTACACTACACTTAAGTGGCCACAACAGCCGGTGAAGCATATTGTTTAAGTGTGTCTTATATGTAATTGAGATGGCAAATTTTACCAACCAACATAAATGTTCAGGTCTGGCTATGAGATTGCTTAAGAACTACACTAGCTTATGAGATAAAGGTTTGTTGTTGGCCATATATTTATATTATACAGTTATTTTTATTTTTTACGTATAAAAGTGTAATTACTGCTCATAGTCATTAGAAATAAATACCATGGTAGGGTTGGTATTCTTCTAATTCAGGTGAGATTCATTAAAAATACAGCACTTGAAATTCGTGTGTTTAATTTTACTTTGGACTTATATGATTTATTCACAAGAACCAAAGTATAATGAACTAAATCTGAACTTAGTTTGTTCAATTATGAATGTACAATAATTTTGTTTTCAGATGTTGCTTGGAAAAACTCCAAAACCAGCGTTGCCATAAGGAAGGAAGTTGAAACTTGATAATGAAATATCTGAGGAAAATATTTAAAGAGAGGGCAGATAAAATTTAACTTTGCAGTTGCATTAGCAAATATGATTAATTTTGTAATGAATAAAATGGGTGGTTCATGGACAGAAAGGAACAGTCCAAATTTTTTTGAGATTGACTTATATATATTAAAAATAAATACCTAAAAATTATGTCCACTGTTGAAAGAAAACAAAGTCTCATATTAGGTATTGATATTTTTCATACTTATGATTTCAACTTTAAAACTCAACAATTGACTTGTCTGCTTTTAATTGCTGACCACACAATTGTAAGTGAAATCAGAATAGGAAGAGATAAGGGAAGTTGAATGATTCTGTTGTCAAGAACCACTATTCAACAATTTTGGTCAATTTCTTTAGCAGTATTCACAATCCTTCTTTCTCTGTGTAGACAAGTGTAGTCAAAGATCCCATATCAGTCACAGCCATATTCACTCTTTTAACATTAATAATTTGTGACGCGCATGCTTACAGTGTCTTAATACCAATAAAGGTCTTGGTCCAGACATAATATTATAACTTATTTTTAAGGAATTGTGCATTCTTTTTATGTAGGCATCTATGTCTTATTTTTTATAAATCTCTGACTGAGGGTCACTTTTCATCACAATTTATTTATTGATTTTATCCTTAACTCATTGATTCCTAATTATAGTTCCATTTTAATTCTTTCTGCTATTCCTAAAAATTGTCGAGGCTTTACAAACTGATTTTTAGACAGTAAATTTGAAGAATCACTTCATACAGGCAGGGTGGTTTACTTACTGCCTATCCGTTCAACTTCTACTAATTAACACTGATTATGTTATAATTGCATTAAAAACCATTTTTATGTTGATTAGATTTATACTGCGTAGCATCAACTGTTCTTGTACATTGTGTAGACCATATTCGTATTCTGGTATGATAAATTTCTTGAATCTAGATTCTCTTATAAAAGTGTTATCTTTTAATCTTTATTTTTCAACTTGTTTAATAAAATAACCAATCTACTGAAATTGCTTCAGCTAGTTTGTTTTCATATTCCTTCCCATTCACCGTGTCAGAATTTACATTTCCATGTTCCATACCGCAGAACTAATTATTTTCACACATAGAGATGGTCTAAAACTTTTATATCAATAGCTTTAGGTACTATTTGAAGCACTTAAATGCTAAATGAAACTTATTATAAATGTGTACTTATTTATTTTATTTATGTATAATTTATTTTTATCTGTAAATTTTGTCTATATTTCTATAATGTTGCATGTTTGTATAATTTTGACAGTGAATTTGTTTCCATTTGTTATTAATAAATAAATATAATATTATGCAATAATAAATGTTAGTTCCTTTAAACATTTATGTTTTTTATTACACAAAATTATTTTATATTGCTATAATGTTACATTTTTGCATAATTTTGACAGTGGATTTGTCCTGTTTGTTAATAATAAATAAATGTAATAATAAATGTAAGTTTCTTTAAACATTTACGTTTTATTTTCCAAAATACATTCTTAATATGCACAGGATGACTTCACTTTAAGTACTTTATACAATGGAGTTGACGTCTAATTTACATCCTCAGCGCTAAAATAGATGTCCGAAAACATCATAAAAGTCCGTCAAGTAAGTCCTCTGGACGTATTATGGACGTCCGATTAAGGTCCAATTAACGTCCCGGTACGTCTATTTTACGTTCCGCTGGGGACGTAAAAATGAACGTCCATAGGACGTTTGGCGCAGCGACATTCGGACCAATATAGGACGAAAACGACGTAAATATTACCAAAGCGGACGTTCAAGGGACGTCCCTAAAAGTCTGTGAGTGGACGTACTATGGACGCCCACTGGACGTACATGTGGCTATTAGGGGAGGTTTCTTCGATCATGATCAGTTCTAAAGGCACATCTCATGCGTGCTCAATAGGGTTTTATATCTGGGACATCGCAGTCTACTATAAACGGTGAATACCTTCTGTCTCAAGGTAGTCATTAACCTCTTGTGTTTTATGTAGGCAGGCGTTATCATCCATAAATACACAATTTTCACTCATCAGCACCTCGCGATAATCTCTATATGAGGTTCTAAAATCCTTGTGATATAACCTTTGTCCCTTTTAGAAGTTCCGTCAATAACCACTAATTCCGTGCGTCTACCTGCCAGAATACCTGCCAACACATATCACTGCACCAGCGAAAGAATGCATGGGATCGGCATGTGTTAGTTGTGCAAATCCTTATTGCACAAAACTCTTGCCAAGCCACAAGTTCGCCGGCTCTCACTATAGTCCTATGTGGAAGCTAAGGAGCTCTTATTGGTCAACGACTCCTCAAACCTGACTGAAACTTCAAACTCTATGACTTGTATACTGTTATTTCAAAACGACATTCTAACAAAGCTTTACCAACGTCAGATGAGAACTATGGCGCAAAATAAGTAGCAAGCAAGTAAAAAGCCTGAGAGATTTGCACAACCCTTGCACAAGTAATGACATTAGGTGATAAAATTCATTGAAGCGAGGTAGATTAATTCTTGGAAATAGGAATTACTCCCACCCCGCTCCAATGCTCTAGACCATCCACTTTTCTCCCGATAGCACAATCATCGATCTGTATTGCTTGCTTGGGCCTGTCCGCGCTCTTAGCTACTCCCAGTTTCAAGTGACTTCTATACATCGAGAATGTTGGGTCCCTCTTGCTGATTTTATTTGGGTTTTGTTGGTATTTTTTTTGTGGCTTGCACCTTTTGTTTGTAGGAAATACACTGCTATGCCAAAGGTAGAGCGTGATTTCCTTCCTTTTGATAGAGCTATGATTATATAGAATTTATATATGAATACTAATGTTTGCTTTTTTGGGTCCTTCTCGTAATTTCTATCTATGGTACACCATCATACCTTAATATCCCCCACAGGACCTGGCTTGATTAGTCTTTTAACTTAGCGAATTTTGTTCTGGATTTTTTCTTCATCATATCTAGTACACTTATTTGTTTCATATCTCTGAATAGGAACCATTCAGCGACGTACCTGGCAAGTTTGCAGCTTCTCTAAGGCAGTTGTTATAATATGCTGCTTGAAACTATTTTTTTGCTGTAACTTGTGTGTTCCCATGCAAGAGATGCGTATGTAATTACTGGTTGTATGATGCTGTTTATTATACTATATAAACAATATATTACATAATAACAACGACTTCTAAATGTATATACAGTTTGCTGAATTTCAAATCAGTTTCCCTTGGTTTTCATCATTAGGTAGTTAGCGATTCTTTGAAGTAAGTGGACGTTTCAACCATTGCAGTCACTAGTGCATAGTAAAGAAAGTCCAGGAGTGACGGTGGGATTCCCAGGACGATACTGTTTGAGTCCCGGACAAACTCAGCTAATGAAGGCAATTCTTCTCATTTATGGTTTCGGTGCATACGTCACGACATACCCAATTTTCTATAGACGGACATGCCTCTTGAGGACGGAGTTACGACTGTGTGCGTGTAAATCAAAATCCTATTCATTTTCTAAAAGTCGTTATTTTAATTACTCTAAAACATAAAGATAGGTTTATACAGGGTGTTTCAAAAAAAGGTAACCCCATCTCTAATGTAGGTAAAAAACTGAAAAATAGTTGGGGATTGCTTAGTAAAAAATTTTTGTAGCGCCATCCGTTTTCAAGATACAGGGCGGTAAAGAAAAAAAAATTACGCATTTTTTACGATTTAGCCGAAACTACTGGCAACATCGTAATGAAATTTTATACGAATATGTTTTGAAAACTGATACATCGTATTAATTTATTTTTATATCTGATTCTCATAGAGGGCGCTAGTTACAAGGATCGTACAAAGTATTAGTCAATATAACTTTTTTAAGAGTATAATTATTAATCAACATTTCAAGTAATCTTAAACATCATTCAATTTTACACGAAAAAGGTACTCTTGGTAAAACTCGATACTGTGTACCGTTTTCGGAATATTTTTATTTGAAAATTATGAAGTAATAATTGATGCTGGTATAAAATAGTTAGTAATTAAACAAAACACACAAGAAGAAAATTAAATTATTGGCTAAGATCTTAAAATAAAATTCAATTAGAGTAAGTGTTCAAAATGCCCTCCGTTTTCGCGAATACACAAGTCTATTCTTTTTTCTAAAAATTCCATTAACCTTCTAAACGGTAGGGGATCAGCTATGATGTCATTAAATTTACGTTGAATTCTTTCTTACAATTTTTGAAGTGAATTTACCTCTGTAGCATAGACTTTTTCCTTAATATACGACCAAGCTGCGTAGTCCAAAGGGTTAAAATTGCATAACCGAGGAGGCCAATGAATCGGAGCTTCTGCACCTCTACCAATTCATCGATTCAGAAAATGATTACTCAACCAATTACGACACCTTCTATCAAAGTGTGGTGGAGCTCCATCGTGCATAAAAAATAAAGATCTTCGCTCATTTAGCGTTAAATCTTCTAATATCTCGAATAAGGAATTATTTAAAAAATCAAGATACACATTTACACACCATTTAAGTTTCCAGGTAGAATATGATAACCTATTAATTTGTTACCTAAAGTTGCTGCCCAAACATTAACTTTAAATGAGTGTTGGTAATGTGATACCCTTTTGACTCGTGGATTCTCATCACACCAGTAGTATGCATTATAGGAGTTAAACATACCTTGTCGCTTAAAGGTGGCCTCGTCCGTAAAAAGAATGCATTTTAAAAAATTTGGATTGTGGGCTGTCCTTTATTGCAATGTTTCACAAAAATCCACTCTAACCGGTAGATCATCTGGCAAGAGCTCTTGGACTTGTCTGTAATGATAAGAATGTAATTACTGTTCTTTCAGTATCCGCCAAGTACTTGAAGAAGAAGTATTTGTTTGTCTTGCTATATTCCTTACGCTAACTGTTGGATCTTGATCAAGTAAATTTAAAATATTATTTTCTTTATTAATTGTTCTTGTTGTTCTTGGTCTACCAGAATTTATTTTATTTGTTCTTACATTCCCAGTTTCTCGACAACGTCGTTCAATGGCTCTAAATGTTTTTTTACTTGGTAAGTTTCTTCTAGAAAACTTTTCTGCATAACGTGTCACAACTGCACTAGAACATCCTAAACATTCGCCTAAGGTTAATGACATGTCAGTGTATTCAATATTTGAGTACATTTTGATTTGATTTTATAAATAACAAGGTTTCAAAACTCTAATTATTGTTGATTTATCGTCATAACAATCAAAAATGTCAGATTTACATGGCACACTTGGAGAAAATAGATTTATGCCTATTAGAACTTTATCATTACTACCAGCATCAATTATTACTTCAGAATTTTCAAATCAAAATATTCCGAAAACGGTACACAGTATCGAGTGTTACCAAGAGTACCTTTTTCGTGTAAAACTGAATGATATTTAAGTTTGCTTGAAATTTGGATTAATAATTATACTCATAAAAAAGTTATATTGACTAATATTTAGTACGATCCGTAAAACTAGCGCCCTCTATGAGAATCAGATATAAAAACAAATTCATGGGATGTATCAGCTTCCAAAACATACTCGTATAAAATTTGATTACAATGTTGCTAGTAGTTTCGGCAAAATCGTAAAAAATGTGTAAATTTTTTTTCTTCAACGCCCCATATCTTCAAAACGAATGGCGTTACAAACATTTTTTACTAACAAACCCCAATTATTTTTCAGTTTTTTACCTACCCTAGAGACAGGGTTACCTTTTATTGAAATACCCTGTATATTCCGTTACAAAAGTAGTTTTTTATTGTTGTTGTTCTGTTTGATGTAGGGACTCGTAGAAGGTTAAATAACCGATATTACATATAAGATTTTGTGAAATAAAATGCGAAACACCATTTAATCTCTTTCTGAAAACTTCACATTACTCTCGTATATAGTCAAACAGAACAAAAACTGGATAAACAAGTCGTTATGATAATGTTTGTATTGTTTACAAATCTTATCTACTTATAAAATTTATTTGTTCATGACCTTCATTTTATTTAAAGAAAGTTAGGTATATTTAGTAATAAACAAAATGTTGTACAGAACAGCTAGCACTATAACGGTTGTAACAAATAATTTTATTACACATAGAAGTTTTGCATCTAAGTTAATTTTTAGTGAATACGGTAATCCAGTTGATGTAGTGAAAAAAGTAACGGTGACAGTGCCAGAACCATCGTCAGATGAAGTACTAGTAGAAGTCCTCTCGTCGCCTGTCAATCCTGTGGATATTAATATAATACAAGGCAAATATCCAGTAAAAAAAATCTTCCCAGCGGTTCCAGGATCGGAAGCTGTAGGAAAAGTTATAAAGGTTGGAAAATACGTGGAAGACTTTAAAGAAGGTGATCATGTAGTACCTTTAGAATATAACTTAGGTACCTGGACGACACATATGGTGTTATCTAAAAGAATAATTAAAAAGGTACCAAATAGTCTACCTGTGGCTGAAGCTGCTATTCTTATGACAAATCCTCCTACAGCGTACAGAATGTTAAAAGATTTTGTTAAGCTAAAAAAAGGTGATACAGTGATTCAAAATGCAGCAAATTCTTCTTGCGGGCAATTAGTCCTACAACTTTGCAAAATGTGGGGTATTAATTCAGTAAATGTTATTAGAGATAGACCAAATATTAGTGAGTTAAAACAAGAATTAAAAACACTTGGTGCTACACACGTCTTAACAGAAGAAGAATTACGCACTACTGATATTTTCAAATCAAAAACAGTAGCAAAACCAAAGTTAGCTCTAAACTGTGTTGGTGGTCAAAGTTCCACCGAATTACTAAGAAAGTTAGATCAAAATGGTACTCTAGTGACTTATGGTGGGATGTCCATGCAACCTGTAAAAATACCTGTGTCTGCTTTAATATTTAAAAATATTAGTTTCGTAGGGTTTAGTGTTAATATCTGGAATAGCAAATCAGACATTAAAGAAAGGGATATAATGTTGGATGAACTGATATGTATGTTTATGAATGGTGATTTGAAAATACCACCTTTTCGTGCTGTGGGTTTAGATAATTTCCAAGAAGCGCTGGAAGCAGGACTATTAAATAAATCTGGTAAAAAATATCTTTTAGAAATTAATAAATAATAAGGAACAACTAGTATGCTTTTGTTATAGTTAATTTAATTTTATTTATGATATATAAACCTACTTATCAACTTGCTTCGCATTTGTTGATTTTAAGCTACCACAACTTGGGTACTGGGCTATCAATAAGAATTCTGTGTCAGGGACTACTTCACTAATCGTCTTTTTGATAATTTTACGAGTTTAAGCGTCCAGATGTTTTAAGATACCCAATTACATAATTTTCTTATAGTAGTTGTACAAGATATTAAAGTTTTTAGCTATTGTATTTAAACAAAAAATACAAAGAATCTTTTTTTAATTTATTTATGCCTCAAACTCAAAGTGTTATTGGCGTAGTACAATTTAAAGTTTTACCATTTATTTAGTACATTTATGGAATATTTATAAGTATGATGACACATTTTTCGTATCAGTTCCGTCACTTAATAATGCTTGTAAGGTATCTTGTAGTTTATATTCAAGTTTCTAAATGGAATATAAAGGACACTGCAGTAAAATATGGTGAGTACTGAGTACAGTATCTTATAGGTAGCATTGTGGTTTTAATTCATTCTCCAGCAGATGTTTATGAGGATAGCGGTGTGGCATATTCTCAGACGAGATAGGATGGTTTGATGTAAACGCTTATTTGGGGTTTATTTCCAAGGTAAATATCGAATGTTTTATTTCTCGTAGTTTGGATGTTGATTAATTCCGTTTGGTCTGCCAAGCATTGATTGTTAAGTTCTTGATTATAGATTTTACATCTAGATGTGAAATGGTTTTGGTTTCTACAGGTTCTGGACTCAAGACTGATAGTTTTGCCAAGGAATCTACTTCTTCATTACCAACAATTTCGATATGTAAAGGAGTCCACAAAAAGTTGTCATTTATGTTCATAGGTTACAGTTGGTTTAATGCTAATTTAAGATTTGATAAGTAGTAGATTTGGATGGCGAGGATATTAGTTATTTAAGGCAGTTATAGAACTTATTGAATGCGTAATAAATAGGCAACCCCTGTTAATATAGGCAAAATACTCTCAATATAATTCAATTTTTTTTGTCAATTTTTATCAAAAAACGTCAATTTTTCGTTTTTTTTGGTTTTGTTTTAGGTGGGATGCAATAAAAAAATCAAACGCATTGTTGACGCTTTTAATAAACTTGTCTACGTTTTATAGGCTTGCAGGTTGAGTAAACATAATCAAAAATGCATTTTTTTTTAAAGCGTATATAACTTTTTTTTTGGTCGCTGCAGGTTCAATTTTTTTATTTTGTGTATTTGATCAACATTTATATTTCTGATTTATTTTCTTTAGATTTTATTTTAAGATGGGTCATTTTCAAAATCCAAATTTTTTTTTTTGTTTAGAATTGTCTTCATATTATAGACTTCAAAATAGACCAAATTATGGTTTTTTATAGACAATAAATATTTTAAATTAAATACGGTGTTTAGAACATTTTAAAAAATTTCGCCAAACACCCTTAAAGCCCCCAATAACTCTTACTGTTAATCATATTAGTTAATTTTTTTCAGATCACTTTTTATGTGATTTAAAAATATGACAGCTCAATTTGTCTATTGTTATATACATATAGACCCGTAGGCTGAGTACACATGACCCAAAGATGCGTTCGTTTTTAAAATAGGCGTATACATTTTTTTAAATGCCAGTCCAATTCTCATTTATTTTGTATATTGGATTAAAAACTATCTCTGTTTCTTTTTCAGATTTTTCCGTATGATGCGTTATCTTTAAAAATCTGAAAACTGTTAAGGGTTTTTTAGGATCTTCTCCATGTTATAGACTTCAAAATATATCAAATCAATGTTTTTTTATGTTATATATGTTTTTTTCAAGGATTTAAAGAGTTTTTGCGAGGTTAATCATATTTTTGTAATCATATGTAATTAAACAATTACAGTCGTACAATTTCAGCCTCCCACCCGCTCTCTCTCAAAAACGTCATATTTTTGGTTTTTTTTTCGGTAGGGGGTCATCAATTCAAAAACTTCAAAAAATTCACACGTATAGTTGAGACTTTTAAAAAACATTTAGTATATTTTCTATAGATCCGTAGATTGAGGGTACATAACCTAACAGTGCATTTTTTAGACTTTTTTTAGAAGGAGCTTATAACTTTTTTTGATGATGCCATCTCAAAAAATCCGAAAAACTGTTTATTAGGGGATTTTTCGGTAATTTTTTCTCATTTTATATACCTACATCAAAAAATATCTAATCCGCTAAAAACAGTTTTTAGGATTTTTAAATATGGCGCGCCATACAGAAATATCTGAAAAAATCAGAGATATAGTTTTCTATCAAATACATGAAATAAAAAAAAAATAGAACCGCGAAATAATGCACTTTTTCCGAAAAAAAAAATGGATTTTTTTAAGTTCTGTACACTCAACCTACGAGTATAAAAAAGTAGAAAAATTGCACTGGAACAACCAAGGAGTCGAGCGACATTCAGCTCCGATGATATGACAAGTGCCGTACAAGATGATTTGGACGGAAAATCATTAAGAATTGCTGCCGTTGAAAACGGAGTAAAATTTTAGACATTGCAAAGATATGTCGCACAAAACGTTCTAATCCAGATGATGATCGAATGGAACCCAATTATGCTGTACGACGTGTGTTTACAGAGGAACAGGAAATTTCTGTGTGTGACTATATCAAAACTTGTAGCAAAATGAGCTACGGATTAACAACCATTCAATCACGAAAATTAGCATATGACATGGCAATTAAAAACAATATTCTTGTTCCAACGATTTGGATCAAAGGTAAAATAGCTGGACTACAATGGTTCCGTTCATTTTTAAATAGGCGTGGGAACCTCAGTATACGTCAACCAGAGGGTTGCAGTTTATCAAGATTAACATCATTTAATCCAAACAATGTCAACAAGTTCTTCGACAATTTACATGCCGTTTATTCTAGATATCCATTAGCTGTGTCTAATATCAGGATATATAACCTTGATGAGACTAGTACAACAACAGTGCAGAAACCTAAGAAAGTCGTGGCGGAGAAAGGTGTAAAACAGCTGAATCGTTGTACAAGCGGTGAAAGGGGTATTCTTATTACTACATGTGCAATTGTATGTGCGAATGGTACGTTTCTGCCTCCTGTTATGGTTTTTCCAAGGAAATATTATAAGGAGCATATGACACGAGGAGCTCCACCTGGCACACTGGGTTTGGCAAATCCAAGTGGATGGATGAATACCGAGCTGTTTATTGACGTTATGAAACATTTCATTAAGTTTAGCAACAGTTCTGGACTGCAACAACAATCATACTGACTCTGCCTCCACATTGTAGTAACAAACTGCAACCCCTTGATGTTTCAATTTTCTCTCCCTTCAAAGCATACTACAATGCTGCTATAGATTCATGGTTGCTGAACCATCCTGGTAAACCTATTTCAATATACCAGATAGCACAATGTGTAGAAGAGGCACATATGAAAGCATTAACACCTACTAATATTCTGTCAGGTTTTAATAAAACGGACACTTTTTTGAAGCTGACTTCATTGACAGTTCTGTGACTGATAGACCAAATAAAACTGAACAGCCAAATCCATAACCAGAGTCGACAGAAATGTTTCGTGTGCTTTCCAATCAAGTTATATTATTCTCATCGAAGACACCTGAAAATCAAGAAGTATCCCCACCAAGGACCTGAAACACCGATAATGTCTCAAAACTCTAAATCAATAGTATCATTTGCAAATTCAAGTTCTTTTATCTCCCCTCATGAGTTTAAAGGATTTCTAAAAGCAGAAGAGAAAAAGGGGAACGGCAAGGAAAACTAAAAAGAGTGCAATGTTAATTAACATACCTGACTTGGATCAGTTAAAACTACAAGCAACAACCAAAAAAATGACTCCTCAGAATAATAAACGAATTAGGGTCAATTTAAATAAGGTACCAAAGCAGAAAAAAAATAAACGAAGTGATAGCACTTCATCCGAGGAGGGTGAAGAACTAATAAATTACGATGATTCTTCTGGCGATGAATGTGAAAATTTACAGTTGGAAGACGATTATGACATTGATACTAGTACAGAAATTTTCATTGATAATTTTGTATTAGTGAAATTTGAAAACAATATATTTTATGTTGCCAAAGTTCTCAAGACATTAGACGATAATGAATTTAAAGTGTCATTTTTAAGAAAAAGTGGTAAGCTTCAAGTCTGCTTTATTTTTCCTTTAGTTGAAGACATTGCTGCAGTAGCAAGGTAAGACATTGTATCAATTCCACCAAAACCAAAAAATGTAGATCAAGAAAACAAGCGCCTTGCATCTTATTTCAAATTTGATGTAAAGTTTGACTGTATTAAGATCCGTTAAAATTTTCTTTCGTTTCAGTTTTTCTATTATAAATGTAAAATTGCTATTAATAATAAAAACTATACTCTATGTATTTATTTTAACAAATTATTGAAATAATACCACTTGATTCATTGTGTATCATAAATCGTACACAATGAGACAGATGTAGACGGTTAGCAAAATAATCATAGATTTTGTTTCTTCACTCATGAGGGAATATTTATTTCAGATTATATTGAGGAAATAATCATATTGATGCCTGGTTAACTCAGTTTGTAGAAAAATTCAAAAATGTCAATGTCATACATAAAAATGTGTTTTTTTGTCTCATTGTGTACTACCCTCCCCTACCTCTTTAAAAGTTACACGCTTTTTACAAAAAATAACATACGACTCTATAAAAATTAGACAGGTTTTGTAAAACCCTCAACTGTACCTGTAATTTTTTTTAAATTTTAAGTTGATTGCATACTACCTAAAAATAATAGAAACGAAAAATTACGTTTTTGGGGGTAAGCGGACGCGGTTTAAAATTGCGCTTAGCCTTTATTAGCATTATTTATTTACGTTGAATGCAAAACAAACTTTATTGCGTTGAGGGTAGTGGATAACTCAGCTGTGTAAATAGTTGTTAATTTGGGAAGGTGAAATAGTATTTTTCTGCTATTTAACATGCTTTTCCTACTCCCTCTTTAGTTTTAGAACCACCGGAAAATACAAAGACTTGAATTTAATTATTTACTTAGTTTGTGTTGAAAACTACAATATTTTATGCCAATCAGGTATCAAACAATTTAATCATCATCTAAACAATATAATTCAACATAATCAGTAGTACAACACGGTCATTTAAAAATCATGTTCAGACCCATAATAGTCAAATGTACCACGGTAAAAATATGGTATAACCTCCGACTTGTATCAATACGCATCGATTTTAATCATAGACATATAGGTATGTATATGATTTTAATTAAATTTTTGGAAAAGTGGTGATGGGTTTCCACGAGGAAACTAAGTTCCTGTAGCTGGCTGTATACCATATATCACAAAAAATTGTTTAAAATCCTTTATAAAAGTTATATAAAAATGCCCCAAACGGGCTATCACAAACACATTGCAAAACGTTTTCGGATTAATCAATCCATCATCAGTGCAAACGGTTGTACATGCTAGTAGCCACCAAAATATGTGGGTCAAAACCCTTTAAATGTTTTAAATTTGTAGTTGTTTTACATTATTAGTAGTTATAATTTGTGATGTTTAAGTTAAACATGTGTCACTATAAAAAGTGACCTAAAGGCAGTAATTGTCATGTTTTGTGCTCAAGTCTTTCAAATAATCATAGACGCATGAAGCAATTTCATTAGCCCCTCTGTTTTCCTCACCTTGATGCGCCAAAAATTTGTATCAGTAGAAATTATGTTAGTGGTAGTAAAATTATAGGAATTGATTTTCGATTTGTAGTATGATCTGCCAATTGGGCAGGGCACCACGGCTTGTAAATCAAAGCAATACACAATGAAATTTTAATCTACCTTTCCTTTGTCTCTATCAATTTTCTTGCTCATTCTACTTAGTACTTTTTGGTACTGATGTGCCCCGTAATTTTTAGCAATTCCTTTATCTTCTGCTGAATTTTTGAAGCTTTGCACAAATTACACTGGTCTTTCTTGGGTATGAAAAAAGAAATATTGAATTGATAATTAAAAATTCTTGAAAACATTTGCAAGTTCACAAATTTTTTGCATTTTGATTTAATTTTCCAAGCACCGTTCGAATAGGCCTGTCTGATACGCCAAGGGTATTCATGAAAAACGTCTTAGATTCTATGCTTTTTACCCAAGTAAAAGAAGTTATACGCATTGTTTAGTTTTCTAGGATTCTTCTTATTCGAATACCTGACTTTTGGGGCAATAACCAACATTGATTTAGCAAGGAAGCTTCGTTGAGCTTCCAAATTGCCAAGTTCCCAATAATTATTGAATAAAATTTCACGCACCTCTGGTCCAATTTTTGTTCCACATTTAAAAGTACATTTGTCAGTATATGTCGATCCCATTTTTCTTCCTTTCACTAATTTTCCAGTAGCTACTGATGTGTAGACTTTGCCTTTATTCAGCAATTTCTTAGCAGTTTCTCTAGTTCTCCTAAATTTTCACATTTTCTTTGTGCGTTTTTCTGCCAAATTTGGATCCGAATCTGAATTTGGATCTTTTATGTGATTGTCGTACCTGGAACAGATCAACAAAGAATCTCCTTTAGACGCATGTGTAGGATCGATAACGGACTCATAACTACTGCAATCTTGATAAGGATTCTCATCGCCCTTATACGTAAATTCAACATTTCGGAAAATAGTCAAATGGATGTTGGCATCTCAGGGACACCAGTCGTCTGAACAAGTTCCATTCCATGATTTTTCATAGTTGATTCAGTCTCAAAATGTTCAATTTCATGTCTTTCTATAGAAGTATCAGTCTCAGAATAAATTTGAAAGGATACGGTTTTAGGATTGATAGCCTCTCTTGTGACTACAAAACAAAAAATGCCAGAGTTAAACTTAAACTGTACATCCGATGTTATGGTTTTAAAAGATCTCTGATTATCAGCCCATGTATTAAGGAATGTGATAATCCAATGGGTTAAAATGAAATTCTGACTCCGGACAATGAAGGGTCAACTCCATATTAAGCTATGTACAACTATTAAAAACTCAGTTTTAAGATTAAACAAAAAATTGCTACAAATTCGCTTTAAATCTCTTAAATTTACGACCTTCAAACGACTAATAATAAGTTATAACGTCTTATCCCAACATAGATCAATTATATCTATCCTACAGTAACGCCTTAGCACATAATGTAACAGTATTGCAAATTATCTACCGTCGGAAATCTATTTATAATCAAGTTCCCATTACAGCCATACCATAGGTTAGGACAGTCAGCAACGTCGAGTGTGTCACACAAACCCACAATTCCAATTTGCACTACTGTCATATCACAGGTTAGGGCACTAGAAAAGTTTTACTTGAGTAATTTTTCTTGGTTAACAAATGCATGATCATATGTTAGGGCAATAATGAAAAATGAAATCTACTTACCACACATATACTCTCGAATACACATAAACTCGTAACGTAAATTGTCTTGTAGCGACCTTGCTGTCGCAGGGAGCGCCAAAACTGGAAAATATCATAACGACATAGGCGCGATATCTTGATTTTGAAATAACTAAATTATATAAAATTATTGCACAATAAAGAAAACACCTAAATAAACATAGGCAAAAAAAACAATTTTCCATTTTTTTAGCGTTATGGTACTAACGAAGTCGAAGAGCGAAATGTGCATTGATTCACTTTCCTCTATACACTCCACTAATGCTGTATCCACCAACCGCCCTCTTGTCCAAGATATGTATGACACATGTCAGCATCTTAGAAACCACAATACAACCGTCACTCTGATATGTTTTTCATCCTATGTCGGTATTATTGGTAACGAAAAAGCCGATTGTTTTTTTAAAAAAGCCGCTTAATCTACGGACACCGTTGTCAATATACATATTTGCAAGATCTAAAAGCTAGACTGAAGAAGCTTAATCTATCCACCTGGCAGATTTAATGTAATAAAGTCACTTAAGCGCTACATGAGGGTATCAGAAAAATATAGTTATCGCACTGAGATTGCGTATAGGACATACTCGTCTAACACATGGCTCTCTAAAGACATTATCTCTACAACCAAAATGCCAGCACTGTAATACGACTCATCGAATTAGACATATACTTATTAAATGTCCATTTTATGCCAAAATACGCCAACAGCTCGGTATCAGTACTATCTTTAAAGAGGCTCTAGACAACATCGATCAAATCAACAAGGTGATCAAATTCCTCGAGAGAAGTCAACTGCTAAATAAAAGATAAATGTTATGTTAAATGTTTTTATTTTTTTTTTCTTTAAGTTAAATATTAAGTATAATAAATTTTATTGTTAAAGTTTATTGAGTATAATAAACCAGCAATTCTGTGTATGGTTGACCTAAATAAAGTGTTTGATAGAGTAAGACTTAAAGATGTAATCCATCTTCTTTATAATGGAGAAGTTTCCCTAAATATTATAAAAACTATCAAAAACATTTACAAAAACAACAAGATGGAAGTCAGAATAGAACATAACTTACAGAACCTATAGAAATAGGCAGCGGAATAAGACAAGGAGATTCATTGAGCCCCATGCTCTTTATTTAATTTATGGATGAAATCATCCAAAGCGTTAACAAAGAAAAAATATACAGAATGGAAAACAAAGAAATAAAAATACACTGGTACGCAAACTACACAATATTGATAGCCCAAGATGAAGATAGTCCGCAAATACTGGTCCACAAATTTAACATAGAAGCAGAAGAATTGAACCAACCAGATGTAAAATAGAAATTGATGGCATCAGTATTGAACAAGTAATGGAAATAAAATACCTAGGAATTACACTGTTTAGCTATGGAGACCTGGACCTGGAGAAGTAAGAGATGAAGTACAAAAAGAAAATAGACTTGCAGAATGCATTAATAGCACTATATGGCGAAACAGACACATTAACTCCGAGATAAGGTCAAGAACATATAAAGCCAGTGTAATACCATTAATGACATATGCCTCAGAAACAAGACTTGACACAGTCACAACGCAAAGACTACTAGAAACGGCAGAGATAACAGTACTAAGAAGAATTACAGGAAGCTGAGAGATTGAAAGAGAAGAAAAACACTGTATAAATGAATGGACACAAAACAGCAAAAAAGAATGGAATAACCACATAAGAAGAATGGATGATACCCCCGTCGTCAAAATAGCAAGTCACCAATCGACAAAAGAAATATCGGACGACTGCGCAAAAGATGACGTGACAACCTTCCATTGAGGTATGAATCCTACAATGAACAAGCAGAATTGCTTATAAAGAGAAAGAAAAAGAATAATAAGTTGCAAATTTTCGAAATGTGAACCCTGCGAAGAATATTCCGTGTACCATGGATAACTAGGATGACAAACGAGGAAGTCTTAAGAAGGGCAAATACTAAAAAAAAATGTTCAACTTGATCAACGTACGAAAAATCGAATAGCTAGAACATATCCTGAAAAGCATGAGAGATGCAATCGCTAAACTAATTTTTTCGAGACAATTTTAAGAGTAAGAGAGACGTGGGTTGCAAACAAATGTCATGGTTACGGAATATAAAGAACTGGGCCCTGATTCTATTTCATTTCAATGTCGAAATTTAAAAGCGACTACCCCATGTAGTCGCTTTAAAATTTACTGTTTAAAACTGTTTAAAACTACTATTTAAAAGTGGGGACATTTACTTTATCATTTTGACACTGCTCAGAATTTGGGTTGGCCGTCTTGTTTATTGGCTGCACGCTTGTTAAATGTTTGTTTTGTAGTTTTGTTTACATTTTACGATTTTTGTTTCTTGTTTGAGTTGTTAAATTTTTAGTGGCCATTCTCAATGATTATATTTTGAATTAAAAGAAAATGGATGGAGGCTATTGGTGATGGTGGCACTAAATTGTCTGTGGATGAAAAAAAAAAAATAATGATGGCTTTTGACTTAGTGGTTATATTATATTTTTAAATTTACTGCAGCTTAGTATTATTGGTATTACTAAAAACAATACATTACAGCTCTAAAAATTCTTGATGAGTTTAAAGATTATTTTAAATCTCCAAATAAGAGTGTAGAATTAAAATAAATTATTACAACCAAATTATTTATTATTTCTATCTTCCATTACAGCCTGTTGAATATATTCAAAAATTGTGGTTTCCAATTTAGTTTTAATATTGGGACATTTTATTTCTTTAATTTTTACACCACAGTCGTCCACAGTATATTTTAAAAAATAATCAGTACCATCTGGCTTGGGGCCCCCAGGTACCGCAGTTCTATTTTTATAGGTGTTAAAATTTCGACCAATTATGTGCCGAATCACATACAATTTCTGATAAAACGCAGCCATATTAATACTTTTTGCCTCAGTTTTCGTTGCAACAATCAAACAAAACAACACCGCCTACTAAACTGAACCTAACCTCGCTTCTCCCAGACCCGCTAGTCATGTCAGATTAATTTCGACTCGAAATTAAATTTCAACCACTTTCTTGAACTTGAAATTAATTTCGATAAATCGAAATTTAGTGACGTCCTTTGGTTAGTTCAGCTGAAATCCACTAGGCTCGCAAAGTCGCATTTCGACGTCGCCATATTGATTTCAACATGTTTTCAGTCGAAATCTCAATTAGAATCAGGGCCCTGGACAGACGTAAATAACATAACACTAGCGAACACTGTCATTTCACAAAGGATAGACATCTGGCCTTAAGATAATCGCAAAGCACTGTAGGTGCACAGGTACTAAATAAGATAAAAAAAAGAAGATTACAGTAATTATTTCTAACAGATTCAAGTTATATTGAATTAAAGTGGCTGGTATGTAGTTCAAACACACACATTAGTTGCTATTCTCTACAACTCATACTAGATGGCACCTACATACTATGGCTAAGAAGCATGTGTTTCTGTCTTCGAATTAGAGCTTAGTTTGACAGAAGCAATAACTTTTAAACAGCCTTTGTTCATAACAAAAATTGATTGCTTGGAGATTGAAGGTATGTCATTTAATAAAGCATGTAATAATTACAGTAAAAAGACAAAATACTGGTTTAGGTATTTATTTCTTAGTTCTTACAAATCACAAATCATTTTAAGTCAACTCTTGGAACTTTTATTATTACAGGTTTATTTTTATAAAATAGTTTTAAATATTTTAAGGTAATATTTAAATATACGACGTTATTTATTGCAGCTAAATTATACACAATGTTATTCTTTTTACGCTCTGCCATCTTCGTTGGCTGAATATCACATTTATCAATATCCTAATTCATGGACAAAGCAACTCAAAGAATATTTTTTAATATCATATCAAAATATCATTAGCTAGTAAAACTAAAGACAATAAAATGATAAAATAAAGCTAATGCTGGGTACATGCATCAGTGTACATGAAGATGTACATCAGTGTACATGAAGATGATTGATGAAATATATTGTTGATTAGCTCAACTTAAATATTGATAATCCACACTTTATTTGTATTTATTTATATTTATAGCTTGTGGTTAAATATAAATTATATTTATTTGATTTTAGTATTAGTATTTACTATTAATATCTTTAACTTCAGGGACACATAAAGCTGTTGGTCCCCCTGGTTTAGGGTGCATCGACACTAGTTACTTGAAACGTGGTTAAAGACGTAATTGGCACCGGAACCTGCCCAAAGTATCTCATCGGCAAGAATACGATACGACATTGTTATTATTATTAAAACTAATAAATGATGTTAGTGGTCTAACAACTAATGTGTAGGAAATACTGATAAATTTCATTTAAGAGTGGAACTGCATAAAGGTCTACTTTGGATCATCTAACTACTTAAAAAAATATACTTTTAGGTTTTTAAGTACAATCAATTTAAGAAGAGTAATACGGAAATGGGTAAAGACGATTTCAGTAGCTAAGATAAGCAATATAGAAAATAGTAATGAAAGAAAGTGTTGTGTGACAAAACTAAAAATCCTAATGCCGGGTCCAGACCAAGCAGACAAAACAAAAACATTCATGTTTCGCGACAAAGTGGCGACAAATCGAAAACATTTGATGAGACATTTCTGAAACAATTTTGTTTTGTTTGCAGATTTGAAAACTTTTTCAGGTCCCGTCTCAGGTCGGTAAAGATCAAAAGGTCTGTGTTTTGTCTGTGTTTTTGACGACAAGTTGTCGACGCAGTGTGGACGCGTGTGCGTGCCAAAACGAGTTAAGCAGTAGGGGAAATAGAATGTACAATTTTTATCAAAATCAAGTGTATTTTTCTGTTGTGTAGTGAATAAATAAATACTAGTGTATTTTTATAAACATGTCGGGGGACAAAAAGTGGAATACACAAAATACATGCAAGTTAATAGAAATTTACAGGGAGCATCCGATATTATGGGACCCTAAAAATAAAGATTATAAAAATCGCTACAAGAAAGCCGATGCATTAAAGGAAATTTCTTTATCGCTAAATGTGCCACTAAATGATGTTGAAAAAAAAATAAAGAATGTTAACAACCAGTATGCTAGAGAAAGACGAAACTACAAGAAACTTAAAAAATCTGGGGCTGGAAAACATTTCAGTTCAAAATGGTTTGGTTATGGTAGGAATCACCTGTTGCTAAAAATCTTAAAGTGATTGCTAAACGTTCTGTTACACTTATAGCATTTCTAAAGTTAGTATGTCTTTTTGCAACTGCAGGACCAACAAGGCATATTAGATTCTCAAAATCTTCGGTGGACATTCTTAAAAAATTTTTGAAGCTTGATCGAATTTCACCACTTAGTCCAATATCATCTGCGCGCAGCTGAACTAACAATTTGTCTATCGAACAACTTTCTCGCATTTTTAGGCTTGGTCGAATCCAAAAACGTTTGGGTTTTCGTTTAGCAACCTGGGATGATGATGAGAGCAAAAAAAAACAACTTGCGGCTAGCAATAAATCTTCAGTTTCATTTTTTTCTTGATTAAAACGCCACATGGTTAACCAACACTAATCACAACAACAACGTCACCAACTGAATTTTGTTTTTATATTTTGTTGTTCTGGTGTGGACAGTTTGTCTCAATTTTGTTTTGTTTTTTGACGACAAATTTTGTCGCCGATTTATCGTGTTTTTGTTTCAGAATTGTGTTTTCGTTTTGTCTGCTTGGTCTGGACCCGGCACAAAAAGTAAACTCTAAAATATCAAATACAACGTACTGCAATAAATATTGGCAAATTAAAAGAGAAATAAAACAAGGAATTATTACTTGTATAATGCAGGGTAGAAACATGTGGAAAACGTTAATTGGAGAAGCTCTGTTCCCAAACAGATTGTAACATTTTTTAAAATAATATATTAAATTATTTTTAATTCCTTTTACCCATGTGGATGATACGCCGATGATCGTGTTTACGATTAGAAAATATTATTGAAAACTACCGAAATATGAAGAAAGCATCTACCTAGCAAACTAGCGCAGAATTTCCCTAATTAAGAAAGGTTGTTAATATTTTCCTTCTTAATCCCGAGTATGAAAGGAACTAATGCTTTTCGGTATGCGGGTTCTTTTTCATAAATTGGTAATTTTCGTCGAAGGCACGTGTAGTAATCTTTTGACAATAACATAATCCAAAGGATTGTATTTCTGATCACGTCCAATTATTATTGCCGTAAATACCTCAAACTTTCCGATGTCGTTACAATCGTTCCTTCTCAGAAATAGATACAGGCTGGCCTACGATTTCTAAGTAGGAGATATCCCCTCTTTTTCCTTGGGTAGTTTGTAAAATTTTAGAAAAACCAAGTTACTTCTCGGGGAACCGTTGTTGAGTAAAGGCCGATATCTCGTGAGACTTCTTTCGTGAGTCTTTGCGTAAGGACTACTTACGTAAGGATACTATATTAGATTATATATAGTTCTAAAGTACCTTTAATGGTAATTAAATTTAGTGTTTGATACAAGTAAAGTATTAAGTACAGTATTTAACTTCAGTGAATTAGGCAGCAGTCATCAGAAATTACTGTAAGTTACCATAATCTTAGTATCTCCAATAATCTGGGCAAATAATATGGTATAGTATCATATTAACTGCAATTATCTGGACGTATCTAGAGTTCCTCCATATCTTCACCTGTAGATTGCTGATTTTTTTATTCAATTTAAAGAACATTTCATTAAATTCAAGAAATTTCAATAAGTAGTAAATATGAACATTTAAGTCTGTTTATCATTAAATTATAGTGTGAGATAGCTAATCGACTAAACCAAGTGCGGTTTGGTTAAAGTTTTATGTATGTAACCTTTATGTATTTTTGTAAATTTAGCTTTGGTTATCTTTTGTGTTTGTTATAATTTTTATTCAGTTTTTTTGTAATATCTCGAGGTACGCCCATAACACTTTTTCTGTACATGATTGTATTATATATCTTTGTAAAGGTATTTTCTAATTATATTACTCCTTATTTTTATATGTATACCACCATTTTATAGTTGTTGGTGTGCTTTTATTACTTCTGTTGCATTTAGCAACGTCATAATTTTGTTGTTGAATATATTGTGATTGTTTTATGTATGTATTTTATTTGTCGGCTCCTAACAAGTTCCCTGATAAAATAGTAACTCTAAGTATTTGCCTTTTACCCTTAAATATAACTATACCTTTGACAAGTAGAAAGATCAGGCTGATTAAGTTTCATAGGTAAGTAAGTGTAATATTTAATATTTGTTTATGTAATGTGTTGACCAAATTTATTTGATAATTAACTGTTGGTATCTTTTCTTGAGTTTGATCTCTGAACCTAAATATCTTTCCTTGTCTCTTATTTTTTCTAAGGTTTCTTAATTCTTTCCTTAACCCCAAAAAATTCAGTGGCGCCCTGTTTCTATCTTATCGTATCTTTGGTAATTTTACGCGTCTATCTTTTTGTTTATTTCTGTATCTTTTCTAATATCTCTTATCCTATCTTTACTTATTTCATAAGTTGGATCCATTCTCGGTTCCAAAAGCTAGTTTCGAACCCACGACACGCTCTCCACCAACCATCTGGCTGCCGTCCGCAGTGTCTCCATTGGTGACCTTTCTAGCACCATCCAAAAAAGGTTTCCGAGGTTACAAGATAATAAATATAGTATAGTAAATAGAATGATAACGAAGTTGTATTGGCTTCCAGGTGATGAAATCAGAGATTTCTACAGCCAAAATCAAAATTAACGAGTAGTTTTCCTAATTCGCACAATATCTTGCATGGTCTACTTGTGTGTAAATCGATATCAACGTGTTCCTTTCATTGTAAGTAACCTCTTTAGAAGTAGTATAAGGCTGTTAGTGACGGTAACTTTATTCATTCAACTAGATAATGTCAATTTATCGATGTGCCTGGTCATTCGTATGTTAAATAATTGATTAGATCAGAAAACAGACTCACAAAAACCATTACGTACACGTTTTAAACAATCGCTAATTAGCCCAACACGATCCCGGTGTAAATTTTCTTATCCATTAGACCATTTTTATTTTTTATTTAGTCGACTACCTTAACTGTCCAAAACCACCTTTATTTCGAACTTAAGGTACTTGGTCGCCTATACGATAAAGAAACTGCTCAATTTGCCAAAATCCGAATCCAAGAACATTAGGGATTTATCAGAACTGGTATTTTCTCCCTAATGCTTGAATAACACCCACTCTTTCTTAAAAAAATTTTTTGTTTTAAAATATCTACTTCATATTCAACAAAATTCGCACCACGCGCACACGCACCAAAAGATACGCGTGAAGACGGTATATTATAGAACATGGAAGGGCTCTTCTCTGGCTTACGTCGGTAAAGAGAAATAAAAAAGATATAACAAAAAAAATTAAAGAGAATACGGTTAGTACCCCACCCCGTGTTGGTAAAATTAATAAATATTTACTTTTTATTAACTACTTCAATGAAGCGTGTCCCTTCGAGATCGAAGTTCACCAGTATTGCCGGTAAAAATTTTAGTAAGCTGGGTATTTTATTTAATGGTAAAAATTCCAATACAACTTCGTTCCACCACTCTATAGTAATATTACCAGGACACCGACCGTACTTGTCCATAGTGGCGTCGGAAGGTTTGGTGGGGTAAGTACGTGGTATACATCAGCTTTCAACTCCTTTTGAACTGTATTGATTTACCGACAAACGACTAAACAAAAGTAAACGACTGTATTTTCAATTTCTCTTCGCCGATGAAGAACTTCGCTTCAGTTTTGTCCGATCCGGCCTGAGACAGCGATTTGTATCATTTAAAGGGGTATTACAATGTTCAATGACCCGACATCTACTTATGTAAGGGCTGTTGCAGAAGAGTTTTGATTGATTTCCGTTTTACTTACGAATACACTGAGTATTTAGGTTACTGTGCCTGAATTTCCCTCTCGGCAGTTAATTTTCTTCTCTGATTGATTTACCGTGCTTGTGAACAAGTTTTCAACTAATGATTAGGTTAATTTGTTTGATAAGTTAAATTTATAGATGGTAGTCCTCCAAATCAATTTGTTCGCCAAGTACAGATCAATAACTGACACTATTGAGATCACTTTTATATACAGTAGTAGTCTAACTTTTTTTTATTTGTAAAGTAGCTTGTCCTTTAAAAAATGTGGGTGGAAAATATTGATAACGGCTTTTTTCATATTTTTTAATATTCCTTATTATTTATTCCACACAGAAAAAGCAAAATGCGACTATTTCGAGTAAAGATTTAAAATAGAAAAAGAAAAAATTCCAGAAGAACAATTAACTCATTCGTTCGTAAGAAGACTCGTTTTTGTTGAAGTTCGTAAAATAAAATATAATAATATAAGACAAGAAAAGAACCTTTAAAACAAGGTACCACTGATTTTTCTCTTGCAATTTTCTATAGTCTCTTGCCAATTCAGTCTTTAAAATAATGGGACCCGTTGATTTGGATTAGCTAATAACATATAATGACAAGCCTACATATATGGGAATAAGTGTATGAAATCATCATTAAAAAATAAAAAAAATAAAAAATTCTACATCTTATAATCGAGGGTAAGAAGCGTGGATTTGTGCCTGTTATCTAAAGCACCCAATAGTGGATGTGTAGAATAAAAAAAAAATAATAAAAACGTAGGACCATGGATTAGGATTGTGAATTTAAATATTGTTGACAAAGACCAATTATTTAGGAGACTGGTTTTCTAAACTCAGGAGAAAGATTGGTAGCTATCTGCACGCAAGACCATAGCCTTTGTTCTAAAATGTACGGTAAGACTTTTGCAACCTGGATGGATCCCTGCAAAATACAAAAATTATTTATTATGTAACATAATTAAATGAATACAAATAGTATTTAATATTATATATGACTGTTACAACATTATTCAACGTGTTTATATCAATCTTCACTTCAACTTAATCGGTCATTCCTCGTTTCTCTAGGTCCCTTCCACTCACGATTTTATCATTTTTTTCCTATAGCTTATTTTAGGCTTCCTGTTCACTCCTCTAGAAAATAATTTCCATGGCTTTGGACATCTTTAGCCTTGAGTATAGTGATCTTACCTCCTTACTGTAGATCGTCTACGTGGAAGAAATGTAAAGGCAGAAAAGAACGCACCGTACAATTACCATCTTCGCAGCCAGCCAGAAATTGCTTAAGGTGCTCTGTGCTGTAAAGGTAAATTATAAGCTAGTTTGGATTGTGTGGGTGCTCTAAATCAACTAGTAATAAGGGTATATTAGTCTTGGTACCATAGCACGAGGATCATAAAAGCAATAAAAAAGAAATGAAATGGCCAAACAAGGCTCATAAATACCATTAATAAATACCATAAGAACTATATTTAGTTCCTAGTTTCGGAAAGCTCAAAAAGAAAGTAAAAGATCAAGTGAATAGAGCAAACAGAGAGGTTGCCTGAATGAAACAATATGGAAAAATCAAAATATCGGAAAACAAATTAAAGGCAGAATTTACAAAACAGTAATCAGACCAATAATGACATATGCGGCATAAACATGACCTGACACAGAGAGGACAAAAAGGATGCTAGAAACAACAGAGACGAAATCACTTAGAAAAATTGATAAAAAACACTATAAGACAGAGCTATAAGTACAGATATACGACGTAGATGCAAGGTGGAGAACATTAAGGCCTGAGTAAGAAATAGAAGAGTTGAATGGAACGATCACAGAGTCATGTCTACATGAAAAGAAGAAGAAGACGTATACACTATCCGTATTAACTATCTTCTTCCTCTTTCAGTACCCTGTCGGATTATTGAACGTTAGCGATCATATTGGTAATAATAACTTTGTTTACGGCGGCTCTAAATAAATTATCAGTAGTCTCATAATACCATTCTGAGATTTCGAAGCGAGGATGTTCTTCTTTGACTGGGCCGCTTCTACCGATGTTCTTACCCTTTATTATGAGGTGTAAAAGGTTATACCTCTCTGGATGTCTCATTACATAACCGAAATATCGTAACTTTCGAATTTTTATCGTTTTTGTTATTAATTGTGTTCTTTTTTATTCGATGTAAAACTATTTCATTTCTTGTTCGATCAACTCAACTTATCCGCAGTACCCGTCGATAAATCTACGTCTCAAAGGCCTATAATTTTTTCATTATTGTATCTGTAAGGGTCCAGCTCTTCATACCATACAGCAATGAGGTGAATATGTAGCAGCGTATTAATCTGATTTTAAGGTTTAACGGAATATCTCTATTAATTAGAATTTCCTTCAATTTATACAAGGCAGCTCTGGCTATTTAATGCATATTCTTATTTATTTATTTATATTCCAGTTATCGTTAACGTTTGTGTCCAAAAAGGTAATATTGTGGACTCTTTCTAACTCTATTCCATACGCTTTGATGTTTGCTAACTACCATAAGTTGTAATATGTCTAAGAAGTATTAACTCATATTCATCACATGCTTCGGTTAACCTGTTTATAAGTCGTTGCAGGTCTTCTTCATTAGAGGCAATAAGTACCGTGTTGTCTGCATATCTGAGAGTGTTGACATTAATTCCGTTGATTTTAATGCCTGTATCTTCAACTCAGGCTTCTTTGAAAATTAATTCATAGTAGATATTAAAAAGTAGGACGACAGAACACATCCTTGCCTCACTCCACGTCGCATTTCCACTGCTTCGTGGTCGTGTTGTGTTCAATTCGTATGTTTGTACATTGATGCCAATACAAATTTTTGATAATACGGAGGTGTCGGTCATCAATTCCCACCTGTTGCAAGACACCTATAAGTTTATCATGATTTAGAGAGCTTCTCTGGTTTCAAGGTTGTTTCTGAAACAAAATTGTGTCACTTAGTTGTACTTCTATTTTTTGTTGTAAATTCTCGAATGCAGTATTCTTAGGAAAATTTTCAGTACATAACTCATTAGCCTGATAGTGCGATGATTGCTACACTGTTTGGAATTTATTTTTTGTCGATATTATTACAAATGTTGACACTTGTTATTCTGTTGGTATATGTCTTGTTTCGTATATTTTATTGAAGAGGCTTGGAAGAGAATGTTTACCCTTATCGTCGAGTAGTTTGATTATATGGAAAAAAAAATATGGAAATCATACATAGAAAAATTATTTACATCTGACAGGACTGATGATCACCTATATGGAGAAGGAGAAACAGGACCTTCAATCCTTAAATCGGAGATAGAAGATGCTATTGCAGCACTAAAAAACAATAAGTCAGCAGGTTCGGACAATGTACCCTGCGAAATCTTAAAGATCCTATGTAAATCAGACAAACAGTTCCTTGATGATCTAGTTGTACTTTTTAACAACATTATAATAGCGGTAAAATCCCGGAGAACTGGCTACAGTCAACATTTATTACAATCCCGAAGAAACCAAATGCCCAGATTTGTGATGACTACCGGCTTATAAGCTTGATCAATCATGTCACTAAAGCGTTCACTAAGATCATTCATAGATGATAAATGTGAGTCAAATATTGATAGATCGCAGTTTGGTTTTCGGAAAGCACTTGGAACTAGAGAAACAATTTTCGCTTTCCAAGTGCTTATACAGCGGTGTAGAGACGTTGATGTGGACGTGTATTTGTGCTTTGTAGATTTTAGAAAAGCATTTGACAATGTCAATCATGAACAATTGATAGGTATTCTGCGAAAGACAGGTATTGACGACAAGGACATTCGAATTGTGGCAAACCTATACTGGAATCAAACAGCAAGAGCAAAAATTGGCAACGAACTCACTGAAAGCGTGCAGATCAAAAGAGGTGTCCGTCAGGGGTGTATATTATCCCCACTCCTATTCAATATGTGTTCCGAGGAAATATTTAACAAATGTATGGAAAATGCAAATGAGGGCATAAAAATAAACGGCGAGTTAACGAATAATATAAGATATGCCGACGACACGGTGATCCTTGCCAGTACCATAGACGAATTACAACAAGTAATGGAAAGACTTTATGCAGTTAGTGAGGAATACGGCCTGAGCCTCAACTTCAAGACGACAAAGTGGATGCTAATAAGCAAAAAGCAACAACCTGCTCGACAATTACGGATAAGTAACATACTAATTGATCATGTAGAATCTTATGTGTACCTTGGCACCAACGTAAATGCAAAATGGGAACAGACCATAGAAATTAAGGCGAGAATAGAACGAGCTAGAGCAGCATTTAGCAATATGAAAAAGCTCCTCATAAGCAAGGATTTGTCTCTTTCCTTAAAACTACGTCTAGTTAAATGCTACATTTTTCCGATCTTGCTGTATGGCGTGGAGGCCTGGACGCTGACGGAGACGCTAACGAGGAAACTAGAAGCATTCGAAATGTGAGTGTACCGACGCATTCTTCATATATCCTGGACCGAACATGTCACCAACATAGAGGTACTCCAAAGAATCGGAAAGGAGAAAGAGATCGTGAATACAATTAAACAAAGAAAGCTTGAATATCTAGGCCACATATTGAGACACGATAAGTACCGTCTGCTACTATTGATTGTCCAGGGAAAAATAAACAGTAAGCGAGGGCCAGGCATAAGAAGACACTCGTGGCTCCAAAATCTGCGGAAGTGGTTCGGGCTCACATCGGTCGAACTATTCAGAAGCGCCGCAAACAAGATCAAAATTGCCATGTTAATAGCCAACGTTCGCAACGGACAGAGCACTTGAAGAAGAAGAAGTTTGATTATTTTGCTTGGAATTTCATCTAGACCGGTTGCTTTCTTATTTTTTGATAGCTTTATAGCTCTTTCCATTTCATCGAGTGTTATGTGTTATAATTTGAATTTTGGGTTCTATCGTCATCAAACAGCTCCTCAATATATTCTTTCCACCTCTTTAATCTGTCTTGTTTATTGACTATAATATTTCCTGGTTTATCAAGTAAACTACTTGCAGTTGATCTGCATGTTCCAGTTATTTCTTTCGCCTTTTTATACATATTAAACGTGTCATTCTTTTTTTGCACTTCTTTTATTTCAATACATTTGTTGCTGTACTATTTTTCTTTTGCATTCCGGATTATCCCTCTGATTTCTTTATGGATTTTATTGTATTCCTCAGTGTTTTTATTTTTTTTGTTTTTGTCTGCTTTCTATTAGTCTAGTTTCTATTGTTGTTTGCGCTTCTGAATAGTTTTATACTTTTTAGTTATTTTTTGCATAATGATTTTGACATGCTTCCAGTGGTCTTCGACGTTATGTGTTTCTTCGAATTTTTCGAACTTTTTTCTAACTCGTGTATAAATTTATGACTAGTATTTCGAATACAGTCAGTGTTTATTCGGTTAGTCGGTTGTTGGCGTTTTAATTTTTCAAGTTTGAATTTTATGTCACTGAATAATAAGTTATGATCTGAGGGGACATCGGCTCCAGGTAGTGTTTTAAATATTTTGATTGAATTTCAGTACCTTTCGGTACCTTTCGGTAATTGTTATATAATCGATCTGATTTCTTATGATCTCTTTAGTATCTGTGGGTAACTTCCATTTAAGCTGTTCCGGTCATGCCTGTGATAGTTCAGTTTCAAGCCGATCCAGGACTATTTCCTCTGCGCCTTGAGCTGGTACTGATGATCGCTGCTGCCCTTCATCACATATTGACAAAGGGTAGTTAAAAGGAAAAACATTTAGAATCCAGTTAAATGAGGTATAGTGACATTTATGAAATAAGAGCGTGTATCGGACTGCTATACTTAGCAAGATTCTACAAGGCAAATATGTTGACAAGATCTTTGGAAAAATAACGGAACAGGTGTAAAAATGTTTTATTTGACTATAATTATTTGAATTCTCCAATTATTCATTTTTCTTTGAAGTTGCTTAACATTTGAAAATATACACCTAAGGACTAAAAGACAATAGTTTGATAAGCTCGCGCCAATTAAAGAATATTTTAAATTGTTTGTCAAGAATTGTAGAAACAATTGTACTCCATCTGAGACTCTGTTATTGCAATTAAATAATGACTTGATTTTACATACTGCGCGTTGAGTTCCTTACAAACTATCAATTTTCTCTCTTCAATAGTGCTTCATCCTCTGTCGGGCCCCGGTCTCTTCCAGTATCCGCCTCCAGCATCTTTTTCCTTGCTGTCCTCCGGGTATACACACTTAATATCTCTGTAGCATTGGTTGGCACTTTTTTTATCTACCTCTTCCTTGGTCTTCCTTCTGGCCCTCATCCCACCATAGTTCCACTATGCGTCTATATTCTTTGGTTCCACTAAGCTTTCTACTAGGTGTTCTGACTAAATGTTTGCTTTAAGCTATTAGTTTTTTAAATTTTACTGGGAGTAAAAAGCAGTCTTCTAGTTATTCTTCTACAGTTTAATCGGTGCGTTTCATCTTCAGTGCGTTTGCAACGTTTTACTTAAAAATTTTCGGAACTATAAGTATTCGTTGTAAATAGCTAAAATACTTTTTAATATATGGTTTTTTAATATTTCAAACTTTGTATTTTCTATTAGACCAAATTAAAACTTTATTTGATTTTTACTGCGCAATACTTACCAAAAACTTTTTCTTTCGCCCTGGTTCTTGTCCAAAATAAACAAGTGAGTCAAAAGGAACACTGAAGTTGCCCAAATGCTTTTTCTGCTTTATTGTTTCGAATCTGCTCGGATCGCAGTCCAAATCTAATCGGATAATGCCGTCCTTGGGATCAAAGGAGATTGAAAGCCAAGTCCATGCTAAAACACACAACAGAAATAACAAATTTTATTTCTTAGGAAAGTACACAAAATATTACAATAAATCAAGAAGTCTTTGTCCTTCTAATAAATCCTTCTTATAAGAAAATCCTTCTAATACTCAAATTACTCTTTACGGTGATTTGCATATAAGAAATTATTACCTGCCATAGGAGACTTCCGATGATGCTTAGGCAACCCCCAATCAATTTGTTTGATCTTACTCATTCCCTTCAGTCTGTACTTTACTGTAAGCACACCTATTCTCGAGTTTGAAATTACTTGAAACCATGGACTCAGTCTTCCAGGAGAATTCACCGACATGAGAGTTCCCAAATTATTTTTTTGCTGTCTTATTAGAAAAATTGCTGTGAACCCTTTGGGATTGTTCATGGATAGAGTGACGTTGGTGGCATTGGATAAAAGAACGTTTCCGTATGGTAGTCTAAATTTATATGCCGGAAAATTTCGGATTGGACCTTCTACTGAAGAAACACCTTGATCCTTTGATGAGATATTGAGCAGCTGAAGAATATCGACTTCATCTAAAACAAAAATAGTAATATAATTATTTAAAAAGTGTTTCAAATATCAAACATAGGATTGCCTAGAAATTGTCTCTAACGTTTTATGTGAAACTATGATTGGTAAAGCCAAATTTTACTTTATGCCTAAACCTAAAGCAACGTAAGAAGCATAATATAATACGTTGTTTAATAGGTTTTGCGGTTCGACAAGGAAAACTCGATTGTAACGTTTTCCACGAATACATTTTTTCAGGTAGTAAAATAGATGGAAGTCGCGAGGGGCCAAATGTGTTGAATACAATGAACTTTAATTCATGGATTTTAGCCATTGTCAAAATGCTTATGGCACGGTGATGACATTATACTGATGAAAAGGAATTTTTCTTTTGCAATCCCAACCCCTTTTATCACAATTTTTTTCCTTCGGCTGGTGTAAAAGGTTAGAATAATCTTCAGAATTTACTGTTTTACCAGTTTACAAGGAATCCACAAACAAACATTCTTTCGTATCACAAAAAACTGATGCTTACACCGTCTTGGCCGATTTCTGGATACGAACTCGTTTTGGAGCCTAAGAATCAGGACTACACCACCCTTTGTGCTCTTGTTTTGATTTGGGATCATGGTTATGAAGCCAAGTCTGATTCATAGGTTGAATCGATGCACAAAATCTAATTTATTTTTCGAAAACGCTCTAAATATTTCTGAGAAACTCACATAGGAATGTTACTAAAGTCACTCGGTTTATTTACCTTCCAATTTTATCGTACTGAATCAATTCACTTGAAATTTGTTGAGTTGATGGAAAAATGCTCCAATATCAAAAGTTATATAACGCCGATCTGTGCATCGGCCCTAGGGGTAGGTGCCGCCCCTTCTCAAAGGTTAAAATTCTTTGCTCAAAATAATTACGGGAATCGATAGAGAATTTAATTCTAAGCAACTTTTGTTTTATAAGGTTTGTTCCAACTCGATACAAAACCGTTCTTGAACGGTTCGTGAACCGCGCAGTAACGAAAAATGTGTTACTGCGCATAATTATTCGTTACTCCGCATGCGTGTAACGATTCAAGAACGGTTTTGTATCGAGTTGGAACAAACCTATAGAGTTTTTATTAGAGAACCTTTATTTTTCAAAATTAAAGGGTAGTTTGGCTTTCCAATGAACCTAGCCTTGTAGCCCTTAAAATTGCCTTTCAAATTACTATGCAAACATATATAAAAGCTTAAAAAGTGACTCAGTGAAGAAAAGCCAATGATATTTTTGGGAGATAATTTTAGAGCGTGAAAAATATACGTATTTTGGAGCTCCCATATATCTAAAGTACAAGCATGTAAGCATTTTAGTTTTGTAGATGAAGATCTCGGCACCAACAAATAATATTGAGTGCTTCGTATTGTTATTATTACAGGGGTTAAAATTATAAGGTTATAAAAGTATTAGGGTTAAAAAAGTTGCAACCCAAGAAATAATGTTAGGTAAATAATACGTTTAGTATTGTAATGCGTACAAAACTTTTTTTAAGAAATATCGTTTTATAAGTAATGAATGAGTTTTAGTTATCTAAATGGAAAATTAAAATATTTTAAACTATAAATAGGTTTTTAAGTTTTTTTTTTCATAAAGGGATGTTTTCTAGGGGTTAAAAATTTCAAAACAATAAAACATCATTTCACAAACAACGAATAAATTGTTGTGAATGATGTAAATGATTTTAATTCATATGTTAAGCATTTTACATCGTAAAAAATTGTTTTCTTTATTTATTTACGTCATATGCGATGTTTCTAAAGGTTGAAAATTTCTATTAAAAAACAAATTATCATTGCATATGTTTATTTTACTTAATTCAATTAGATTTTAGTACATAAAACGCTTAAATATGTGTTTTCTTATTTTTTCACTCATGGGTAGTTTTAACTTCTCAAAAGCAAAAAGCACACTTTACCCATATTTAACTTTTGCAAAGGACGGTAAGATAAGATTAAATTCAAATTCTCAGCCAAATCCATGCAATCCGGCAGATCCGGCGGTAAGGTCCTACTTTTCGCCCGAGTTACTGGACTATGTGTTTTTGTTGGGTTACCGGAGGCCTTAGTCGTGGACTAATACATACCCCGATGCGCATTGACCTGCCTCAAAACATCTTTAATTTTTTTTCTATTGGCCAAGTGAACTAACAATGCCATATAGAAACATAAATATGCGACATTTTCAAATCTCGACTCCCAAATAGGGTCTCTTGTACCCTGGGAGTCCGATGCCAGAACTCTGCTCCGGTTCTCTGAAGATTGAGACTCTGTGGCTGAACCTTGTCTATCTCCTAAACTGCATTTTATTTATTTTCCATGTAAGAAGGATTGTGTATCCACCAAAGATGGAATATAAGCAGTATTTCGAATATACTGGTCGAAGTCGAATTGTAAGGCACCGTGGGAATGGATAAGTGGCCGTAGTTTTCCAGGCGCTTCCTTCCCATCTGGTGATAGTTGCCACCTGGGAGTCCGTTGTCGTGGCTCTGCTCCTATTCTTCGAACTGAGAATATGTGGCCGGACATGGGATGGTCAAGAGAAGAACGAAGTCATCGGAGACGAGGGTGTTGTGACCCAAGACGATAGCTACTGTGTTGTGTTTTATGTACATGTCATTACGGATTTTATTTCATGAACTTTTCTAATCTTTTTTAATGGAATAATGGAATTTTATTTCTTGCTATAAATATGTTTTTCATTAATTTCTTTGCAGGCGCAGAGTCTCCGAAAGAGGAGGAGATATCACCGGAGTCCTTTGTAGGGAACTAATACGCACACCGATGTGCCCCGCCTTAAAGCATCTACAATTGTTGCTATTGGCCGACTGAGAAAGTGCCATATAGAAACATAAAAATATGGGACATTTTCAATTCACAGCAGTCTGGTTTCGGCTCTCATATAAGGTCTCTTGTACCCTGGGAGTCCGTTGTCGGGGCTCTGCTCTGGTTCGTCGAACTGAAACTCTATGACCGGACTTTTTTCACCTTTAAAGATGTGTTTTTATTTCATGCGCATATGACAAAATAACAATATTCCACAAAAGATTGAACATACGCAGAGAGCACTTCGAACAGACCGGTCGAAGTCCTTCTATAAGGCACCGTGGGAATGAATAAGTGGCCATAGTTGTCCAGGCCTTTTCTTTCCTTATAATGATATCGTTCCATTATTAAAACCCAATACTCTAGTCAAAATATTGCTTACACTATATTAAAATAAAATACCTAGGGCTTCTGCTAAATATTTAGTTGGTAAAGTTGGTGTTGTTTTTGGAAGTTTCAACGTTCGTTCATAAATTTCTTTTGCTTTGACACCTACTTATTTTTTTTCTATTGTAAAAGAACGTGTAAAAGTACTTTGACACGTTGATACTAAATGGTTTGTATACAAATAATGAATTACCATATTTAAATAAATCTTTACATATGTTTTTATGAAGTATGTACCAACATAACAAAAAAAAAATAGGTGACTTATCGAACCGCAAAACTTATTATGCTTTGCCTTCTGTCTTGGAGATTTGTTTTATCGAAAGTTATGCACTGGGCGAAAGAACTAGGTCAAGAACATGTATTGCGGTTTATAAAGAAAAGCAATATTATAAATGAAGTTGGTAAAACTGATAATAAAAAAATTTGGAGAACTTGATGGAGGTGGTAAGCCAGAGTGATAGTGAAATAATAGTGAAATTTATGCTTAATAGAAAAATGTTTATTGATTATAGAAAAAAATGCTTTCTAGGATTAATTTGGAGACTACTGCTTACTATTCCAACATAGAGAAAAGTAGTAATACGATACTTAAAGGACTAGGTGTGGGAACTATAATGATGCTAAAGCAGAACTAACAAAAGCGTCGATTTGACAATTATAAACACATTATTGCAAAATAAAAGAAGTGCCACACAAAATGACATAGGTACATAGCGACTGTAAGATGCTGTAAGGAATAGAGTTGCCAACAAAAGCTTGAATGTAAAGACGACTATGTAGAGAAACAATACAAAAAGAAATGAGTTGAAACATTACAGGTAACCATAAATAAATTTTAAGAAATATTTCTAATATTATTCGAAATACCTGTAAAGACCTAGTTTTTCGCTACCCAGACCAATCCTTAACGATTAAGTAATTTACCCTAACCACCAAATAACCTAGTTTACATGAATTACCGAAATCATTTTGTTTATTCAACTGAATAAATCATTTAAGTATGCTTATTTAATTTCATGCGAGATTTTTTGATTATAAAAGAAACCGCTGAGATCTTCACTCTGGTTTAATACACATTGCACATTAGCTATAAATTTTATAACTCTTATAGTGGATGTTTACATTTTTGAAACAGTTATTAGGTCAAATTTTCTATTTACGATTAAGTTTATAACAAATTGATATCGAAAATTATTTTTAAAATATGACCTCTCTTAAAACTGAGATGTGGCACACTTTAAATTTATTCTACCTGAAGCGACACAAGTATATTCGTTATAGTGATTACACTTTCTCAAACCTGTTCGTACATATCATACGAAGCAAAGAACTTTTCTAGTACAGAAAAAACTGGTTCTGCTTGCTCTAAAGGTCCAGTATTTATTTAAGCAACTCCTGGATGTCTAGCATATATCTGATTGTTTTACCTTTGACATTTATTATAACATCACCAATTCTTCCGTGCTAAAATTAGCCCTTTATCAGTTTTTCTAAAAATTTCAGTTTTTCATTATTTTCCTTCCTTTTTCGGCTTTGGTAAGAAGTCAGCCTTTATTTATATTTTTTTTTATTTAATTGTTTGATATTTTTAACTATAACCATTTATTAACTTTAAAAATATATTAACTGATTTGATTTTGGTATAACGAAGAACTTGATAAAGTTAGTTCAAGATACTATGACCCACATGGAAACGCAAGTTCTAGTCCAAAACCAATTGATAGATCCCATCCAGATAACTATAATGTTTAATATAGTGTAACAATTTAATATATGTATGGAATATTTTTTTAAGCTCTTCTCTCTATTGGGATTGCCGAATATAGGCCTCTACTAATTCTTCCCATTCATCTCTGTTGTTTATAAGACAGGGTAGCGGGTGTGTACGTTTCACGATCCCGGTGGAAACAGACCTACTTCAGAGACTAGCGACCCTGCCCACGCTAGCTCATGATATTCCTCCATCTCACACCGTGTCTCATGTCCCATATCCTTTATCCTACACCCTCCATAGTTATCACTCCTAGTCCTCAACCCTGGTGAAGGGCAGCAGCGATCACCAGTACCAACGAAAGGCATAAAAGAAATTATCTTGGACCGGCTTGTTATTGGAATTCCACAGGCATGACTAGGATAGTTTGAATGGCTGTGGTACTGCGGTGTTGTAGCGCCATAGGAGAAATATTTAATTTTTACATAAGTAGGTATAAAGAATATCACTTTTAACAAATCTGTGTTTGGTTATTTTTATTAATTATTTCTACATATTTCTGAGTGAGGATTCATCCTAACTCATTTTCGTCTTAATTCTGTAACATTTGTTCGTCGTTGTCTGATGGTTATTTTAAAATATATTGTATTATACAGTGATGAGTGTCTTACCACCCGGCTTTTTAACATAAGAGATAGAAAACACAGTCACCTTGTAAAATAAAAAGAGATGAAACTCGTAGAGGTGGTAAATAATCGATAGAAACCTATAATTTACATTACATTACCACTATCGATAGTCTCACACCTTTAGACGTTAGCTTCGAGCTAAATCACCTCGGTCATAATTATTATGTTTGACGTCGTATGTGTGACGTATTTTCATTTTTTAATTTTGCATTAAGTAAAAACTGATTGACCACAATAAAGCAAAAATGTGAATAAAATAATTTAATTAATAGTGATTATTTAATCTATAGTTTTAAATTATTAACCAAGAATAATTTCCATTATGATTTGAGGAGTTTCATACACTCTTGTGACGGAATAATTATCAATCCTTCGAGGATTAGTGGTAAGACTTCGACACTGCGACGCAGACGAGTTCAAAACCCACATGTATTTTCTTTTATTATTTTTTTTATTAATTTGAAATTATGCAGAAATCGTTTTGCTTTTGAACATTTATGTCAGTCGTTACTAGTATTTGAATAAACGTATTTACAATTGTCAATTGTTTTGAAAATCATTATCTGTACAGAGGAATTGATATTAACACTGAGAATTTAGTGATAGATTTGACATAAACAGTCTTCACCGGATTATTTTGCATTTACACCTAAAGACAGTAAAACTGGAATTGAATTTGAATTATTTTGTATTTCCGTTTTATTACATAGGAATAAGAATAAATTGTAAATAATGAGTTTTTCGAAAACTTGTTACCTAATATGTATCATATTTTCTATTATTTTTTGATTGGTAAAACAAAAAATTTATCCTTGCTATACTGAGTTGCTAAGTCTCAGTCGCGTGTCATTTTGGACTATGATATACACGAATGTCCTATTAATTTGCTGATTTGATCGGATCACACTTTTAACACAACTTTCGCATCTAGATTTGAACCGTACTTTCGTTTCAACAAGTAAATAGTTATCCTTTCTTTTTTTTCTTTTTCTTAGCCTTCTATCTTTCATTTTTAGACATAAGCCTCTCCCAACTCCTTCTTCCATCGGTCTCTATCTTGAGCAACGTATTTCCAATTTGTTATCCTTTAAGTCATACTAAAAAATTTATTATATACATGGATATAGCTTACCTTGAATTGCACTTGCTGGATACTTTGCATGCTTTTGATAAACATGACCATCATCAATTTCATTTTCTGAGGTATCAATAGCAAAAACAAAATTCAGATAAATGAGACAGAGTAATGGCGTGTATTTTATTATAGACAACATCTTGGGTAGCTAAAAGCAAAGAAGAAACCATACTTAATATGTAACATAGAAAACAATAAATAATAAATAACAGTAATTTACTACATAAACTGTAAACCTTTAAATCTTAATGTGTTAATGGCCCTTAGATAAATAAGTAAAATAAATAAAATATCTAAATATATTTATTTATTCAAACAACAATAAAACATACTCTGGTTTTAGCAAATATGACGCATCATTTATTGAACCACATTACTCTCTATTTTAATTACCTAGACTACAAATATGCGATTTTGGCTATCTTATTAAATGTGGAAAATACAACAAATCAAGCATTTAAACTCGAGAGCTGGAAAATGATTTTCGTCATCTTTCAATATATTGCTCCCTCGTCTAACATCGCCAAGATATTTAATTTACGCTCTTTGATTATGTTAATAATCTAGTATTCCTATTCCAATTTTAAAAACTTAGAGTGATTTGTCACCTCGGGGTAAATGGAAAGGGTCTCAATCACCTTCTGTACCACCGTGTGCTCTGTAGAGGGGTTCGGAAACGTCGACGAAAGCCCCTCTACTTGAATCCATTTGCGGGGTATGGATTCGTAAAAGGTTTTCTTCTGATGAGCTCGTCTTGAAAAAGACGAGCTATTTCTTACATGACTTATAAGTCGAAATAAACATCAGGATGCAGTCTATGGTGGCTTGCCTTGACAAAGGCAAGATATTTCTTACACGACTAAATAGTCGAAATAAAACACTAAGTTTGAAGTTGAATAAAAATCTCAGCCACAGAGTATAGGGTAGGCTAAAAGAAAAAGCAGAGCCCCAAGAGCACCAAGCTCTCGGAGAGCCCGTGAAGGACTGACTTGATTGACCTGAAAATCGCCTATTTTTATACTTTCTGAAGTAGCGATTGGGGATTTCCAGGTCAGGGAGGGGCCAAAGCGAAAAATAAGGGCGGGGCGATGCGTCTCGAACGTGAACTAGTCGCGTCCGAGAACATCCCCCCTCCTCTGGAGACTCTGTGGCTGGGAAGGAAATTTATTGAATTATTAAAAAATTACAATAATAAAATACAATACAAAATACATGTGGAATACATTAAAATGCAAAAAGTAATAAGTAATAAGTTCATAAAATCAAATTGTCTTTGAAACTCACAACACACTGCACTAACGGGGAAGGTCGGTGGCGATGACGGCATCTCCGGCTCCTGCAGCTCCATTCTCGATCGGTGTGTCGACTCCTCCAACGGGTTCGTCTTCTTCTCGGTCGTCCGGATCCCATCTGCCATATCCAACGGGGTTTCGCAGAGTACCAGGGTGCCGAAGCCTACGTGGTCGTCTAACCACTTTCGGTAGGGGGGGATGACTGGGTCTGCTCCGGGACTTCCGTTGGCATCTGGGGCTTCTGACTTCGAAGAAGGCTGGCTCGTCAAAGTCGCCTGCACGTCGAAGGCATCCGGTCTGCAGAAGGCCTCGATGTCTGAGTGTCAGATAGCATTCTAACACTCCGTGATTCTCCCCGTTCTTCTCTTGACTTCATCCCATGTTGAAGTCAATGGCTGTAGCCTTCTGCTGTGAGTCAAGCTAGGTCGTGGGTGCGGATTTTAACCACGTTGTCGGGCGCCATGTCACCTCGGGGTAAATGGAAAGGTAAGCACCTTCTGTACCACCGTGTGCTCTGTAGAGGGCTTCGGAAACGTCGACGAAAGCCCCTCTACTTGAATCCATTTGCGGGGTATGGATTCGTAAAAGGTTTTCTTCTGATGAGCTCGTCTTGAAAAAGACGAGCTATTTCTTACATGACTTATAAGTCGAAATAAACATCAGGATGCAGTCTATGGTGGCTTGCCTTGACAAAGGCAAGATATTTCTTACACGACTAAATAGTCGAAATAAAACACTAAGTTTAAAGTTGAATAAAAATCTCAGCCACAGAGTATAGGGTAGGCTAAAAGAAAAAGCAGAGCCCCAAGAGCACCAAGCTTTTGGAGAGCCCGTGAAGGACTGACTTGATTGACCTGAAAATCGCCTATTTTTATACTTTCTGAAGTAGCGATTGGGGATTTCCAGGTCAGGGAGGGGCCAAAGGGAAAAATAAGGGCAAGGCGATGCGTCTCGAACGTGAACTAGTCGCGTCCGAGAACAGATTCAAGGTCGTTTTGCGAGATAGTTTTAAAGCGGTCTAACAAAAATGTAGGTTTGTGAAAGAAATGATGGAAAAGAAATAAAATTAAGAAATGGTGGGAAGGTAAGGAAAACTGCTAGCCCGGTCGGTATTAGGTAGGTCGGATAAAGTTGTTTAGGAAAAAAAGGGTGGCATAGGAGCCGGCCGATACATGAGAGATCGATCGAAGGTCGAATTTAAGGTTGAAAAGGGTAACGCGAATGAACGGACGTATTTAGTGAGTTGGTCAGAAACCGGCAAAATTTGTCGAAAGTAGTGAAATATGTAATATGTAAGCTTAGAAAAGAGTCATGACTATTTCTATTTTTTTAAGTACCTAAGAGATTTGTGTCGCCTGCAACAGTTTCGAAAGATAACCACATGTTGCCATTGTGTCCAGTTTTATATATTCCTGTTTTTTAAGAAGCCCAGTCCAAAGTTTGTGTTCCAAACTTTCAACCCCAAGTTTGTATTTGCTCTAAGAAGCAGCCATCTCAGAGTATCTCTCACAGTTTGGAGATGGATTTGATCGTGTGGCAGAGAAGGTAACCCCCAGAAATTTAAAGTTAAAGTGCATTACAGTGAAATCAGGTAACTTTTTGTGTTTAATTTTTAAAGTGAAGATAGACATTTTTTTTCTAATAATAATACTTCTTTTCATAACAGTTTAAATTTTGATAATTATTATTGTAAATATTAGGGCGTGGTCTTAGCTGTTAATGTTGACATATGACAGCAAGTGTTATTATTATTTTTTTTACATTAGTTTGTTTTGTATTTAGAAAAAGGTTAATCTCCATTATACATAGTTTATTTTTATAGATATCTTTTATTTGTAATGATTTATTCTTGCCACAGATTATAGCCCAGCAACTTATTTATTTGTTTTTACGCACAACAGGCCGTTAAGGCCTATGGCATTTTTTGTAACCATAATCCTAATATTATCTAATTACTTATTATTTTAATTAATTTAATTATTTTAAACAAAACATTAACTTAAATATGTGTATACAACATTCTTAATTACTCTGAAGGACCTGGTGGACAATACTTCTCCATTCGCTTCCATTTTGTGCTTTTCTTTTCCAGTCCCTTATCTTCACGTGTTTAAGGTTTTCCTCCACTTTATTAATCCACCTCGTTCTGGGTCTACCTCTTCTTTTGGGGCCGATTAGTTTTCTGGTTATTACTAGTTTGGGCATTCTGTTTGCTTCCATTCTTTCCACATATCCCAACCATCCGATTATTTGTGACTTGACGAACTTGGTAATGGTAGGTTCTTTGTATAAAGCCATTATTTCATTGTTGGTTCTTCTCTCCCAACCATCTTCTGTCTTCCGTCCTCCGAATATGCGTCTCAGTATTATCCTTTCCCATCTTTCCAGAATATCCTCTTCCTTCTTATTTAATATCCATGTCTTAACGGCGTATGTTACTGTGGGTCGAATTACTGTTTTATATATTCTGAGTTTACCTTGCCTAGAAACGCATTTTGAGTTCAGTAGGGCTCTAACTACCCATTTTTTTATTCCCTTTTGTTATTCTGGCATCCAGCTCCCATTCCTCTTTTTTATTTTTATCGAAAACTACATCCAGGTGTTCAAATTTGTACACCCTTTTAAAACTATAGGTTTTACCACTTACAGACCTCACACTAAAGTCTTCTTTTTTCCCTTCTGTTCCTCACATGATCATATATTTGGTTTTGTCTTCATTTAGTTCCAATCCGAATTTTTGTGCTTCTTCGATGATTTTCTTTACAACTCTTTTTAATTCTTTCTCGGTTTTTGCTAGGATCGTTAAATCGTCAGCAAATGCCAAGCACTGGTGCTCATTTTTCATGATTGTTCCTTCCACCTTCATGTTGCTTTTTCTAATTATTACAGTTTCTAACACTAAGTTGAATAATGTAGTGGATAAAGGATCTCCCTATCTCAAGCCTTTTGCAACCGTAAATTGATCTGATATGTGACCCTGCCACGTAATTTTACACTTAGAGTTATTTAATGTCATTTTTACTAGCCGGATCAGTTTCTTTGGTATATCCAAATGTTCCATTGCTCGATACATTTTGATTCTATCGACTCTATCATAGGCTTGTCTAAAATCCACAAACAAAATATGCAGGGGAACATTACCTTCATAACAAGTCGTTTGTATCTCCTTTAATGAGAAGATTTGGTCTACAGTAGATCTGTCCTTTCTAAAGCCGGCCTGATACTCATGTAGGATCTTTCCGTGTAGCAATCTAGTTTATTTCTCAATATTCTTGCCAAGATTTTGTACACCGTGTCGAGTAAGGTTATACCTCTATAGTTGTCACACTTTAGTTTGTCTCCTTTTTTATGCAGAGGGTATATGCGGGCTTCATACCACTCCGATGGCATAATTTCCTTTTCCCATAATTGCACTAGTAGCTGATATATTTTTCTTTGTAGTTGTTCTCCACCAAACTTGATCATTTCTATGCATATGTCACTTTTACCTGGACTTCTTTTATTTTTTATTTCATGTATTGCTGTCACCACCTCCTCCTCTGTAGGCTGCCTTTCAACTATCGCATCTTCTTCAACCGTCCAGTTGTCTACTGCTTCGTGGTCCACCTCACCATTTAAGAGTTCTTCAAAATGTTTTTTCCATTCCATCATTATTTCTGCTGGATCGCTAGTTAAATTTTCGTCTTTACCTTTCATAGAACTACAGTGGCTTTGGTAACCTTTTCCCATCTTTTTAACTTCTTGATAGAACGACCTCACCTCTTTGTTTTTAAACTTTTCTTCGATCTCTTTTAATTTTAACTCATTTTGGTATCTCTTTTTCCTTCTACACAGAGTTTTCAATCTTATGCCCAGCAACTTATAGCCCAGTAACAATTTTTTGTAAGTTTTGTAGCATCTCCCAATCATAAAGAGAGTTTGTAAATGAATAGGATATTTATGTAAGTTTTTCTTCTGTATTATTTTTGTATTTACTTTTGTGACTATTAATATAGTGTTAATATATTGTCTGATTTTGTAACTGTTTGTAGAGGGACAACAATAAATGTTTAATTTATTTCTCTAAACAAACTTGTTTATCTCCTATTTTAGAAAAGTCTCCTAACCCATTTTGTGTTTTCTTTTTTGAGGAAGGAAGAGCCTTTTTCCTTCATCCAACAGGGGATCCTTTGAAGCGGCGTTCATTTTAAATAGCTAGAGGTCCTTCTCGTTGTGTTTTGTCCATTTAACCAGGAGATTCATGTAAGTACTCCTTTGTTTCATGTTTTTGTAGTTACCCTTATATAATCCCATTGCTTCATTCACTTATCCACCTCAGCTCTCCAAATAAACCTCGAGTGCCGTTCGCATAAATATCGTTTATTTTGCTTGCCCTATCTCCACCCCCAATAGTTTCTCAAGATTTCAACCCCCATAGTAATACCCTATGTGGTAGGCAAAATATCTCGCGTAACATTACACTTAACATTAGGCACACGATGCACTCATAAAATTGTTATGCACCAAAGAGCTTTCCTAAAGAAGCCTTAGAAAGTGTCCAAGTCTCGACTGCGTATAATAACGTACAGATTATTTAGCATCTGATAATAAAGTTTTTTTTATCACGTGCTAAGTCGTCAATTCTAAAAAGAGACTTCATATTTACGAACGCTAATCTTGCTTTTTCTATGCGTTATTTAATTTCAATAGAGTGATCCCATTTGATGTTTATATTGGTACTAAGGTAAGTGTAGCTATGTACCCTGTCAATTGGCTCTTCTTCCTCTTTAAAAGCAATTCTGCTTGTTCATTGGTGGATTATTACGTCTACGGAAGATTGTCACTCCATCTTTTGCACGGTTGTCCGATACTTTTTCTGCCGATTGCCGACTTATCTCTTGCTATTTTGATGACACGGGTCTCTTCCATTCTACTTATGTGGTTATTCCAGTCTTTATTTCTATTCTGTACCCATTCATTTATACACTGTACGTTACATTTTCTTCTATTTGCCTCTTGCTTAAACCAATTTAACGCTTCATATTTTTTTCGTATTAAGATCCAGTCCATATTCTCTACGTATATCGGTTATCGAAAGCATCTAAGTTCTCTGAAAAAATTCTGGGTCGTTAGCATCGCTTATGTTGTTGAAACGCACTCTGTTGACTTATACGCCTTCCTGTAGTTCTAATAATGAATGTTTGAATATATATTCAGCGTTCATGTTAAATACCACCAGAGACAGAATGCATCTTTGTCTCACTCCTTTATCTATGGAAATTAATTGTCTATCAATATAAGGTTGAATGTTCGAATAAATGAACTTTGATGGTACACAAGGCAAATATCGAACACAGTATTTAATTAAATCTTGCCCAAGTACTTTCGATCACAAGATCATCCTCAGGGGCATTTCGTCAATTGTGGCCAAGGTCTCCGGCTTCTATAATGTAAAAATGTAGCTTCTCCAATTTAAATTTTAAAGTGTTTGTTTGTCTTTAGTGTATTTGTTATGTCCCAGTTTACATGCATGACATTCCATTATTGCTGGATAGGCCACAATTGACGAAATGCCCCTGAGGATGATCTTGTGATCGAAAGTACTTGGGCAAGATTTAATTAAATACTGTGTTCGATATTTGCCTTGTGTACCATCAAAGTTAATTGTCTATGTTAACTAGTCAACCACTTTAATGTTGGCAGTTTGGTTGAAATATAAATTGTATATAATTTTTTTGCTTCTGTCAAGATGGTTATGAGCTCATGGTTATCATATTTTACTCTGTCAAATGCTAGTCGATGAGACAAATATATGCGTCACAGTTGACATCTTTGTACCTCTACATAAGTTATAGACGTGGCCACAGCAGGTGTCGTACAACCCTCGCTAACTTTTAAGAGTATGATCACAAAATAGTGCAATTAAAGCAAAGTAAAATTAGTAGATTTAGTAAAGGTATGGGATATCCCGGATGTTTTAACACTGATATTGCTTTGTCTAATATATTTTCCAATCAGCACAAATTATTTCAGTAATTTTTGAAAACAGAATTAATAACTCCAAGTGGGTTGTTGCCACTCAGCGAAGAAAGTTCTTGTTCGAGCCTGGAATTTGTGCGCTCTCTAAAAAAAATGTAATCCGTTATGATCGACCTAGTGTCTTAGTAATTACAAGGTTTGTAACTTTAATTAATATGTAATTTAAAGGTCATTATGTATCTAGTTTTAATTACTTTTTTTACCATTTTATACCATTTTACAAAAGAAGTTTTTACTTTGTAGTAATTTTTTTTATATTCTAAAAAAAATATAATTCCACTGTGTCATTTATAAATATGTAATAGTCAATATTTTATATAAATTCTATATAAAACACAAAAGTCACTGTACCAATGTTAAATATGAATTGTGTGAAAATAATTACATATTATCAATAATTTTGTCGATCAAAATTTCTAACAAAATTTCTAAATCAATCACTAATATTTTTTAAAATAGGGACAAAATAAAGTGAACAGAATCTAAATAATCTAATTCCACTATCTCTTTTTTTTGTGTGTGTGTTTTGGCTTGGACAATTGTCATTCAGCCAGTCTCAATCAAGATAAGTTTATTAATGTAGTGTGTGTGTGTGTTTGTGTGTGTAGAGTAATTGTCTTGATACTTAGCAAAGTCAACGTCATTGTCTTTGCTAAGAGACGCTAATTGTATCCGATCGTCTGCGGTCCCTCCGGTGAGTACCGATCGAACAAGAATAGAAATTATTTTCATTTATTAATTTTTTTTAATAAACGAAAATTTCCACCCAGGTGAGATTCGAACTCACGACCTTTAGGTTTAAAGGTAGGCGCTCTTACCACTGAGCCACAGAGGGGGTTAATTCCACTATCTCGTATACAAATATGTAACAACCAATATTTTATATAATTTCTATATAAAATACAAAAGTCACAATCCCAATTTTGCCGAGATTAATTTTTCTAGAACTTGGTAGTTAAATACTCAATTCGCTTTACCATGGGAGCTAACTAGTACACGGTTTTCTGAGCGCACTAGTATAATATAATTAAAAGGGTTTTTTGACCTCGGGAGCGAACTAGTGTTCTCCAAAATTTTTAACAAGTTTAAAAGAAATTAATAATATACCAATCTTCTCCATTTAATTTCTTCCCTATGTTATCTACCAAACTTTCGGTATACATACGTGTATGTTCTCCTCTAAAGGCGCGTACAGACCTACAAACGCATGCGGTGAGCAGTTACGAATACACATACTTGTGCAAATGTGGACGGCGCTTTCGTAACCTCTCGCCGCATGCATTGCTTCTCACGAATGACTTGAGCACACATGCTGTGAACCAGAGTGGTGTCGGTTTTTTAGCACACATCAAAGAAACATACGTGTGCGTTCACACTCAGTTTAGAAGGATAGCGTGAGGATTTGTTGCATTTGCAAGACAAGTTCGGATTTATTGAGTTTTATTCATTTCATTGATTTATGTGTAAGATGGAGTGATCAAATAAACAATGTTTATAATTAATAGATTTGTATGAAGAAAACCCTATATTATGGGATCAAAAAATAAGTTTTTATATTCAAAAACAAAAAAAAGAAGATGCATGGGAGTCGACTGAAATCTTGATATAGATTCAGCAGTTGTGAAGAAGAAAATGAGCAGCTTACTTTTGTCTTTTAGGGCTCAAAGAAGCAAATGTAGTCCGTGGGTACAGGAAAAGGTATTGTTTATTTACAGTAAGTACAGGGTGTCCCAATTCGGACACTTTTATAGGTTATTTGGGTTGTTATGGAAGATAAAGCATTGCGGTTTTAACGAACCTTTGCTACTTTTTCGTCAAACTTTTAATGCTGCAAACAAAAATGGGCTACCAAGGTTTTTGAGATGCCGGTTAAAAAATTAGTGTATAAATATATAAAAGTAGTACATCATTAAAGCGGTACTAAAAAAAACCAATTTCTTGGGACAAAAAATACAGAGTGTTCCCTGTGGCCAGAAATCTTAATGTTATCAGTAAACGTTTCTTAACAGGTATGGCTTTTCTTAAGACTGTGTCGTTTTTCTTTATTACGGGACCTATATCATTTAAAAGGCGTTCAGAGTCTTCTAGTGACATACGTGTAAAATTTTGAAATTGTCCAGTGTTAGGTTCTAACGCCTAATCTACTAATGAATCGAACTTCATTTGTAGGGTTCTCCTTTTAAATAAATGCGTCGTCCACCATTGCCTATTTTTCCTTTGTTTTTTCTTTTTTAATGAACTAATAACAACAAACGCGGCTCTAACCATAAGCAGCTCCTCAGATATTTTTCACGAATGGATGGAGCGCGTTGAGCACGCATACAAACGCGGAGATTTCTAATTTCAACAAATGTTTTGAGCGCGAATGGTTTGAGTACGCACGCATATGCGTGGCTTCTCACCGCATGCGTGTGCTAGACTGTACTCGCCTTAAGACGTTTATTATAAATAGATTTGTGTGAGATGATTCCATTTGGGATCATAGCAATGTTTTCTGCTTTAGCGGCGAAGGAAACTACTTACGTCGAATTGGCGAAATACCTTCCTACTAGATGTCGCTGCATTAATTTATTTGACAATTCTATTAGTAAACGTTAGTCACATTGCAATATAAAACGATCATTAATTCAATGTAAATTTTAAATCATTCTAAGGTAAGTAATTAAACCAGTTATTGAACTAAAAAAATTATTTTGCTTCTTACATTGTTTTTATTTGATAATTTGCATTATAGTTTGCTCATATTTACAAGATTGTTTATGTAAACATTATAAATATCAATGAATCCAAATGGAATCATTGGGCCATTGTGGAGGTCTCGAAATGGCATCATTGGGAAGTCGTGTGAATTTTGTTTCTGTCAATAAATTACAAAGGTACAATATATTTTTTATTTCACATAGGTAGATCGTGGGTTCAAAACTACCAAAGCCAAACATTCTTTGGAGTCTTTGGAAGAAAATATTGAAGAAACTTAAATAGAAAAATGATTGTAAAATATTGTTGAAAATAGCTTGAACACCCAAGTTATAGAGAATATGGAAAAAAACTGTTGAAGTAATTACAAAAGAGCCACAGACAAGTCATGCCAAGAAAAAAAAGCATACAAAAACCAACTTGGACAGACAATTTAATTGATGTAAACAGCGAATACAGTGGTGATTTTTTGGTTGATGAAAATATGTATACGCCTTTCCAATATTTTAAAATGTTTTGTGACAATGATTGTTTGGGAAAGTATGTATTTTTACAATTAATATGTTTTCTGTTACGGTACTGTAATGTGACCTAATTTATTGCTGTATTCTAAAGACCTTTTTAAAATATATTATTTCCTGTTATTTCGTAAAACTTAAACTGGCTATCTCATTTATCATGTTTGAAGTACAGAGAATTTAACTTCTCTTTTGTATGGGTCAAAAATATACACACAAGTGTAAAGTGTCGTATTACTATCTCCATTCAAAATCGTCCGACAATAGAAGGATTTATTGTTACACCCTCTCGGTCCACCACTTAGAGGGTTTCTTAGCTCTGACCATCTCAACGTACTTTACTTCTTCGTAAGACAGTGAACTACACGCTCCATAGACCGGTCTCGTGTTATTAGCCTCGGCGTCTCAGGCCGTGGCGTCGTGATGCCCAGCAACCAACTCTTCAGCCTGTTACGAATTCATCAATAGAACCAAAGGGTAAGTCTATGTTCTTTGTACAAACAACGATAATGAGTAGGACCAGTTAATTTCATAATTTATTCACAATTTATAGTTGCTATTTTCGCTAATTTTATGTACAAACAAATATTGCATTTTTTCTTACTTTTTCATACAGTTTACAAATTATTTTTATTTATTCTAAAATCAAGGTTTTGTTGCGGTTCGTGTTTTATATTTTTTTATTAATTGCCACAATATTATAAATATCTCGTTAAAATAATTTATTTTCACTACCCAATACATCGCTGATTATTCCCAAACTAAATACAAACTTTCTATTTTGTAATGATATACAGAGATCTATCTTGTATTTTCTAAAATTTATTTGCATACTATTTACAAAATGCATATTTTGTATAGTGCCACTATGGTTAAACTAAACAATTACAAACGATACAATAAATATATGTTGTAAATTGAGCTGATATTCTAAACTTTTAACCTAAGAATAAATTACGTCGTATACAGCGCGAGGAAGGTATTCAGCAATGAACAATGATATTATAAAAAATTTTGCTGAGCAGACAAACTTGTATTCTGTGCAAAAAGACAGTAAATATATTGATACAAATGCAGCAGAGATAGAGCAGTTCCTAGGCACGATAGCTAATATCATGTCACCTAATCGTTTTAATAAACTGCAAGCATATTTTTACGTCAACAATAATTTGAAAGTCTCGTTTAGCAACAATGACAAATTATATAGAGTAAAATCTTATATTGAAAAGTCCGGCAAAATATGAATAAGATAGAACCTGAGGAATTCAACAGCATCAATGAGTTTATTATACCATTCAAAGGACATAGTAATGTAAAGCAATATATAAAAAATAAAGTTCATAAATGGGGCATAAAAGTTTTGGCAAAAGCAGGACGCAGCGGCATACCATAGGGTTTTAAGATATATGTGGGGAAAGGAACAGTCCAAGATGAATCAGGTCTTGTCTTGGAATTAGTGGGAAAATAGTACTGAAGTTGTTTAGCAATCTACCAAACCACATGAATTTCAAGATTTTCACGGTTAATTGGTTCACATCTTATAATATATTTATTAGTCTGAAAGAACCGGGCTTCCCTGCTGCAGAGACTGTAAGAAGTGGACAGCTGGCAGGTTGTCTTTTTTCAGTAGACAAAGTTCTAATGGCAAAAGGTCGTGGATCCTCTGATGTAACAATAGACAGAAAAAAAAATATAACTGCTCTTAAATGGTATGACAATTTGTGCGTCATATTATTATCGAACTATATAGGAAAATATCCTCTTGATAAAGTGAAGAGATGGTGCAACAAGAGCAAAACCTATGTAGAAATCGAACGGCCAGCAATTGTCAAAGAATATAATATTTCGATGGAGGGGTGTGGATTTGCATGCCATGCTTGTGGAACTATATAGAGTCAAAATCAAACCAAAAGATTCTATTTGAGAATAATATTTAATCTTATTGATATATGTATTTTCAATTCTTTGTTGCTGTACCGAAGACACTGCAAACAAAAACAAGTTAAACACATCAACCTTCCCCAATTCACATCTCAAGTTGGGCATGTGTTATTGAAAACTGGTAGGTCCGATACGTGAACACGAGGAGGTCCTTCTCAAGATAATACGGCAAATAAGAGACTACTTGCATCCTGCCACACTGCAATATGTTCGATTTGATGGCGTAGGACACTGGCCACATGATCAAAATCGCACAAGGTGCAAATTATGTATAAAGTCTTACTCTAGAATAAAGTGTTTTAAGTGTTTTTTTTACGTTTAAACAATATTAAAAATTGTTTTTATAGTTTCAATGTTAACATATTATGGTCAATTTTTTACTAGACCATTATATCAAGTGTTATAAATGGATAATTCAGGTACAACCATCGCCAGATGATTCCAAATGGGATCAATTTTTTTGAGTTTGAAGACTCTAGGATCCAAAATTCTTACAAAAGTTATCAACAATTATTTTTTCTTGTATCGTTTCCTATAACATACATTTTTTTTCAACAAAAGTTATTGAAAAAAAAATAATTTGGGCTGAAAAGGGTTAAGGAAGCTGTACAAATCTTGTCTACTATACATCTAGATTTTCTGTCAGAGCTTCCATGAGATGCTCCCGCAACTATTTTAATATTGTCCATAAAAACTAATGTCATGAATAGAGCAAGTTCTCCTCTAGAAATTTTCTTTAAAACTCAGTTGCTTAGGACTGAAGATGAGGATATAAGGATTCGAGTGGCTTTTAAATTTAATTCTAAATTTAAATCAAAAAAATATTAAATTCGATCTTTTGGATCTTTTGATTAAATATGGTATAAATTTTATTTTAAATAATGGTTTAATCATTTTTAGTTCATACATTTTGTTTAAAACATTCCTTACTTAGTAATTTAAGTATAATTAAGTATGGAAGGTGATAGAATTGTAATGGAATCAAAGTGCCGGTAAAAATGGGGATACAGTATTAAAAAAGAGGACACTGAACTATATTTCAAACAATAGAACTATTAGATATACTTTAAATATCAATATCATAAATAAAACTCTTCTATTGTTCCAATTATGCAGTTTTTCACAATTTTATTTATCAAAATAAAGATTTTATAGGGTATCACAACAACTTACCATTAATATTATCATTATTCACTGTTAATACAAAACATTTCCGATGTTTATAAACAAACAAACAAGAATAAACTGTATACTACTTTAAATTTATAAATTAAATAACGTTTCGTAATTGGAACAATCGCAAATTATGTTCACGGTTGGTGGTCAGTTACGGTGGAACAGGTTTTGCGCGTGCGTCATTGTATCGACCTGTTTTGACAGTAATATTGAGACGAATGTACAGTTGCAGATTTCTTGTGATAGATTAAAATACCAGGGAAATAAAAAAATCGATTAAACAAAAGAATAGCTCTGATTTTATTTAGACTATAAAGGGTTAAATAGACATGAACTCTATCATTTCCTTATAAAATAACACTTTTTTTACGTACTTTCTGAAGATAAATTTCGGGTCTACGTAGTATACGAGGACTGTCATATTATTCTGTCTTATACTGGATTCTATGTATTCCAAAAGAAACTCAGTATGTCGGTGTTTAATAAGAAATAAAAAATACCATTATGTACTATATGATACCACCTTTTGCTGTCTTCTCCTAAATTAAACAACTACGCCTTGCTAGTAACTTAAAATTATCTGTTATCTGTTGCTATAAAGAAATTTTTTGTTACGAATTTTGTCAATGAGAAAATATTGAAATTACTTTTAGTTAAGGAGCAAGAGGGGATTGAGCATTTATTTTTATCTTGTCTTGGTACCTTGAAGTTTTTTGTATCTCCTAAACTATTGGAAATATTTATTTTACCAAAATGCAAATTGTCCCTTTTAACAAAATAAACAAAATGGCGTTTGGTAAATCTTAATCCGGTTGTTAGAACCGGAGATGTCACAAGTTTCAAGAAAAACAATTGCAAAATAGGCAATATATGGTTGAACGAAAGGCGGCCTAGACCTACAATAATATTTTGTAATACATTTATTGTACAATTAGATTGAACTAACCCATTATAACGAAACGTTAAATTATATTCTACAATAATATGAACTACTAATAAATCAAATAATGGGCTGCACCAGGGAGACCCTCTCTACTGTATACTGTTTAATCTGGCTCTGGAAAAAGTAATACGTATGTCACAAATCAATATTGTTGAGAGAACAGAAAATGCTGTACAAGAGGCGTATATAGCATTAAAAGAATTGGCTACAAAAATGGGTTTAATAATAAACACCAACAAAACGAAGTATATAAAAATAAGCACGCAATCACAAATCCTACGACTACTCATTATAGAAAACGAAGCAATAAACGAATTTGTATACCTGGGAGCGCTCCTTAACAAACACTGAAAATAATACTACCGCAGAGATAAACCGTAGAATTTAAGCGGCCAACAGATGTTATGTTGGGCCAAATCTCCTTAAATCCACAATTATATCGAGAAATACAAAAATAAAACTCTACAAAACAATAATACGCCCAGTCCTAACATATGGTTCAGAGACCTGGACTCGTAAGAAAAAATAATGAAAACATGTTAGGATGTTTCGAAAGAAAAGTACTAAGGCGAATTTATAGAGCAGTGAATGACAATGGAGTGTGGAGAAGACAATACAATTTCACACTTGGAATCGAATATACCAGGAGCCTGATATCGTAAAACATATTAAGATAGGACGTCTGAGCTGGATAGGATGTAATGCGGATGGAACAAAATAACCCAGCTAAAAAACCACTCCTTGATAGACCCATTGGTCAGTGAAGAGGAAGACCGAGAACAAGGTTCCTTGATAACATCGATGAAGACATGAGAAATATGGGAATACGTGCTTGTCGGAGAAAGGCGATCGATAGGGACGACTACAGAGAAATTCTTGAGGAGACTGGGTCGCACGTTATCTTGAATATTATCCCCAAACGATTAATTATATCGCCCAATTTGTAATATTGTGCAATAATATTATTAAGTTTTTTATGAGAGAAAAATGGATAAACTTTTGATGACTGTATCGGTTTTAATTAAGAGTTGAATCTTATCGTTGAATAAATGTTCTAATTTGTTGTTAAGTATATTAAATTTAATTTAATGAAAGTAATTAACCTTATCCTGAACAACTGGCATGAAAGTGGTGAGATTAATATATCATAAAGTTTCGAGTAGAGAGTCATACGTTATCTTCAGCTTACAGTTGATATAGTTTAGCTTATTATAGTGGCTACAAATCTCTTTCTTTAAAGGTTTAATCTAAACATATATTGTTGATATGTTGGGAGAAACATAATTATTTTAAGTCTTGATTTTACACAATGTTGGAAAAGCCTTATCTAAACATCTAGAGATCAACTATATATCCAATTTAACATTGTGTGGCTCCGCAATGTGGCTAATCGTAATAAGTGTAGAGAAAAATTGACCAAACTGTCATCTATAAGCTTAGAAATGGATAATTCCTGGGAATTAGATGTATACCATGAAAGTAAAAAAAACTTGAACATAAAAGTAATACACTTAAGTCGTATATTCAATTAAAATTTAAGTTAAACATCCAAATGGACAATAAAATTGATTGGTACGTTAGGTTAAATTTTGACTGTTATATGCAAAGATGTAGTTTAGATTACTTACTTTTTTAGTACTTGCGTACATAATGGCAAAACCAAACAGAGGTTGGTATTACATTGATAAAACCATACATGAAAGTAATAAATTATACGACAGTATGTCGATGACATTGTATGACTAACTGGCAACATTAGTCCTCTCTAAAAAACTAGTCGAACTACTCGAAAAAATAATTTTTACATCTGAACTGTCGGAATGGAAAAAGCCAACTAACCTGTAGTGCCAAGTAATAATTGACTATTGTTACGTAAAAAATTAGTCATATTAAAAAATCCTGTAAATATGTTATTTATTTACTCATATGTTGTAGATTCGACGAAACCCTTCGATCAGCTGGCAGAAATATACCTGAAAGGGTCGTTCGAAGCTTCCAGAAACCGGTCGAACGATGATTCAGCCGATTTACTTTCTGGTATAATCGGAAGGATTTCCCAGACCCTTCTAGATAACGGTGTTTGGATATAAATACAGGATTTTTATTGGAGACCAGTTTCTGGCGATATTTCGAAAGTTTCCGACGACATCGCATCATTAGAGAACAAAGTTTCTGACGATATTTCGAAAGTTTCTTTTGATGTAGCCAAAGTTTCTGGTGACATCGCTTCTTAAGAAGACAAAGTTTCTAACGAGATTTCTTTTCTAGAAAGCAAAGTTTCTGCTAACGTCTCCTTGAAAATCTCTAAAGTCATTTCTGAGATGTTTGCCCTCGAAAATAGAGTGTCTTCGTTAAAAACCCAAGTTGCTGCCGATATGTTGGCCTTCGAAGAAAAGATATGAAAGTGATTAAAAAGAAGATGGAGGAAACAGGAAAAGCAGAGAGAGGAAAGAATCCAATTACAGTAGAGACAAAAGAAGACAAGAAGAAATGTAAGTTGGAAACACGGCCGAAATTTGAAGGAAGTGGAGGTTCTGTTCATGTCAAAGTCACAACTTTCGACGGAAAATCGTCATGGTACAACTACATGAAACAGTCCGAATCAGCTGCAAGAGCGAATGGATGGTCTGAAAAAGAAAAGGCTGTAAACCTGAATATCGCTATTTGAGTAGATGCCTTAGATGTGTTTCAGACCATAGCCGTAGAGGAGATGGATGATTTCCAACAACTCAAGAAGAGGTTAAATATGCGATATGGCCACGAACATTTGAAGCATGTATATCAGTCGCAGCTTAAAAATCGAAGATAAAAGAAAGATGAGGCTCTTCAAGAATATAAGGTAGATATTGCCAGATTAGTACAATATGCTTATCCAACAGCTCCCGAAGACATGATGCAAAAGTTGGCCGTTCAACCGTTTATTGATGGTCTTCGTGATCATGAAATGCAGAGAACACTGCGATTAGCTCGTCACAAAACGCTGGTTGGTGTCTTATCTGCCGCCCTCGAATACGAGTCTGCTACGCAGGCCTCTGGCGGGTACAGTAAAGTTAGGACTGTAAAAGAAAAACGAGATGAAGATGAACTTGACCAGCTCGTTAATATGATGAAAAGCATGACACACAAGAAAACGAAGACTATAAGACCGAAGACAAAACCAGAACGGCTTGGCCTTAGGGGGCTGCCTCGACCCAGAACTTTTCCAAAGACACTCTCATACTAATAGCTTCTTTGAAATGTCGTACGGTACTCTACAACGGTGTAGAGACGTTGATAAAGACGTGTATCTGTGCTTTGTAGATTTTAGAAAAGCATTTGACAATGTCAATCATGAACAATTGATAGGTATTCTGCGAAAGACAGGTATTGACGACAAGGACATTCGAATTGTGGCAAACCTATACTGGGGTCAAACAGCAAGAGCAAAAATTGGCAACGAACTCACTGAAAGCGTGCAGATCAAAAGGGGTGTCCGTCAGGGGTGTATATTATCCCCACTCCTATTCAATATGTATTCCGAGGAAATATTTAACAAATGTATGGAAAATGCAAATGAGGGCATTAAAATAAACGGCGAGTTAACGAACAATATAAGATACGCCGACGACACGGTGATCCTTGCCAGTACCATAGACGAATTACAACAAGTAATGGAAAGACTTTATTCAATTAGTGAGGAATACGGCCTGAGCCTCAACTTCAAGAAGACAAAGTGGATGCTGATAAGCAAAAAGCAACAACCTGCTCGACAATTACGGATAAGTAACATATTAATTGACCATGTAGAATCTTATGTGTACCTTGGCACCAACGTAAATGCAAAATGGGAACAGACCATAGAAATTAAGGCGAGAATAGAACGAGCTAGAGCAGCATTTAGCAATATGAAAAAGCTCCTCAAAAGCAAGGATTTGTCTCTTCCCCTAAAACTACGTATAGTTAAATGCTACATTTTTCCGATCTTGCTGTATGGCGTGGAGGCCTGGACGCTGACGGAGACGCTAACGAGAAAACTAGAAGCATTCGAAATGTGGGTGTACCGACGCATTCTTCGTATATCCTGGACCGAACATGTCACCAACATAGAGGTACTCCAGAGAATCGGAAAGGAGAAAGAAATCGTGAATACAATTAAACAAAGAAAGCTTGAATATCTAGGCCACATATTGAGACACGATAAGTACCGTCTGCTACAATTGATTGTCCAGGGAAAAATAGACAGTAAGCGAGGGCCAGGCAGGAGAAGACACTCGTGGCTCCAAAATCTGCGGAAGTGGTTCGGGCTCACATCGGTCGAACTATTCAGAAGCGCCGCAAACAAGATCAAAATTGCCATGTTAATAGCCAACGTTTGCAACGGACAGGGCACTTGAAGAAGAAGAAGAAGAAATGTCGTGAAGATAGTGTATATGTAGATGGAAAAATAAATGGTAAAAAGCATACGTTGTTGGTGGATATCGGAGCGACCAGAAGCATTATACGCCCGACAGTTATAAACAGCCGAAAGAAACTGTTACCAACGAGGTTACGACTTGAGACCGCCACAGGTGAAAATGCCAACATTCATGGAGAAATCCAGGTACAATTAGGAATTGGAGCAGAAATGTTCGTCCATACTGTTATAGTTGCTGACATCGAAGAGGATGTTATATTAGGAATGGACGTAATGAATACGCATGGATTCCAATTGGATTTTAAGAATAAGGCAATCAAAGTTGGTAACGAGGAGGGATTTCTTCATCCACATGATGACAACACTATGCAAGCAGCCGTTAATGAAGATACAGTCGTGCCTGCGAGAAGTGAAACGATAATAGTAGCGCGCCTACTATATATACCTGTTCCATATGTGTATATACCAGAGTCCTAGATGCGAGATGCAACTACCTTGTGATCTAGATTTGGGTGTTGACCTGGAGAAGATGTAGCAGGTGAAGATTAGGTAATTGAATTACGAAGAAGAATGGATGATGTACACGAGTTGTTCCGTTCCCATCTCCAGCTCGCTAGTGACCGAATGAAGAAACGGTACGATACGCAAGCCGAAAAGGGGTATTTTAAGAAGAACGACAAAGTCTGGCACTATAATCCCAAAAAGCGAAAAGGTTGTTCTCCTAAGTTGCAGCAGTTTTGGGAAGGTCCATACCTTATTATGGAGAAGATCAATGATGTCATTTACCGAATAAGCAAGATTCCGAGGGCAAATCCGATGATAGAAGACCATAACCGGCTGGCGTCTTTCGAAGGTGACCACGACTTAGATAAAGAAGTGAAAGTAAATCAAGTCCAAGATGTGTCTGACCTCACGTTTGAGGAGTTCATGGGTGCCTATGGAGGTACCGGTAAACCAACACATGTTGTTACCACTGAAGAAACGCAAGATCTACTCGCGCTTCCCGATGACTACTCACTGGCCCTTACCATCCCGGCCAGTATCAAAGACGCACCAGGGTTGGCATCCGTCTTTCGAATGAAGTTCGGTCAAGTTGCAGAACTTTAATGCCAAGTGCCAGCTCCTGGAAAGCCTTGAAACTTCAAGATGCATCACGTTACCTTTTCTACCTGGTAACAAAAGACACTGCCCATAACCAATCTATCTACCGAGATGTATGGGAAGCCTTACTTTAATTGAGAGCGCACGTACTAGAGTCCGACGTGCAAAAGTTAGCCATGCCAAAGTTGGAGTGCCGCCAAATAGATTGGAGGGTTATCCGAAATATGGTGGAGGAGATCTTTAAAGACACCGAAGTTCAGGTGTTAGTCTGATGCAATCCGCATAGTTACTGGTGCGGAGAGAAAACCATCCCTTATCATTTTTATACAACTGGAAGTTGTAAAAGGGGGTTCAGTTGCTGATATCAGCATGTCGTTCCAGTACCAGTCCCGTCAAGGTTCCAGGAGGAACCATCTTTTAAGAGGGAGGCAATGTTACGTAAAAAATAGTCATATTAAAAAAACCTGTAAACATGTTGTTGATTTATTCATATGTTGTAGATTCGACGAGACCCTTCGATCAGCTGTCAGAAATATACCTGAAAGGGTCGTTCGAAGCTTCCAGAAACCGGTCGAACGATGACCCAGCCAATTTACTTTCTGGTGTAATCGAAAGGTTTCCCCAGACCCTCCTAGATAACGGTGTTTGGATATAAATACAGGATTTTTATTGGAGACCAGTTAGTAAGAAGAAAAATTCGCACTCGCGTATTTAAATTATTGTAAAATAAATTAGTATAAATAAAGACTTGTAATTAGTACAAATAAATTTGTAAGTGTTATAAATAGAACCTTTAGTAAGTTAAATTAAGAACAATAAATTAGAATTAATAAAAATAGTTCACTATTTTCAATGACAATGACATTCGGCAAAAGATTAATAGTTTATTTTTAAAGAGTAAACCAACCAGGGCAAGGACTTATATATTGAACTCCATATAAGAAATTTTATTAGATTAGTTTGTTATAAATGGCAGTAGTTATATTTATTTTTACTTATATACTATAAAATTAAAACAGAAATTTATCTTATTGACCACTGGAAGTAATTATAATGTGTAATTGTAATGTATTTCGTATTTGAAGGACGTAATTGTAATTAATCGCCTCATTATATTGTAATAATGTAATGTAATAATGTAAAATTGTTTTATTTCAGAAAAGTATACAACCGTGATCTTTTTATGAATCCTCAAGTGACAGCCGTTCTTCAGCATCATACCAACTTACATTTTTTGTTAGGAAGTTTTTCCTGAACATAACAACTCCTCCCTTGACCATGATTTACAAAAGATAACTAAAAATAAAGTACTTACAAATTCAGTCTAATAACAGGTTGGCTTACTCTAGTGGAACGCCTTAAAACGGGTTCCTCAGTTTCAGTTTGAGCTTCAGGTACAATATTGGAACTTTCCATATTATTTAAAATTTCCGATTCCTCGGTAGTCACTTCGGTAGATGGTGGTAAAACACCGTGCTCTGGAATGGATACCTCCCTTGCAACCAAATTGTGAGTAATGGTATCCGGAATGTAACATGTCCGATTATTTTGAGATTGAGTATATTCTCCAATTTGCCGTATTTGGCTATCATGACGTTTCCAGGTTCTACCATCATCTAACTGAATTAAATAAGGTAATAACCTAATCTGAGTACAATTTTCCCAAATTGCCATTTATAATGAAAATAATCTCTTACTAAAACCCCAGTTCCTACATCAAAGTTTCTTTTGTTAGTATAGGTAACTCTATCACTACACAAAGGTTTAGGTAAATTCAATCTATTCCTTATTTGTCTTCCTAACATAAATTCGAAGGGACTTTTGCCTGTAACTGTATGTGGACTTTTGCGTACTGCATAAGAATATTTCATAATTCGAACTCCTTGTCATTTCCCTCACTTCTCATAGTCCTTAAACTTTTTTTTAATTATTTGGATATATCTCTCCCCCTGTCCATTAGTTGCTGGATGGTAAGGTGCAGTAAATTTTTGTGTAAATCCATTATCTTTCATGACACATCTAAATTCATGAGAGTCGAATTATATACCATTGTCAGTAACAAAAATTTTAGGAATACCAAAAGTTCCAAAATTTTTCGGCAAATTTTAATAGTAGTTTTTTTAGTAGTATTTTTTGTAAAATGTATTTCAGGCCATTTTTTAAAGGAATCTACTAATATAAAATAATAACTTCCATTGAAAGGTCCAGCGTAATCAGCATGCACTCTTTCAAAGCAGAATTTCGGTGGCTATCATATATGAAATTTATCTTTAGTTGGATTGTTCTTGTGCTTATTACATTCTATCAATTTTCACAGAGTGACTCAATATCTTAGTCTATATGAGGCCACCAGCAATAACTACGAGCTAAAGATTTTATTCTGACTATGTGCAGTATGTAATTCTGTCAAAATTGTATTTGTCAATTTAGTAGATATAACTACTCTTTGTCCTCTCATAATAACATTAGTATATAATGAAAATTCAGCTTAATGTATTCTTCTTCTTTAGGTACCATCTCCTCTAAGAAGGTTGGTATACATCACACCTATTTTTACTTTTGAGATTGCAGCTCTGAACAAATCGACGAAACTGCAATTATACCACTTTCTCAGATTGTTGAGCCAAGAGATGCATCTTCTTCCAATACTTCGTTTCCCTGTATTTTTCCATGCATACCTTTTGTAGCAACACATATTTATCCCCTCTCATAACGTGGCCGAGATATTGTAAGTTTCTTATCTTAATCGTATTCATGATTTCCATTTCCTTTGTCATCTTTCTGAGGACCTCAACATTTGTTATTCGATCTACCCAACTTATTTTTAATATTCTTTGGTAGATCCACATCTCGAATGCTTCAAGTCGATCGCTCACCTCTTTCTGTAAAGTCCAGGCCTCCACCTCATACAGCAGCACCAAAAACACATATGAACGTAATATTTTTATTTTGAGTTGCACACTAAGGTCTCTACTGCATAATACTTTTTTGATCTTATTAAATGTTGCTCTACCTTGTACAATTCTCATTTTTATTTCTTTTCTATACTCGTTTTTTTTTCATTAAGAATTGTACCAAGATATCTGTATTTTTTTACTTTCTCTATTGGAACCCCTCTTATGTTTAAAATGTCTTGTTGCGTTTTGGAAATTGTCATAAATTTTGTTTTATTAGCAATAAGCGTGAGTCTGCTTTCGTCACTAGCATTTACTACATTATCTAAAAGTGTCTGTAGATCTTGTATACTTTCTGCAATTAGTATAGTATCATCGGCATATCTGATATTGTAAATGGGTTTGCCGTTGAAATTTAGTTCAATTGTTACATTTTCGAGTGGTTTTTAAATTATTTTTTCCAGATTAAACAATACGGGAGAGAGTATGCAACCTTGTCTTACTAATCTTTTTATATCTACTTTCTCCGAAAGTCCTTTTCCCACTCTGACTTTTGCTGTTTGGTTAAAGTAGAGATAAGTTACTATTCTTAAGTCTTTTTTGTCTTGTGTCTTGTTTGTCTTGTAAATGAGATTTTGTCTCCGGCTTCTATACACAATGTAGCTTCGCCTATTTTCAAAATTTTAAAGTGTTTGTTCGTGCTTGTGTAGTGTATTGTAATGTTTCATTTTATGTTTATGACATTTTACTCTTGTCTGTTGGGCCACAATTGACGAAATGCCCCTGATAATGATCTAGGGATCGAAAGTACTTGGGCAAAATTTAACTAATACTGTGCTCGATATTTGCCTTTTATATTACCAAAGTTCATTTATTCGAGCATTCAACCTTATATCAAATTATTTAATGGTTGTAATAGTGTCTTTAAGAAAACGCTTGTAATAATTAATAAGACCACAGAATCTCCGAACTTGTGTTCTGTTTATGGATATTGGGAGATTTGCAATTGCAGTTACTTTATCTGCACTAGTAGACACCCCGCTTTACTCATTTTATACCTACAGTAGTCAATCTGGTTTTTGAAAAATTCACTTTTACCTAAATTTATATTTAAATTATGTTCAGATAATTTCTTTAAAACTAGTTTAAGGTATTGTTTGGAGTTGTAATTCTTATATCATCCTGAAATAGAGTTGAGATGAATATAGTTGATTGAAATACAACTTTAATGAGTGTTAAATGTAAGTAGATGTTTCATTTTATCTTTTATTGACAAGTGTAAGTAGATTTTCGTAATATCTATTTTCGTATATTTCTCCTTATCTCTATCTGCTAATTGGGAAAGTAGATCATCTGGTGTAGGTAAAGGGTATTCATCCACTTCATTGAAAGTATTTAATGTGATTTTAAAATCACCACAAATGCGTATATCCCCATTTTGCTTAACTACATGAACAATAGGGTTTGCCCGGTCTGTAAATACTACTTTCTTTAAGACTCCCTGATTTGCTTAGGACTCTAATTCTGCCTTTACTTTGGGGCGTAATCCAAAAGCTATGGACGGCATAATTAATTGTACTTATGCGAAAATTGTACTGTATTGTAGTATTATTCATAATAAATAAAGTAAAAAGGAAAATACCTACATTGGATTTTAAAGATCAGCTATAGGGTTGGTGGTATATGTCTAAGGAGAATTTAAATTGTAATTGTTGCAACAAAAATATTATTAGAATGTGATGAAATTCATTACATTTACATAATCTTTTACTTGGTTTATTTTTTAAAATCGTATTATCAATCAGTTCCGAAGGTCATCGTCATTGAAAATACCAACAATCATTACTACTGGCATCTCAGGTTAATTGGCATTTTCCATTCCAATAGTACAGATGATAAAATTATTTTTTCGAGTACACTTATGTTCCTGGTTAGTAATCCAATTTCATTGGTATACTGCCATATAATTTAATATTCGGTATTGTATAAGACTTATACTTATACTATAAGTAATGTTTCACCAATGTAAACTCAACCACTGTTTGGTTGTGCGGTTATTTACGTAAGTACTACAAAAGTAAGTGATCTAGACTACATTTTTGCATATGCAGGTTCACTGAAGATGGACTGATTATGTCCAATAACGTTATGGAACTTTTTAATCCATTTGGATTTTTAAATTTAATTTTATTCAAATATGCCATTTATAACAGAAGTGTTTTAAATGAAACACCAACAAGTTCTGTGGTGGGCACTGACAATGCATTCCAGATAAGAATGTAACTATTGATTGAGTAAACTCTCCTAAAGAAACTGAAAATTTTAATTTCACTTTTTCCGGTCCTTTATTTGTTCTATCCAGTCTCTTGTTCTATTCAGTCTCTTGAAAATGTGATCGCTAACATCCATTAGTGGATTTGCATCTGAAGAAGAAGTCTCTTGTTCCCATTTCTTCTACGTCAGTCCGAACGGCATCAAACCACTTCCTTCGTGTTCTCCCTTTTTTCTTCATCCCACGATCTTTTACTTCACGACCTTCTTGGCAAGACATTAGTGCATGTAGTCCCGAAGTCAAGTGTTACTGGAGCCACTGGAATTGCCTAGTGCTGAAAGATGATCTTCTGTATAGAACCTTTGAGAACGATGACGGTACAGAAACTAAGCTTCAGTTGATTGTACCTAAAAGTAAAGTGTCAGAATTATTGCGTCAGTTGCATGACGGTGCATCAGGTGTACACTTTGGTATTACGAAGACTCTGCAAAAGGTTCGAGAACGGTTCTATTGGGTGAACTGTAAAGATGATGTAAGAAGATGGTACCGGAAATGTGAACTGTGTGGAACCACTAATGGTCCAGTTGGTAAAAAGAGGGCACACATGAAACAGTACAATGTTGGTAGTCCTATGGAAATAGTAGTAATCGACATTGCAGGTCCACTTCCAGAGACAAATGATGGAAATAAATATATCCTTGTAGATATGGATTATTTTACGAAATGGACTGAGGCCTATGTGATACCAAATCAAGAAGCTGCTATCGTTGCAGAGGTACTGGTTAAACAATTCTTTAGCCGATTTGGTGTTCCCTTGGAAATACACTTCGACCAAGGGCGAAACGTCGAGTCAAACCTTTCCAAAACATTTCTAAGTTGATTGGTGTCAATAAGACCAGAACGACACCTCTGCATCCTCAATCTGATAGAATAGCCGAGAGAATGAACTGGACGATGGGTAAATACCTGTCCAAAGTTGTATCAGAACATTAAAGAGATTGGGACCAGCACATTCATTTATTTCTAATGGCCTACCGCTCGGCCGTAAATGAAACTACAGGCCAGACTCCAACCTGCCTGATGTTAGGTAGTGAAGTTCGTTTGCCCTGGGATCTAGATTTTGACTGTAGACCTTCCGAAGAATATGCTGCAAGCGAACATTATGTCGACTGCCTAAAGTTAAGAATGAACAACATTCATGAACTTGCCCGACAACACATCCAGTTAGCCAGTGAGAGAATGAAAGATCAATACAATTCTCGATGCAAGAATGAAAGATATGAAGTAGGTGATCTTGTTTGGCTTTATAATCCACAACGTCGTCGTGGTTTGTCTCCTAAACTGCAAAGACAATGGGAGGGTCCGTATAAAATTAAAAAGATAATAAATGATGTTATATACCAAATTAACAAGTTGCCGAAAGGTAAACCAAAAGTAATTCACATAAATCGTCTTGCACTTTATGCTGGCTCAAATGAAACAGAAGAAGTCCGAACCCTTCAACATGATCTCAAAGATAACCGGCGGCCAAGATTTAATGAATTTATGTCAAATTAGGCAGAGAGAAAGAGTCCTAGATTTGTCGTGACCACAGAAGTTCAGCAGGATCTTTTTAGTGTTCAGCATAACGCCTCTCTAGCCCACTGTGTTGCCCAAGATCTTGAGATGACTAAAGAAATATCATCCGTATTTTACAAGAAATTCGGTCACTTGGACGAGTTAAAGAACTAGCAGTATAAAGTTAGAAGAGTACTGAGATTAGGAGATGGATCTCAATCTTTGATGTATATGGTGATCAGGAAGTCGTATACAGACAGGGCAACCTACGAGGATATATGATGTGCTCTAACTAATTTGAAGAAAATCGTCTGCAATTACGACATTAAGAATTTGGCCTTACCCAAGATAGATTACCCATGCACTAGATAATCTGGATTGGAAGATTGTCAGAAGCATGCTTGAAGTGATCTTCCAAGAAACCGGTGTAAGAATTACTGTGTGTTGCACTAATCCGAAGAGATCGTGTCCTTCAAAAACAGTAGACTGTTATTTCTTTCTGAGATGTTCATGCAGAGCTGGAGAGTCCTGTAGATTTGGCCATCCTGGACCTACATATAGAGTTGCTGATCGGGACGCTCAGATCTAAGAGGGGAGCAAAGCTACGAACATGCATTCAGCGTGGTCCATGTAACGGTTGCATCTCGAAGCATCTCAGGCCTCGAGAACCATCCATAGATCTCTCGAACGCAAGAGAAAAATCCGTCACGTATTTGACTAAATTAGAATTGGAGGTAGGAATGTTCTAGAACATAGTAACTTTGGTTGTTAGAGGTTAGTTTAGTTGATAAGAGAGTACCAAACTGTCAACTTATAAAGAAATATATTTATATAAATTCGAACCGCTCGTTTTATTTAATCCCGGTACAATAAGTTAGAATTTCGGCAGATCTAGACATGCTTTGCTACTGGTATCCTACTGCTTTGTAATCTTTCAACATCCCCTCTATCTATATTTGTTACTGTTACTCTAAAGTACTAAAATTCTGTTACTGTTATCTTTCAAATTTATACTCTCTCTCTTTTGTTCTTAGAGTGATCCGTTTATTTTCTTTTGCATTTTCTCCTCTGATTTCCATATACTTGGATTTTTCTTGAATTATAATCAGGCTATATTTTTTAGTTTCTTCTTTAAATTTTGTGAACATATTTCAAAGTTCTATTCTTAAACGTGCCAGAATTACCAAGTGATCTGCGAAACCTATGCACTGTTGTGTTTTGTTCAGAATCGTACCGATTGTCTGGATCTTGGCTCCTCTTATATTATTTTTTCTATTACTAAGGTAAATGAGTCTGTTGACAGGGGTCTAGATAACTTACTTCAAAGTAGTACTAATAAAATCGCATTGTCCTAATAATTATTAATACAGCAATATCTCTATGATGGTATGTTATGTATGGCATACTAGACTAGAGGTTTTAATATTTACATTTTATGGTTGTAAGATTTTATTATTATTCTGTATAATTTTAGTTTAATACAAAAAGTTGTTGTCGTATTGACAGATACCTAATAATGAAATATTAAATGATTTGAAAACAATTTTGAGATATGTTAGTTAAAATTCTCTCATCTTCACGTATTATATTTTACATTATTACATACGTGACTAGGTATTTATTAATCATAATTATTAGATTGTTGTAATTTTATGGCCCTCTCAAATTACGATTTTTTGGATGATTCTACATAACTTATTATGCCTATGCCATAATATAATATTCACTCACTCAGTAACAGTTTTTACCCAATCACTCTGGTATATAAAAAGGAAACACGATGTTGCAATAAAGATCTTATTGCTTTCTGAAAAACTAAATGAAAACAAAGAAAAACCTGATAAAATATAAAATAGGAAAACAAAAACACGCAACAACTTCAAACATATTTATTATATACATCAAAATTATAAATATTACACTTATGCTGAGTATATATTAGTAGTACATCTAATACTGATACAGATTATGTAGCCTATTGCACTCAAAAATACGCAGAAGAAACAAATAATTGTAGAGGGGTAACAAAACTTTGGGTTACTCAAAATTTATACAACTCTTTTTTAAAATATGTAAAAGTGCCATATACTAAGGGTTTTAATTTTGAATTCCATCAACATGCATAGATTTTCTTCAAAGTTTAATGGTAAGTAGGGAAAAACAATCAAAATCTATCTTATGCCAACGTGTTCTTTTACTTTTGGGGTGAAATCCAACCTAACTGGTGGATCGGAATCTTTATATTGAATATAACCTCCAGAATTCATAAAATAAATATTCTAAACAAAAAATGTTTTAAAGAGTTTTTTCGGAAAATCAATATTATTAGACTTACTCTTACTCAATCTTTACCACCAATCCCATCATTCATAGTAGTCCCTTTACGCGTATATCGTTGACTGATAGATTTCTATCCATTAAGATAAAAAAAAGAATCAAAGAAACACAAAAAACACGTAGAAAGAATAATAGGTACATAGACTGGTTCAAATGGCTTGGCATTAGACACCAAATTAGTGTCAAAATAATACAAATACAAAATAAACGGTAGGTATATAGAAATAACCAATAAGAATGAACCTAGAGGAAAAAATAAATTGAAAACTATCGGCTACTATAATAAAAACATTTTCATTGATTTACAAGACTGATCGACTAACACAGAGTCAAAATAACCATCCTCAAATGACTACCAAGGAGTATTAGTGTGTTAAAACACTTCCAATGGATTTCAAACCAGTTTTAAAAATATTAAAAAGAAAATACCTATGTAAAAATATAATATTGGGAGTCTAAATAATTTATGTGATATGTTGTATAAGTCAAAGAAACTGATTAAAAAGTTCTGAAAGTGCTAACAAAAGTAATTCGGTACTAAAAGTACTGAAAATAGATATTTGAATCTCAGACATTTATTACCTAATATACCTAATAATAACCATAAAAACCCGTATAATAAATGTGTTTGGCTTAGTTTGGTATAAAATGTATGAAATATAGATATTATTAAAAATATATTTATAAAAAAGTAAAATATTCATTATTTTATTTACATAATATTTATGCTGGCAATAACTAATAAACAATTTAAACAAATACGATAATGAGTACAGTCAATCATTTAAAGCACTGCTTTATTAGTACACCTTCTTACACCATCTCGGCAATCACAATTCCATTCCTTATTAACTTATAAAGACAATAAATAGACCTACAATTTATAAACATATTCATGTTTCTTTCTGTTTGACAATTTTTGCTGCATAGTACACCAACTTGTTTCTGAGTTCAGAAGTCATTCGGTACTTTAATGATAAGTATGCTATGATTCTGAACAGGAGAGTGTAACCGAATATGTAAGCAAACTGATGGATTGGTATATTGTTGCTCATTCCCATGTCAGCTAATAACTTTTGTGGATCCCTAAAAAAATCATATTTATGTTAGTCTTGTTATTTTAGTAAAGCTGAAATAAAGTATGCGAATAAACAAGGACCGAAGAAAATTTGTCTAGCTGTCGTCATCTGAATATTCTTCAGTCCTTGTTTATTCGCAAAACATTTGTTAAAAAGAGCAACAAGATTTTCGAGAAAAGACATCATCTATAGATGACATTTATTTATATCCAGAGGACAGAAAATCGGACAAGAGCAGACCGAAGATCTATTATAAGGACAAGAAAAGTCACATGCTAAAAATCGAACGATAGCAGCTAACCTTGTACCAAATAATTCCCGCACCAAGTGTCTATGCGCTTCTCTCGAGAAAATTGTTATTTAGGGACATATTACATGGATATTCAATAATACATTTTATTCTATTTAATAAAACTTTCTTTTCCCACTTTAGCATTACAATCGCCCATTATTATTTTTACATCACGTTAAGGTAGGCGCTCGTATTCATCATTTAGCTGTTCATAGTAAAGATCTTTTGTTTCGTCGTCCTTGTCTTCTGACGATGTATGAATATTGATTATACTCCAATTCCTTTCCTTACTTTTAATTCGTATTGAACACATCCTATCAGAGATAGGATTAAAAGCTATGACTTTGTCCTTGATACATTCAGCTACTAAAAAACCAGTTCCAAGCATTCTATCTTTACCTCCACTTTTGAAAAGTACCATATCTCCTATATCAGTTATTTCCGATCCTAATTGTTTTGTCTCTTAAAGAGCCATTAAATCGATTTTATACTTCCTTGCCTCATTCATTAGTTCTTTTAGCGCAACTTTATAAAAGGTTCCTCTGACATTCTATGTAGCTAAATGTATCTTGTCATTCTTCGGTTTTGCCTTTGTATTACTGTCTTGTTTTGTTTCGTTTTCATAGTTCGTAATCCATTTCTTCGCGTTGATCCTCTTCATTACTTTCCTTTTCATGCTGGTGTTTAGTTTTTTGCTTTGGTCTCTACCACCAACGTTTGGTTTATGCCATCCCAGGGCCCTATTTCCTGATCGGAATACATTGTCTTATATCCTACTTTCACTTTTCTTCCTTCCTTTCCTAGTTCTTGCGCTTTCTGTCTGACATATTTCTGTACAATTCTCCCTTTCTTTGGTTCTTCTTCGGTTAATTAATTTGCTTTTGTTTCGCATGACTTTTGTTTTATCCTCTTCCTATTCAAGCTCAACCTTTACAAACTTCTCTATTTGAACATCGACTGTTAATTCTACCTGCACAATTTTTTTTTATTTTATGTTTTAGAGTCTCTGGGACATTTGGATCTATGTTCATATTTTTACGCCTTTTTCCATTTTCCAAACTTTCAAGCCATTCTTCTATTTGAAAAACTACCTTTTTTAGTTTTGTATTTTCTTCTCTTAATGTTACATTCTCTTGTCTTAACTGTCTTATTTCTTCTCTATATCCTTTTTGTTTTCTACAAATTTCGAAGAGTTCTCTTGATTAATATTCTATTCTATTCTTTTTGTAGACATTCAAAATGTTCTGGTGCTTTAAAAAGTTTATTTCTGCTCATTATATTATACGCATACCAAAAATCAATATAAGTACAAGATGTTTAATGTTAAATCGAATTCGTATGAGCTGAAATAATTTGTTTTATTCTAAAAATTTGCACTTTTACTCATCTCTTCACTATAAAACCAGATTGATATTCGCCCAACTTATTTTAAAATTTAATTTTAATTTTGTTTCTTTATAGATATGGCCAAACATTATATTTTATTCATGGTTTGTTTCTAATTTGTTTCTTCTTCTTCCTTCTAGTATGTAGGCTTTAAAGCCTGTTTCTTCTTCAATGTTAGCCTCCTAAATTATTTAAATTATCGCACCATCTTTTTCTTGGTGTGCCAATACTTTTTCGTTCATTTGGTGACTTATCTCGTGCCATTCGTACTATTTTATCCTCTGCCATTCTACTGATATTTTCGTTCCACTCCTGTTTTCGTTTTATCACCCACCCATTTATGTCTTCTATATTGTTCTTCTTATGTTTTGGCTTTCCCTATCCAACAGACTTCTCCCTGATATTCGTCGGAGTATTTTCATCTCTGTTGTTTTTAGCAGTCATCTCGTTTTAGATGTGTTAGGTCTTGTCTCCGCCGTGTATATTAATATAGGTCTAATTGCTGCTTTACAGATTCTTGTTTTTTTTTTGTCTTGTCTTAGGTGTGTGTTCTTTCAGATTGTGTCATTAAGAGAACCCGCCGGTTTACTTGCTTTTAAGCTTTGTTATCGTACTTCTTTTTCAACATCTCCGTAACTAGTTATATCTTCTACTTTGTTTAATATTTTATATTTATCAATTAGTTTTTTTCCTACGATTAAGGAATTTCCAAACTTTTTTTGCGCTTCTTAAGTCCCGCTTCAAGTCTTTGGCGAACCTTGATCAATAGTCTCGTTTTATGCTTGACAGAGTTGTTGCTAGATATGCTTTTTAAGTGGTTCGCAGTCCGCAAATATATTCGAAAACTACTGTTTTTTTTTGTCTCTCACATCCTAATATTAAAAATGAGTAAATTGAAAAGTATTTTAGAGGTGAGCGATTTATTTAATTCCAAGCTGAGCGCTTTTTACTTTTGAAGCCATCTTCAGAGCTATGGTAAAAATTTAAAAAGAACCACTACGAAAGGGAAATTCCATTGGTCAAAACATAGAAAAATTCTTCTTCGAAGGTTAAAAACTTCAAAAGTTTAAAAAAAAAATTTGTAAACAAAATTATATTTTTTGACCACTATTGGTATTTCAAAAATTTTCTCTATAAACTAATAAAGTACCTGAAAAATAAAATATTTGGTATATATCTTACTTGTAGTGACAATATATGTCGTTGCATTCCATTTCCGACCTGTTGTTTAAAAGCGTCGATGATATTCCTACCAGACCATATCGCACATAACTTAAAGACATGAAAGCTTTCATCATTGGTTCTATTCCATCTTTATAGCCCATTCCATACACGGACAACGCCAGGAGAATAGCTAAAACGTGTGGAGCAACCACAGATCCGCTCTAGAAAAAAAAAATGCAGTTACTACTCGAACACGGAAAGTGCCAGATAAGAGCATCATATTTTTTAAAACAATTTAGATTTTTAAATAAATCGCATTTTGAAAGCCAGAGATGTTTTGAATAAAAATGAATTAAACCTGCAATTAAAAACATGTTTATGTCAACGCTGGAATATGTGGTAATAATAAACTAAATATTTTAAGAGTTGTAAAGATTAAAATAAAGTGATGTAAGGACGCTGACTTTGAAGGAGTGTAGCTCTCTTAAGAATCATTTGTGAATAAGTCAAGAAACAACGTAGAAAAATAGATATATAAGTTTCATTATCAACTTCCTTGTACAACAATATACATAATCTATATCGGTGAACAAGGAACTTAATTTTTTATAGAAATGGCAAAAAAGTATTTAATTTTTGAATTAAATTAATTTACACAATAAGAGATATGTATGTAATTTATTTGTTGCTATCACTCTGTGTTTATTTAAAAATTATATATGAAACAAATAAAGTCAAACAACTAATCAAAAACACAAAAGACAAAGTTAGCTTGGAGTAAAGTAAATCATGAATGAATGAGACACACTCTGCACTCTCAACAAGTAATCGCATGGGCAGAGATGCTTCAGTTTGAAAAATGGTATCTGGGATACTGTAAATCGTAAATACTTTTTCTAGATGTCTATGTGAAGAGAAAGGATAACAGTTTTTGGTGTAAAGCAATGTATACTACTGTAGAAAAAGTTATTGAACAAAAATGAAAAATCGCATGTAATAGAGAAAATAGGGAGACTGCTAAGAAAACACAAAATAGAAACGATATTTATTACCGACAGAAAAATCTCAACCATTTTACCATCCGCCATAACAAAAATAGAAAATCAATGAGTATACGAGATTCCATTTTGGGACTGTGACATATCGTACATCGAAATGCTATCGAACGGAGAGAAAAAACGTCGTCCCTTGCCAAAAATATCTTAAACTTAGGGTTATATATAATATAACCTAACAAACCTGAACCAAACCAAGCAAACGATGTTAGCTAACATTGAAATTTAAAGAGAATGCGAAATCAAAGGATTGATAGAAATAGAAAAAAATTACAACAGTCTAAACCAAAGAGATGATGCTCAAAAGCTTTCAACAGCATGGAAAACGGTATTAAAGAAAAAGTCAAAAATAGATCGGACCACAAGACCGACTAGTAGGATCCTGCCTATGTATACACAGACAGGACCAATCACAAGAAGCCTTGCGGCTATAAAACGCATCGATCAGCAGAGTCAGTTAACTTCAAGCACCAGCTTCAAGAAGCGCTAATACCTGACTTAACGAACGATTGCAAGTGCGAGCTTGCCGAAACGTCGACAAAATGATAGTTTTTACCAATACCAAAATTATTCAACGTGAAATCAGGGATTATATATATATATATATATATATATATATATATATATATATATATATATATATATATATATATATATATATATATTTATCAAATTATTCTCGACCGTACTGCGTTAAATATTATTTGTAGTCTCAGCAATTGGTCTGTGTGAAATAAAACTCTATTTGTTATTTCTCAATATTTCGTCACGATTTTGTGACTTCTTCAGGAGAAAACTGTAAATTTATTATAATTATTATATGTAAACAAAATGAATATTTCAATACTTACAACTTAAGATTAAAAATTTTAAATTTTGATAACATATCCAATTAGATAAATGACATTTTTTTGATTTGAATTTATTTGGGAGTTATGGTAACCGCAATATTTTATAGAGTGAATTCCCATTGTACAATTTTTAGCGAATAACTTTTAATAAACAATTACATATTGTGACAGTATTATCCATATAATAAGGTGCAAAAGTAGAATATTGAGAAAGAATAAGGAACATGGTAAATTGATCTATAAAATGTAATTGATGGTACGTAGTCAGTTATTGGTCTGATGTTGTTAGATACTGATATTAAGATCTATCATATCATATATTGTTTAGTATATTACAGTAGATATTACTTAAATGGTTGGTGTCTGTCTTATAATTGATAGATTCTGGAGTTTTATTAATGTGTACCATTTCAAGGAAAAGTCGATTTTTATAATTATCAATTTGTTCTAAGATTTTTACATTATTAAAATCAAAGTTATGTCCTGTCTTTAAGTGGTGGTCTACTAAGGCACAAGAGTTTTTTCGTAAGTTACAGTCACTTTTGTGTTGAGTGACACGTTGTTTAAGCCACTGTTGACTTTGTCCAATATAACAACTTTGACATTGACTGCAATTTATTCTATAAATTATATTACTCATTAGTGAATTTGGAGTTTTAACTTTTATTTTTGAGAACAAGCTTGAATTTAGAAGTGGATTGTATTTAATTAATTTAATGTTCGGAAATGTTTTGAAAAGTGGGACAATTTGGTCTGTTAAATTTTTTATGTAAGGTATTTTTTTGTATAAAACTGGTTGTGGATTATTTATTAAAGCTCTATTGTGAAAGTGAGTGTTATAAATAAGTTTTTTTAATATATGTTTTGGGTAGCCATTGTTTAAAAACATTTCAAAAAGTTTCTTTAAATTGACATCTAGGAAACTCCGATCACAGATTGCCGTTACACGATATATTATTCAACCATATTCAGACAATACAAACGATCTTTAATTCACTTGATCAAAATATTCAATTCACTGTCGAGTATGAAAATGAAAATAGTATACCTTTTTTAGATACCAAAGTTATAAGAACTAATGATAACAGAATAATATTAGATTGGTATCAAAAAGATACTGCATCCGGCAGATTTATAAATTATTATTCTAATCATCCTAGAAATCAAAAATTCAACACAATTATATCTATGAAAAATCGTGTAACGGCAATCTGTGATCGGAGTTTCCTAGATGTCAATTTAAAGAAACTTTTTGAAATGTTTTTAAACAATGGCTACCCAAAACATATATTAAAAAAACTTATTTATAACACTCACTTTCACAATAGAGCTTTAATAAATAATCCACAACCAGTTTTATACAAAAAAAAACCTTACATAAAAAATTTAACAGACCAAATTGTCCCACTTTTCAAAACATTTCCGAACATTAAATTAATTAAATACAATCCACTTCTAAATTCAAGGTTGTTCTCAAAAATAAAAGTTAAAACTCCAAATTCACTAATGAGTAATATAATTTATAGAATAAATTGCAGTCAATGTCAAAGTTGTTATATTGGACAAAGTCAACAGTGGCTTAAACAACGTGTCACTCAACACAAAAGTGACTGTAACTTACGAAAAAACTCTTGTGCCTTAGTAGACCACCACTTAAAGACAGGACGTAACTTTGACTTTAATAATGTAAAAATCTTAGAACAAATTGATAATTATAAAAATCGACTTTTCCTTGAAATGGTACACATTAATAAAACTCCAGAATCTATCAATTATAAGACAGACACCAACCATTTAAGTAATATCTACTGTAATATACTAAACAATATATGATATGATAGATCTTAATATCAGTATCTAACAACATCAGACCAATAACTGACTACGTAGGTACCATCAATTACATTTTATAGATCAATTTACCATGTTCCTGATTCTTTCTCAATATTCTACTTTTGCACCTTATTATATGGATAATACTGTCACAATATGTAATTGTTTATTAAAACTTATTCGCTAAAAATTGTACAATGGGAATTCACTCTATAAAATATTGCGGTTACCATAACTCCCAAATAAATTCAAATCAAAAAAATGTCATTTATCTAATTCGATATGTTATCAAAATTTAAAATTTTTAATCTTAAGTTGTAAGTATTGAAATACTCATTTTGTTTACATATAATAATTATAATAAATTTACAGTTTTCTCCTGAAGAAGTCACAAAATCGTGACGAAATATTGAGAAATAACAAATAGAGTTTTATTTCACACAGACCAATTGCTGAGACTACAAATAATATTTAACACAGTACGGTCGAGAATAATTTGATAAATATATATATATATATATATATATATATATATATATATATATATATATTAACATATATATATATATATATATATATATATATATATATATATATGTTAATATATATTATTACAGGGATTATATATATATATATATATATATATATATATATATATATATATATATATAATCCCTGATTTCACGTTGAATAATTTTGGTATTGGTAAAAACTATCATTTTGTCGACGTTTCGGCAAGCTTGCACTTGCAATCGTTCGTTAAGTCAGGAATTAGCGCTTCTTGAAGCTGGTGCTTGAAGTTAACTGACTCTGCTGATCGATGCGTTTTATAGCCGCAAGGCTTCTTGTGATTGGTCCTGTCCGTGTATACATAGGCAGGATCCTACTAGTCGGTCTTGTGGTCCGATCTATTTTTGACTTTTTCTTTAATACCGTTTTCCATGTTGTTGAAAGCTTTTGAGCATCATCTCTTTGGTTTAGACTGTTGTAATTTTTTTCTATTTCTATCAATCCTTTGATTTCGGATTCTCTTTAAATTTCAATGTTAGCTAACATCGTTTGCTTGGTTTGGTTCAGGTTTGTTAGGTTATATTATATATAACCCTAAGTTTAAGATATTTTTGGCAAGGGACGACGTTTTTTCTCTCCGTTCGATAGCATTTCGATGTACGATATGTCACAGTCCCAAAATGGAATCTCGTATACTCATTGATTTTCTATTTTTGTTATGGCGGATGGTAAAATGGTTGAGATTTTTCTGTCGGTAATAAATATCGTTTCTATTTTGTGTTTTCTTAGCAGTCTCCCTATTTTTTCTATTACATGCGATTTTTCATTTTTGTTCAATAACTTTTTCTACAGTAGTATACATTGCTTTACACCAAAAACTGTTATCCTTTCTCTTCACATAGACATCTAGAAAAAGTATTTACGATTTACAGTATCCCAGATACCATTTTTCAAACTGAAGCATCTCTGCCCATGCGATTACTTGTTAAGAGTGCAGAGTGTGTCTCATTCATTCATGATTTACTTTACTCCAAGCTAACTTTGTCTTTTGTGTTTTTGATTAGTTGTTTGACTTCATTTGTTTCATATATAATTTTTAAATAAACACAGAGTGATAGCAACAAATAAATTACATACATACTTTTTACTTTCACTTTTTAGGATCTTGGTTTCCTCAAAATAAATCAAATTTAAGTTTTTTTTTTTTCATTTTCATATTTGTGAGGGCTTTCTCACAGTTTTTTTTTGTCATATTTGTGGGAACGTATTCTTGAGTTAAGTAGCTGACTGGTTTGTCCAATATAAACTCCATCACAATTCGAGCAGGGAATTTCATATCATTTTTCTTTACAGTGTTGGTTTTATTGTTAGTTATTGTAAAATTTATGCAGTCGCGATTTGAAAGTGTTGTCGATAAGGTGGTGTGGGCATGAAATAAGTGTTAGTGCTGTTTTTGCTTTTTTAATGGCCTGAGGTCTATTGATAGGATCGGATAATCTAATAGCTCTATCGGTAAGTCCGATAACTACTGATTTCTTTTAAGACAGGGGATGATGAGAGTTGAAATTCAGATATATCGACAACCAGGTTTCTTTGTTGCACCACGAAGTGGTTATAGTGCTGTTTTCTCTATGTAAGGTCAGGTCCAGAAAATTAATTTGATAATTTTTTTCAATTTCTAATGTGAATTTTAGTTTTTGGTGAAAGTTATTGAATTCATTTAGTGAAATATCCATTTTATCCTCTCGTGCTGCACTCAAGCAGTCATCTATATAGCGATAGAAAAAAGGTATATCAAAATCTATTTTATTTAAAACAATTTCCTCTAGATGCTCTAAAACTAATTGAGCGATGGCACTGGATATGCTAGCATCCATAGCACATCCATCTATTGTGATCCTAAAAAGTGAACCCAACAGGAAGAAGAGAGAGCTTCTAGAGTCTATACAAATAAAAAAAAATAATAACGCCATAAATGATAAAAAAGATGTCAAAATTTGAACAAAATATATTTTAACTTAATTTAAAAACACATAAAAAGACAATCTCAGAACGATTATGATGTTAAAATAACTGATTGTTTAAACGATAAACTAACATTAATAAACAACACATTATATTTAAAATACATTTTACATGTAGTGACTTAGTGGGTATGTCCTATGTATTTAATATTATTTTAATTGTGACGTCTACTTGTTAGTACCGAATTTTTACATGCTTGGAAGTCAAAAGTTTAACTTTTAAACAGTATTATGTCTGTCATAAAATCTTTTTTTATTACTTTTTGAAAAAGGCATGGATTTCCTGCCGAAACGTCGAAAAAAATATATAAAAATGTATTAGTATCAAATTAATTTTTTATGAATCTAAGCCCAAGAAAATCCACTAATATATATATATATATATATATATATATATATATATATATATATATATATATATATAGGTAATATATAGTTATAGTGATTATTTGCATATAATATGCTACTATTAAGCAACCAACAATATATTCGTGTTAGTGTGAAATGGTATGCAAATAATTACAACTACTATAATATAGCGGAAAAATCGTGAATCTAATAAGAAAAACAGACATGGTTAGCGTACAGTGTCGACTTCGACAGATCGATAGATACTGTCGACAGACAGTATCGAGATCCCATCAATAGTTGATGGAACAGACTTGGTAGATACTTTCTTGGTCTTGCTTCAACAATGGGTAGGTAATTAAGATAATGGAAGATATTAGGAAGATCGACCAACAAATAATTATGACTAGTTTTTTGTTTCATATTTTTTCTTTATTTTTTTAATGACCATTGTGTACGTAGTAATGATAGTAGATGCTTTAATAATTTTAGATAGTCTTACCAGTATACCACAATTGGCACCAATTGCATAGCCTAATCCCTGAGAACAAAATCCGACGTTGATTGCAATTATAGTAAACATAAAGAATCGTTCCCATTCTATTGGTTGGCCCGTCATGAAAAATACTATTGTTATGAATATCATTCCATAACCAACCTAAAAAAATGCTGATTTATAGTATGCATATTTTAACTTTTATATTCTATAATCAATAAATAAAAAATACTTTTGTTTCGACAGTGAGAATAAAAAGTAGATGGATTATCGAGTTTATGCTTTATCGATGTTGTATCGTCAAAGCCACTTTTACTTCTCAAGCCATGCTGTTGTACATTTGGTAACGATAAAGAAAGAGGTCAGCTGATTTGTATTATGTTTTAATTGTATATTATATTCCATATTTCTGTCACAAATTGAAACAAGTAGCAAGGCTTGATTGCACAAATTGCGGGGCGGATTGAGTAACTCTGCGGTTATCACAGCCGGTCCCAAGCCCAGATAAAATGTGGAGGGTGATTAGCAAGGTTAGCAACTTACCAACCGTAAAAAAATACTGCTCAAAGAAACAATGTACAGCCTCAGAACCGGGTTGTGATACTATGAAGGCAAGAAATAGGGACAAGCGAAAAATATCCAAAACCCAGATGAGAATTACTACTTGGAATATCAGATCACTCAACTCAGGGGACCAAGAAATAATCCACGTGCTGAATGGGAAAGAAATAGACATTTGTGCTCTACAGAAAACAAAAATGAGGAAAAGGTCAATCAAAATTAGGTAAATACATACTAATCTACAGTGGAGTAGCAAAATAAAACAAGGCCAAAGAGGGTGTAGCCTTACTAATACACCAAAGGTACCAAAATCACATCAAACAGTACCAATATATATCAGAAAGAATAGTAACAGCAAAAATAAGAATGAAGAAGGAAGACCTGAACATCATCGGAATATACGGCCTAGAAAATAACAAGACTCAAACAACAAGGGAATCGCTTTATGACCAATTACAACAATAAGTAGATCAAGTCAAAGGAAAGATGATTATATTGGGGAATTTTAACGCTCGAATAGACAATCAAGTAATACCCGACATTAAACAAAAACATAACGAGAATGTTCAAAAAAAAAATAGAGAACTGATTATCAACTTCTGCACGAATACCGAACTAGGAATAAGCAACACATTTTTGACCACAAAGACCAACACAAATGTACATTTATTAACACCCGTGGACAAAGATCTATGATAGATTCTTTTATAATCAAAATAATCGACGTAAGCCCAAGAGAGCGGCGAAAACACAAATAAAAATCAAAGTCGAAGGACTAAATACGGTATCCACGGAATACTCATACAGGAAAAATCAGAGAAGATCGCTGGGAATGAAATATTAGAAAACAATAACATCGTTGAATGCTGGAAAAAACTCAAAAATAACATAATTAACGCAGCAACAGAATCACTTGGATAGAGGAAAGTAACGAACACTAACATATCAAAAAAGAAAAGAGAATGGTTTAGAGAGAAAGTTAAGACAAAATTCGAAGAAAAGGAGAAAGCCTTTTTACAATACAGAACACAACAAACAGAACAGGCATACAATCACTATAAACGAATCAGAAATGAAACGAATACTTTAGTTAGACAAATAAAAAAGGAACATAGAGCTAGAAGTACAGATATACTACGTAGATGCAAGGTAGAGAACATTAAGAATTGGGTAAAAAATAAAAGAGTAGAATGAAACGATCATATAAGCCGAATGACAACAAATAGAGTAGTAAAGACAATAAGAGACGGTTCCCCAATAGGAAGACGATCGTAGGAAGACCACGAAAACGATGGAACGACAACTTACTCGAGGCATATTAAAAACAGACAGAGTCATGTCTATATAAAAAGAATAAGAAGAAGAAGAAGAACCACGTGAATTGTTGATCGTTGGATTACAATCACGGTAAGTTATGTTTTTGTTATATGTGTAAATTTAACCTCAAAATGCGTAGGTAATCATTTCTATTGAAGATGCATCTAGCTAAAAAAACATACTTATTTAAAATTCTTAGGAAGCGCATTGTACCAAACCGTATCTACTTTAAACTAGAAAAGTCAACTTGCAAAACGCGAGAGAGCTGTTTCTAGATTTGCCATACCGAACATCCTGTCAGAAGGCAAATATGCTTAAGAGTCATGTAAAGAGAGCACTAAATGTCAAATAAAAAGCTGTGTGTGAAAAACTATTTACTAAATATTCAACTATCAGAAAAAGTAAGACAGATACCGTGGCATTTATTGGATGTCGTGGCAACTATTTTTCCCAATGTATACTCTGAAACTGAGTAAGAATCTAGATTCAATAATATAACAAGGCCTTCAGCGCAATGAAAAGAAAATCAATGATTTTCTTAAAAGTGAGTTTCTTGTGAATTATGACTTTTTCCAAAGTGAAGTTGATTGGCCTTTGAAGTTACAAAGTGGAATCGTAGAGTGGTGGATAATGGCGTTCTGCTTTTTATTTTAAATATTGATACCCAAAGTGTTTTTGATATTGGCCGTGACTCTATATCAGTATGGTAATCGATTAAAGAGTGTTTACGACAGAAATAATGAAATATGAGCAAATTAAAGCGGATCTTTGTAAAGTTGACGAGATGGTCTTAGCTGTAGCATTTGTTAGTGAATTATAAAAAAAAATTACATTCACAACACAGTACACTTTATCTGGAACTAAATGTTTTTATGTATGTTGGTATCTTTTGGAATAAAAAAAACATATTGTATAGTCATCATTGGCTTATATGATATGGAATCAGCCACGATGAACGATGAACGAAATGTAAGCCTTTAAGATGTGGCTATATGTAACTATGCTGACATTAGCGTATATAAAGAGAGTAACAAGAAAACATACTAAAATCGTCTTGACTCAGCAGCAACAGAGACAGGTTCAACTTGGGTAAACATCTACATTGCAGCAGTAAACTGTAGCTAAATAATCATCATGATCACATACTTTTAAAAGAAGACCACATCGTTGGAAGAAAGAAGATGCCTTAAATTGCTTAGCTTTACAACTACTGAAAAATAGTGAGTAGATTTTAAACTATTGTGTATCTTTGCCACAATATATCAGTATATACGTCTTTTCAGAGGCGTAACAAAGATCCCCGCTACATGAAGCTTGCGGAGAGCCCCAATATATCAGGTCGTCCCCCATCTTGTCGTCTAATATTATGTAAAAATGCTTTATTGTTAAATTATTTTACGCATGAATACGCAACGTTTTTTAAGCAGTGCCTGAAAATCTTCAAAAGCTTCTCTTGATTTAGCTAAAACGCGCCTTCTTCTCCTAACCCTAGGAAATCTTCATCATGCACTATAATACATATCTGCAAGATTCAATTTAAGATTGCAAATTTCTAAATTGGTATATTCGACAAGTGCTTCATTCCATATTTACTATACCATTAACATAAACCTAATGCTTTTCGGTCTCTCGACCTGTTATGATGACGACTGTAAACTACAGTAGAACCTGCTTAATTCGAACTTCGTTAATTCGAAATCTTCTTTAATTCGAATTTTTATTCTGGTCCCTAGCATTTCCTATATAAGTAATGTTAAAAAGTCGTGGATAATTCGAATTATATTTTGGATAATTCGAACTTTTCTACAAGTTAAAAATGCCAATTTTATGCTGTAAATTTCCGCTAAAAGAGGTAGTATTCTTTTCTGTTCTAACGTGCCACTTGTTTCAAGGCCATTGTACATTGTAAACGTACCTGTCACCTTAATTCTAGCCCATCTGGCAAGCCCCTTCAGTTGAGATGCGTTGGCGTTGCAATTGCAATCACCGCAAATCACGTCAAGTCACTTCGTATTGAGTAAAGATGTCGTCGCATGGTAATACGAAAACATACAAAACTTTAACGTTATCGGAAAAAATAGCGGCAATTAGAGAAGTAGAAAAGGGGACGAAGAAAATATCTGAGATTGCCAGGAACTTTGGAATTCCTCCTAACACATTATCCACCTACTTGAAGAACAAAGAAAAAATTCTCAAGAGTGAAAGTGAGTGCGGTAAAGATCGAAAAAGGTTAAGGGAGCCAGAAAATCCAAATTTAGACAGTTGTGTGTTAAAATGGTTCAAACAAGCTAGGGATAAGAAGATTCCCGTGAGTGGTCCCCTTATAAGAAGCAAAGCTGAACAATTTGCTGTTGAAATGGGGAAAACAATTTTAAGGCGAGTACAGGGTGGCTCGACGGCTTTAAAGAACGCAACACAATTTCTTTCAAATCCATTTGTGGAGAAAGTGGGACCGTTAATCAGCAAGAACCAGCCAACTAGTGGAAAAAAAATTTGGAAGAGATAATTTAGGGTATAGATGAAAGAGATATCTTTAATGTTGACGAGACGGGTCTCTTTTTTAAATGCACTCCTGACAAAATGCTAGCATTTAAAAATGAAAAATGTCACGGAGGAAAACTAAGAAAAGAAAGAGTAACTCTCCTAATTGGCGCAAACATGGACGGATCAGAAAGACTGCCTCTACTGATGATTGGCAAGTCGGCTAATCCGCGTTGTTTTAAAAACGTCAAGTCAAAACCAGTGGAATATGTGAACAGCGCATGAGCTTGATGACTAGTGATCTTTTCGAGAACTGGCTGAAAAAACTAGACAAAAAGTTCATGAAAGAAGAAAGAAAAGTTATTTTGTTTATTTTCAATTGTACGGCACACATCACTATCCCACTGATGGAAAATGTAAAAGTTATTTTTTTCCTGCTAACATGACTTCAGTTCTCCAGCCTATGGACCAGGGTGTCATAAAAAAATTTTACAGACGTTTTTTGGTTGAAAACATATTGATGGAAGATTGCGACACCCTTAAAATAAAGTTAGACACTCTACAAGCATCTCGAATGTGTAAGAAAGCTTGGGACCAAGTAACACCCGAATCGATCAAACACTGTTTCAAAAGAGCTGGTTTCACAAAAAAGGAGGAGAACATAGACGACAATTTAACAGAAGAGCTGCTTTAAGTTGACTGCTGCGGGGACATCATTTCTGATCCTGCCATCTCTTATGAAGATTTTTTTAACGTGGATGAAGATGTTGCAGTATGTGGTGAAATAACCGATACAGAGATCATCGCTGAAGTGCTTAAGGACAATGAAGAAAAACAAGGAGTGATGAAGACGACGCATCATCAGTTGCGGGAGAAATACATGTTCCGAGTGCGGCCGAGGCAACACACTATATTACGCAACTTAAACGGTAGTTTGAAAGTAAAAATGATGTAAGTCACTCTATTTTTAGTTAACCGTACATCTTAGAATCATTTGTCATTACCGAGACGTTAAATTCTAAAAAGCAGCTAAAAATTTTGGATTTCTTTAGAAAAAATTAGTCTATTTTCATTAATTGTAACAAATATGTATTCTTATTTTCAATAAATTTTTTGAGACAAAATGTTTTATTTTTTTAATGATGCGTTCTCACTGGGAATTTTTTATCTGCCGATTGTTTTGGCTAAGATTTGGCCAAAAATACCAATGAGAAAACCTGCAAATGAATAAAATCGACAATAATTGACCATTTGTTATAGCTTGCAAATGCTTTAATTGGTATTCTGGCCTAATTTTGTGGGCCCATTTTTTTGGTTGACAAAATTCGGGGGAAAATAGTAACGAAAACATCTGCAAGCCATAAAAATGGTCAACTATTGTCGATTTTTATCGTTTGTATATGTTTTTGTAGGCATCTTTGTTTTTTGTGAATATATTTTTAATTCGAATTTTTGGATAATTCTGCAAACGATAAAATATTTCGATATCTCTGTAGAAAACATCTGCAAGCGATAAAAATGGTCAACTATTGTTGATTTTTATCGTTTGCAGATGTTTTTGTAGGCATCTTTGTTTTTTGTGGATATATTTTTAATTAGAATTTTTGGATAATTCGAATTTTTTTAACGGTCCCTTAAGGTCCGAATTATCCAAGTTTCACTAATGCTTTATACGTGACTATTGAAAGGTTTGAGAATTGCAATTTTGCGGATTTTAGAACAATATTTCTACATCTAGAAATGCGTTTTCTGTTTACGTTTAGTCTTTCGATACGATATTCGGCAGTAGTTTCTTATATCCTTACATTGTTTCGTTATTTGTATTTTGTGTTATTTGTGTTGTTTTACCGTGAAAGTTGCATCCATTTGGTACGCACTTATTTATCAATTATTGATGACTGTTCTCGTGTAGTCATTGGACAATCTCTCAACAGATAAACGATAAGAAAAGGAAATATGGATAACACTTGTAATACCGCTATTATTGTAATATATCTGCTGGAGACATAATAAGTTTTAAGAGGGAATATAAAAGTTGTTCACAAAAACAAACGCTACGGGTTACGCTACTTTTTTGATACTACTATTCTACTTCTTCTAGAAGTGTTCTTTATTTTTTGTGACAACTGGTGAACTTAAACAGCAGCCTAGTGAAGCTGGTGAAACATTATTAGATCCAGTTAGCCTTAGTCAGGAATTAATAATTACTAATCGTACTCAAAGTAAAAATGGCAATTCAGAACTAGAGTTGGACGTCGAGCAGATTAATACGCTCATTGTAGTTCTAGGTAACGTTTATCACTGTTCCAATAAGGGGTTGGTATATTGGGTATTTTGCTATAAAGTAACAAATACTATAGCAGGGCCATCTAAACCTAAAGGGCCATTACCAAAAGACGCCTATAACAGTTCTTTTTCGGAAAACTTTTATTGTTTTAAATCTCCTGCTGGAACTGAACTACCACGTTACTGCTTGTGCTAGTTGCAAAAAACCGATGTTGCATATTTCGAGCTTTCGTGGTTTTTTGCGGATAGAAGAGCACAGTCATATAATTCCACATGGATTAAAAAGAGTAAACGATTGGCAGAGTCTTTAAAAAATAAGGTTTATGAATCTTTAATTTACCTCCACTCCGAGTGAATTTAGAAGAAGAAAAAATCTTTTTGGGGAAATATTTTAATTAGAATAGTAAATATAATATCAAATTTAGCGCTTGCTTGAGTTTGTTAACCCGATGTTCCTTTTATGTTTTATGTAGTATATAGTTGGATAAATGACTTGTTTCTATATAAAGTCATCTTTCAGTATCTCCAGTATTTTCCAGTATCTGAGATAAGTAACAATCCGAAAAACAATTTCTGTTCAATAAGAAATGTTCTATAATCAGTAAAAAAATATCAGTATTTTGTATATAATCACGTACTTACCAACATTGGAATGTTTACTATAGTACTAGCCAGAAAATAGGGCTTTAAGCTAAACCATCGATTAAAATACTCTCGTTTTAGTAGTTTGACTTCAATCGGAACTGAAAATAAACAAAATAAATGTGAGAATACGGGATTGTTTTCAAATTGGATGGGGCATTAAACTTGTATCACAACACGCGTCTCAATATAACTAATACCAAATCTAAACTTGTATCAAATATATTTTTTTCGTAAATTAAAAACAAAAACAAAAAACACCAAGACGAAACAAATCCAATAAAAACCAACCAAGGAATAAAAGAAGTTGTTACATCATTCCTTCTAAAATATCAGTCGGATACACTACAATGGACAGAAATATTGAATATTTTTGAATTTTCTAATTTTTATTTTTTTTTTCAAAACAAATTCTGGTCAATCAAGTAATTTATTGTGCAATAGAGTTTAGTTTAATAATGTTTAATGAACAATTTGAAGTATTTATGCGGAGAAAATTACTAATAAAATAAATGCTCAATATTAGGTAAATAAGGTTATTTTACTCTAAACTTAAATGCTAATTAAAACTGTAATATTTGCATGATCAGTAACGAGTATTCTCCCTCTAGCTTTTATTACTTCTTGCATCCTTCTCGGTATGCTTGCAAGTAAATTTTAAACATATCCTTGGGAAATTACATTTCATTCATCCTGTGCAACAAGTCGAAGCTGCTCTATCGTATTTGGAACGAGATTTTTTTGTCGTATACGGCGTTTTAGGTGATCCCACATCTACTCTATTGGATTTAAATCCGGGGTAAATAGTGGCCAATCCAATCTTCAAATTTGGACCTCATTAAGATAATTACGCACTATGACAGCGACATGTGGTCTTTCAGTCTTTCAGCGACTTTCATATCCAACGTAACGAACATATGGCAAAACATGATCTTGCAGGATTTTTTAAACGTAAGAGTCACCAGTCATCCGTCCAATTAATTCTACGAGTGCGGTGCGTCCCTACCAACTTATACCTTTATAAATAATTATGCCACCACCTCCAAAACTAACGGTCTAAGCGAGATTGCAGCTAGCGAATCGGTCTCCAATTCTTCTGTAGACGTGGTTTACAGGACCATCTGGCTTATGTATATGGTCTTACCTCATTATAAATGAAGAAAACATTGGAATACTGGTCAAGCTTTTCAATGATGTTTATTCGACTGGTGATATCCCTGAAGATTGGTTAAAGTCCAAATTCATAACACTACCAAAAAAACAACGTCCGAAAAACTGTAGCAATTATAGAATTATAAGCCTTATGAGCCACACTTTGAAAATATTTCTACGCATCATCCACAGTAGAATCAGAGATAAATGTGAAGAAGACCAGGATAAAACACAATTTGGCTTCAGAAATGGACTGGGAACTCGGGACGCCCTCTTTGCACTAAATGTATTAATGTAGAAATGTAGAGCAAAGGAAAGACGTCTTTGCTGTATTTATAGACTATGAAAAAGCCTTTGATCGAGTACAGCATCACAAATTAATTACAATATTAAAAGATAAAGGAGTTGATAATCAAGACATACGATTCATAGAAAAGTTATACTGGCGTCAAACAGCGACAGCTTGCATAAACAGAAAATCAACAGAAATATATAAAATACAAAGAGGTGTCAGACAGGGTTGTATACTATCCCCACTGTTATTTAATTTATATTCAGATATAATAATGTTAATGGAATTCTGATAAATACAATCAGATATGCAGACGATACAGTTATTTTAAGTGATGACATGAATGGACTACAGTGTCTTTTAAATGCCATTGATACAGTGGGAAGAGAGTCTGACCTAAACATAAACGTTTAGCACATCAAGATGCACGATTATATGTTGATGGTCATATAATTCAAAGAGTGTCCAGTTTTAATTATCTTGGTTGCCATATTACTGAACAACTAAATCCAGATCAAGAGATAAAATGTAGAATCGAGATAGCCCGCACCACATTTTTAAAAATGAGGTCATTCTTCTGTAATGATAACTTGCAACTTCAACTTCGAAAGCGCATGGTTAAATGCTACATTTGGTCAGTCCTCTTGTACGGTGTCGAAGCATGTACAATAAAAATATCCACCATTATTCGTCTGGAGGCCTTTGAAATGTGGCTGCACAGACGTATACTAAAAATTCCATGGACGGCTATGCTGACAAATGTGGCAGTCCTTGAGAGAGCAAATGCTGCTCGCGAGCTGCTTGATAACATCAAATGTAAAAAGATGGCCTATTTTGGACACGTAGTAAGGGGAGACCGATATAATATTCTTCAACTTATTATGATGGGTAAAATCGAAGGACGCAGAGAAATTGGTAGAAAGCAGGCCTTTTGGTTGAAGAATATCAGGGAGTGGACAAGAATAAGGAAAGCTGAGCAACTCTTTAGAATAGCTCGAGACAGAGACAGTTTCGCCATGTTAATCGACAACGTCAAGGGGACTTGATAAGGCACGTTAAGAAGAATATAGTCTTGCAAATTTTAAACAACGAGCTTTATGATTGTGAAGAAGTCATGAAAGTTTGGCCTGGCGTCTAAGCTTTCAATTTGCTTCTTTTAATCTGTGTCTAACTGTTTTTGAACTCACATTAACTTGTCTAACATTTAATAGCAACTATACTAAATTACAAACAGAAGGAAGAATAAGACGTGCAAGACGCTTTTTTAAAAGATAGAGGAAATTTTGATGTAGGACCAAGCAACAAATCCCTAATCCCTAGACTGAAGAAGGAGAAGAAAAAGAAAATAATAGTTATTAAAATTACCTGGCTAACCTTTGGCCACGAGAAAACGATCTAGTTTATTTATTGACCATTTAATTAAATACGAAATTAAAATATTGTCCTGAAGCCATTTTGTTGTGGCATCTTTATGCAATGTACTATTTTTATTGGGAATAGGCCACAATATTATTTAGAATAAGTTTATTGGACGTTTTGATTTCCACTATTTAATGTGCTATTTCACGTGTTTATATTATACCATTCCATGTATTATTTTTATTGGATTTGTAAATCAGTTTTTTACCATTATAAATTAATTATAAATAAACATAATTGTATGCATGTCTTTCTGATTAGGTTCAGTCAACATGTACACAAAAATGTCCAACACTGATTTATATACATGTACACAATGTTTCATGTTTTACTAAAAAAAAATAATAAATACATACACAGTAACACTGGTGACATCACATGAGTATACACGAAAAACACGTTAATCGTTACACAATACTTAAATATAGGTAGAACTTGACTCGCTTCATTTCCAATCTGGTAAAATATTCCACCGACTAACGAAGCTGAAAGGACGTGATGGAAGAATTGTATGGCCCACATTGATTTATTTCTTTTCAACTGTAAAGCCATGCGACATAAAAGCACGGTGAATTGTGTCCAGAAAGATGTTGGGTATTCTATGTCATGGACATTCATACCTAAAACAAAGTACATATGCAAAATGTATGTCTAACAGGAGAGTTATATTTAAACTCGAATACAAATTTTAATTAAAAAATACTTTATAAAAAGGTATATTTATTTAAAAGAACTCTTTCGGGCTGCATTATAGAACTGTTTCGGAATGACTATTCCATCGCCAGTGCTGCTACGTGGAATAAGTATTTCAATTTCAATTAAGACAAACGTAAATGTTAAGTTTTGACTAGGGTTAAAACAAATGTGGGTAACGTAAAACTCCCACATTGAGGTTGCTGGCCCTCAGAGGTACCTACTCTCTTTAAGAACCTTAGGTGCCAACTGATAACAATGACATTTTAGAACGGATGCATGAATAAAGCAGTCAATGTAACTTAAATTGTGTGTCTTAATGCTATAGCCATTGTGCATAGTTAAAAAAAAGGGAATATACTAAAACATTTTTTAATTGAAGGTGATTACTTTGCAACATCGCACTTAACTAAGCCCTTAACGATAACATTTCAACGAAATCATATTTCAATTTTGCAGAGGCGTACCAAAAAAAATTTAATTATTTATTTAAACACATAAGTAATTAATTCAATCTAAGACCGATATAGTTATTAAATTATCATATGTCTTTTAACAGGTATCTTATTCGCTCCGTGCGTAACCATAGTAGGGGTACCTTGAAACAATGCCAGCGTGCGTAGCGGCGAAATATGACAAAATTGGACCTATCTTTTACGCATAAATGTTATCAAAAATGGGTGCAAATACATGTTGCGTATTTAATTGTGCAAATAATAGCAAAAATAGTGAGTGTAATTTTTATAGATTTCCAAAGATTACATATAAATTCGAGAAAAGAAAAAGATGATTTCGTGCTATTAATATGAAAAAGTAAATATCACATAATTTAATTTTTATGCAATTAAAATAGGAAAAATTTAAATAAATAACCTTAAATGATATTTCATAAGGTTTCAAGCTAACTGCAGCCTGCCTGATGACTTTAGCTTTTATATCATAACTTTTACTACTATTGTTTTTAACTATATGCTCTTCCACATGAAAATCTTAATTTGTCAGTACTAGATTTTTCCCTTTCTTTTCCGTTTGGGGTTGCAAAGATAAATTATGATGACCCATATTTTTAGAAACCCAGTTTTAAATACTACATTTATTTTGTACATAAACTGAAAAAATATAATTAAAAAACTAATTATTCATAATTGTCAATTTCGTATATATTTAACATATTTTTAACCTCAAATTGGGAGGTCCAAAACTCTTAGATGAAGGTAATAGGTCAGTCAAGCACGGAGTGAATAGTTGTTTAACAAAATAAAGAAAAATTTCATTGTTTTTATAGAGTACCTAATACAGTACTTCAAAAAACAGAAATCTTTGCAAAATACTTATTTTTTCAGTAGACTAAACAATCTGAAATTTTAACATACGATCTCGTCGTTGCACTTCATTCTCTATTTATAGAATTGCTGTCTGCTATGAACGTTATATTTGTTATGTTTTAACTTGAATTGAATTGATTTAACTATTTATTTAAATACATAAGTAATTACATAAAAATTAAATTTAAGACCGATATAATCATTATATCTACAGGTATCTTATAGTTGTGTAACAAATTAAAGTAAAATTTTATTCTTATTAGAGAGTACCTAACATAGAACTTCAAAAAATAGAAAACTTTGGAAAATACTTATTTTTTCATTAGACTAAACAATCTGAAATTTTAACATACGATCTCGTGATTACACATCATTCTCTATTTATAGAATTGCTGTGCCCTGTAAACTTTATATATTATTTGTTTATATAAACATCAAAATATATTGTTCGTATAAATTAAAATGAATTAAGCTAAACTATTATCATGTGAATGCGTGTATATAGTAGTGCATTTGTTTATTTCAGTAAATTGTCGAAATATGAAATAAAGATGGCACTAACTACTAAAGAGTTAATAGCTTTGTTAGAAGAATACTCAGATTGTGAAAATGCTGACTCACTTAAAGTGTTTTATTTGCCGCCGAGATTGATGATAATATTATTTGTGAAAGACATTGATGATAATATTATTTGTGAAGAATCAATAAAATCGGATATTGCAAGTACATATGAAATACAGATAAATTTGAATTCTGATTATGATATTCCTCTGAACCACAGATAAAACGTCCAAAGAAAAAACCAGTCAAAAATAGTAGATCCAAATTTGTTTTTCAGTTGTAACAACAGATACTTCTTCGTGCTGCTTTCTGCTCAGTAGTAATTCAACATCAGTCTGATTGATATTTAGACAATATAAAAGCCAACAATGGAGTAAAGTCATAATTGAAGTTTTTTCACTCTTTTTTGATAAAGAATCATTCTATATTTAGATACCATTTCTATTCTGTACATAGAAGCATTTGATAAAGAAGGTTGAGAGCATTCTATACTTTACAAACATTTATGCATCGTAGAACAACCGTCACGATTTTGAAATAAATAACATAGATTTGTATATTATCTGGTTCACACTCTGCTTCAAGTTAATATACATTGGTCAAAAGATGAAGATAAAGAAGTGCACATTATAAGAGAAAGCATGAGCCGACATAGATTTATATTTATAATTTACAATAGTAAAGAATCGCTACCGCAGTGTCAAGCTTAGTACATGTACCTCAATCTAAATTTGCTTTACCAGATTCGACAATTGGCCACATTACAAAAAGAGACGATAGTGCAAGAATGTAGGATATGCAAAAGTACTACTATTTTTTTATCTAAAAGGTGTAGAATGCATCTACTCCCCGAATAATTCGAAAATTTTCACCTTGCAATTTAATTTACATTTAAGATGCAATATGTTCCTGTATTAAAAATTGTACAATTTTCCTTAAAAATGAGAAAAAAATCTTTTTTGTTGTAAATTGCAATCCTTTTTTAATATATGTGTTTTTATTCCAATCTAATAAATTAATTGACAAATTTCTCTTTGTATACTGACCGGCCGTTAACGGGTTAATACTATATAAAGAATAAATTTGCCGCAAATTTACTTTACTCACCTCAAAGTAAGTTAAAGGTAATAATAAAGTCTATTTAATAAATATATTCCCACGAAATAGAAAACACTACGCCTATGCACATTAGAATTTGGAACGAATAAACATAAACTAAAATATCATATTTCACTCATTAACATTCTTTCTAAGAACGTAAATATATATAGACCAGCAAAATATTGATATGTTTGCGGATGTTTTAAACTATTCAATAAACTTGTCTCACTACACACTCATGAACCGCACCAATTTATATTGTTACGGGGGAAAATGTTATGAGGACTATATTACTTTTTCGCTTATTTACATGGGCGAAGTATACGCAATAAAAATTACCCCTGTAAAAATTTACTACTGACATTTTACACGGTTGCCGCTACCGTTTAGTTCAATTTGTAGATTAGTCACCTTTAATTGAAATCTGTCCGACTATAGTTAAAAAATTACTTTTTGCAGTATCAGACAACAATACGTTGGGGTTAAAGAGTAATCTACCCTAACAAATCGATGATAAACTGAAAACATAATAAGGTTCTACATGTTTTAAATCAACATTTCATCATCTTTGGCTCGACAATCCTTTGTGGATCCTGGCCTGCTCTAAGATTAGTTGCCATTCTGTTCGGTTTCTGGCAAAGTGTTGCCATTTTCTGATATATAGTATCCCTAAGTCGGTCTCAACTCCATCTAACCACCCAATTGGCTGTCAGTCTCTGCTTCTTCTTCCTAAAGGTGTTCCTGTCGTTAACTTTTTAGCAATCATGTTGTCAGGCATTCGTATTATGTGTCCAGGTCCAGCACTTCGTAGTCGCTATGTTTTTACGCCCGAGTATCTTACGCTCGAATATTCCCAGAAGTCTTTCATCCTCTGCATTAGAGTTCATGTTTCCGCCCCGTATGTGAGGACCGGCATCAGCAGTGTTTTAAATAATATTAATTTTATTTTTTCTTTGGATATTTCTTGACTGGAATTGTTTTTGGAGTCCATAGTATGCCCTATTTTTAACGTTTATTCGTTTTTTAACGTTTAATTTCTTATCTTGACACTGTCATATGAGGCCTTGAAGTCGATGAATAGGTGATGGATTTCAATGTTAAAGTCTGTTTTTTTAAGGATCTGTCTTATTGAATGTATCTGGTCAGTTCTTGATTTTTCTGGAGTAAATCCGGCCTAGTATTTTTCAACTAATAGAACTGTGTAAACTTAGTCGTTCGTAATATTTGTTAGTATTTTTTAAGCAGTTGTTAACAGAGTTATACCTCTGTAGGTGTCACGCTTTATTAAGATGCTACGTGTTTACAGTGCTACTCTATGGGGTTGAATCATTGAATCATGGACACTTACCGAAGCACCCATGGGAAAACTCGAGGCGTTTGAGATGTGGTGTTATAGACGGATACTGAGGATCTCCTGGGCGAACCGAGTAACAAACATTGAGGATATTTTAAACATGTGAAATTATATCCACAGTGAAACAGCGTAAGCTAGAATATCTGGGACATATAATGCGAAATGACCATAGATATATCCTGCTGCAACTTATATTACGGGGAATATACGAAAAGAGGGAACCAGGAAAAAGAAGAATATCTTGGCTACAGAACTTACGAAAATGGTTTTCCTTGACCACTTCAGGACTATTTCGAGCTGCGGTCAATAAAGTTAGAATTGCCATGCTAGTAGCCAACATCCGTAACGGATAGGAACCACAAGAAGACGAAGGTGTCACGCTGGAGCTGGTCGCCTTTTGTATGTAACGGATATATCATGCCTTGAAACCATTCACGCGCCATAATCTCATTTTGCCAGACAAAAGTAAAAGTTTATGTAATGGTTGTGGCAGGTCGTCGCCACCATTCTTCTAGAGCTTACTACAAATTTGATCATTTCCTGGTACTTTTTTATTTTAAAGCTTTTTTATGGCTTGGTCAACATCTTTAGTGGTAGGTGGTCTTCCGTTTGGGTTGAATAGATTCCAATTATTTCGATCGGCTACGGTGTTATCTGCTTCTTCGATATAATGGCCGTTAAATTTTGCGTCGAAAAATTTAACCCATCGGGTCAAGATTAAGGTCGTATCACTTAGATTATTTCCTTCATGATCCTTACAGATCCCTATTCTTGACTTAAACTTTACTCATTTTGTTTACATTTCTGTAGAACTTTCGAGTTTCGTTTTGATTTCTTTTCTTTTTTTATGTAATCTTTTTTCTTGCATCTTTGGGTCCGGTATTCCTCCTTTGCTTTTCTTGTGCATCAAGCTTAATTTGTCTTTAGATATGCTCTATTTTTGTTATTCGTTGCTTTTTGGCTCTTCTCGTCAAACCATTCATTTTGTCTAACTGGTTTGATTTACCCCAATATTTCAGATGCCTTTTCAGTTGTTATATTTCTACATTTTATCCACAATTCCTCCACATTTTCCCCGGCTTCCAGGCTCTTTATTTTCTAGTCCATTTGACTCCTAAATCAACATTTGGTACCTATAAATTATATGTTAGATATGTGAATGCTGAGTTATTTATTATCAAAGACTGCTGTGCAAACTTATTTATGTGTGGATTCATACAATACTTCTTCTTCTTTCAGTGCCCTGTCCGATTATCGAACGTTGGCGATCATATTGGCAATAATAACCTTATTCACGGCAGCTCTAAATAAATTAGCGGTGGTTTCTTGATACCATTCTCGGAGATTTCGTAGCCAGGATGTTTTTCGTCGGCCTGGGCCTCTCCTTCCGTCTATCTTACCCTGTATTATGATATGGACCCTGTATTATGATATTATGATATGGAATCATACAATACAGAAAACCAAAAAAAAAAGAAAAGAACTATGTAATTTAATGTGGATAGATGTATAAGTGAATATATTATAGTTTAATAAGATGTTACTGTAATGTTATATCATCTGAATATAAGTTATATTATATGATTGAACTTTAAATAAATTCTGAAAAAATCTGAATTTATGGGTGAAAAGCGCGACTGAGAGATCAAGGTATGATTGTGGTATAATATGGTGTGGGGATTGTAGATGTCAGAAATAGTTTTTTGTAAAAATTGTAAGTTCAGTACCATAACGGAGCTAACCATAACGGAGCTTGAAGTATGGTTCAACGTATACAGATTGAACTAGTTAAATTCGGAACATACGAAATATATGTGTTTTGGCTCAACTTCGCTCTAGGTGGTTGGTCAACAAAAGGTTGTCAAATAATTATATTATAAAAATCCAATACTTCAGCGGGCTGCTGGATTCCGAACTCGTTCAAGAACAAGTCAAAACTCGACCCAAATAGGTTGCCCCGCCCATCACGTATAAAAATTGAAAGCAACACATAAATCTAGAATTTTATTATGCTGTCAAAACACATGGTCTAACAACCTATCGCTTCCTAAAGCCGGCTACCCACGGTACAGCGGTGTCGTTCGACATAATCGGACAGCGGCGTTGTTCAATTTGTTGGTATATCTGGTGCGCCCACACACCATACCGCGCCGCAGTATTTGTTCGGTTCTCGACCATGTCAAATCAAACAATCATTTTAGCGTCTCTTACTTTGTGTATAACTAAGCGTAAAAAGAAATGTAGATTCTGGTGCAAAGAATCCAAGATTTTGGTGCAAAATAAATCTCGTCTGCCCCTGCACCCGATTTACTAGACTGCAATGCTAATTTTAATTCTCTTTTATAGGATGTTCTAAAATTGTTAATTTTTTTTCTTACTTACTCTTCATTCGCATCGTTGTTTACTTCTTGGAACTTTAAAACTAGAATGTCCATTGCCTGTTTTCGGGCGTTTCTATCGTGATACGTTTAACCTTTTATTCACTATAAGCATTCTTGTTTTTTATATAATTCAAAAACTCTCTTAAAAAATTCTCGCTAAATCAAGCCACGTCGATTTTCTATAGTATGATCAAAGCAATTGTGTAGTTAAAAATCTATTTTTGATGACAAACACGCTCTACAAATTGATGAGATCAACTCTGCAGTACTGCAGCAGACAGGCCAGTCTGTCTGCGGTCAAATTGTACGATTTCAATGGATGCACGGTCACACACGATCAAAATCCTTGTCAATTCGTCGAACTCCATGAAGTTGAACAACGCCGCTTTATCGTGAGTGGCCGGCTTTAGGCAAGCCCCTCTTAGCAGTCAGATGAATATTTTGAGCGGTGTTGCCAATCTCAATTCTCTAGATATTTCTCAAATAAGGTGTTAACCATAAAATATTTACAGGAAAGAAAGGAAATACCTACAAACCATTAAGTTTATTTTTTATATCAGTCTGTTGTAGTAAATTGGTAAATACAATGAAAAATATAGGCAAATATCCGAATTATTTAGAAATACGAAGAAGATATAACTCTCAAAAAGATCCGCAAATCGGATTATTACACGCCGATTGACAACATTCACTTTGTCCAAGTTGTATATTGGTCCACTATTTCAAATGCAGTTCAAACAGACATATATTAAATTATATGATCCGTTTTAAATTCGTTCAATCTGTATATAAGAACATTCATTGTATCGGCATCACTTAGTTTACGTACCGGAGACCGGGACACGAGTAGTAAATTGTAGTATGCCAAACCGGTCGTCCGTGGTAGAATAAATTATCAATTGTGAGTAAGCCTTTATATTTATTTCTCTTTGCCTAAAATGACAAAATTCTTGTTCACCAAATCCCTAAGGCCTAAGTTATTCTATTTTTATTGTTATGAATTTTAAAAGTATCACTGGGCAATTTTTTTACAACATTTATTTCGGAATTATGAACAGTGTACATATTCTAACTAAAGGTATTATTAACTCTGTATAAAAAAGTTTTATCCTTACCTGCCTGTGTGGTTTCCTGGTAAATTTCATATATTCCTAGTGTCTTGTGACTTTGTAGAGGTTTTAACTTTTTATCTTTCATATTTATTTTACCGTTTTGAATTTGACTTTGCAGTATTGGAATATTATCTTGATTTGTTTGGACTAATTCTATAACTAAAATATTAAAAAAATATTTATTCACGTCCTTATTGGGAAATACTTGTTCGATATATCATTTTTCTTTTCCGAAGCAAAAGAATGTATCCAAAGTGATTTGGTTTAATTTATTGAAAGTTTGTGGTGCGAGGATATTGTTAATGCTGATAAATATAATATATTTAGAAAAACTGGCTGTCTATACTAAAATTATTACTTAAGTTTCAGAAAGACAAACACAAGAATTGGTACAGTAGGCAGTACTGTAGACTAGTGCAAAACTTCATACTATGTTTTCTGTATTTTAAAATTTGAAATAATATTTGTTTTATTTATAATTTGATTATTTATTTATTAATTTTATAGATTTTGACCTTTAACTACAGACGCTGGCGTATTTTGTATGCCAGATATGATAATTCTACTGCAAATATATTTTATAATTTAAAGACCGACCCTGTTTATCTATATAACCTATCACTGGAACTTTACCACTGGTTTTAGTTTGATTGACTTTTCTATTCTGTCCTGTAAATAAGTAATAATAGTCATCAGTTAATTTTTCATACAGGGACTGATTTCCAAAGCCATTTTATTTTTTGGTTTGCTTTTCCGAATAGTTGATCCCTATCTATCAAAAATAGTTCCTTTTTTTTTCTTTTAATTACTTTGGTGTATTTAACAATAAAGTTAACTTTCTATAGTTTTTTTCAATTAAAATGTTTGTTCAAATTGTTTACTAAGCTCAATAAAAAGGTACTTTTTCTCCTGGCTTCATGTTTCGAGATATTTTACATCAGCGATAGAATAGAAGTGTTGTATTATATTATACTGTTCTTGTTAACATATTGTGACATTTTGTAACTTTTCAATGTTTGTATAAATTTTAAATAAAATTCTGAATGTAATTTTTTTACCATAACTTATATTGTATTTATTTAATGTATTTTATAACATCTCAACATATGCATTTGACATTGTTTGACATCTATATATGACTTTACAATCATTAGAACTGAAGAAGTGCAGAAATACTGCACGAAACGTTTTCTATTAAAAGATTGAAATAGTTTTTTCATTTTTTATTTCTCCTTGACCAATATCCTCATTTACAGTGAGATTTTAATCTCACTCACATTGTGTATTTAAATTTAGACGGTCGTACTCCTTTCAATATATTATATATATATATATATTTATATATATATATATATTATATATATAATTTTTCACATTTCGCATAGCACAAGGATACAGAAAACGATATTGTCATATCGTTTCGTTCACGGCGCCAAGAGGAGGTGAGGGGCGACTTTGTAAGCTACTACGCTGTAGTGAAGTTTTGGGAGACATTCGTTTACTTTCCGGTTTGAATTTGTATCAGACCAAGTGTGTGACTATGTCTGGGATAGCCGAAATGATCATAACACTTTAGTGATACGATTCAAGCACAGGAAGTTTAACGAATTTGTCTCCTAGGCCATATATTTGGCCTTTTAATATTTATATATATATATATATATATATATATATATATATATATATATATATATAAAATTAGAGGATTGCATTCTCTTTCAGCACTCCATGATTGTCCTACACGTGTTTCAAAAAAGGCAATCATCTATTTTCATTTTAAATAGCTTCCAGTAAGCTTTGAATTTGCGATTCACCTAATTTGCTATCGAAGAGAAGTCTTCTGACTTCTTGTTCATATATTTATATGAAGAAGATATGTGTTTTTTTGATATTTTTAAATAATTATGAACTTACTAAAATCAGCTGGAGTTGACGTTTCTGGACATTCACAATTTACCAACGACATAAAAGGTACTAATTGATTTGGTGACCCGTTATAAACACAATACCCATTGGCCATAATATATACCTAAAAACAGAACTTTTTAAGAAATCATTTTTTTATATTACTGATAAATAACTACCGTAAAAAGGGGTTACATTGAACATTTTCTTCATATTTAGTTGAATAAGTTTTGTATCTGTTGCTCAATCGAATAAAAAAAAATACCACTTATGGGTCACTATAGAAGCATGACTTTACATACGTTAGATTATCTCTTGGGCGTAGCTATGTAAAAATAGCTATAAAAAAGTTGCTGTTCAATTTTACCCCGGGTTCGGGGGTAACATTGAACAGTAGTATAAATCGGTGTCTACGAGCCCACAGGTTAGTTATTCGTTCAATTTAACCCCGCCAGTGAAACAAGCGGAAAAAACTAGTGGGGAGAGTTTTGTTTGTTTTTTTTTCTCAATGGTTATATTTATTGACAAAATATTTTTTTTACATTCTTTTTTATTAAACTTTAAATTCTTTTACACAGTCTTAAAAAATCATATTTCAAACTAAAGAAATTGGTAATTTTTAAGTCAAATGACAAAACATAAGGGAAACGTATAACCGACAGTCTTTAGAAGGATTTTAGCCCAGAGTATACCCATCAAATTGGATCGAAAAAACCACTTTTCAGCTGTCAATATCCAATTCCTTAGCAGACTTTTTCTTATTCTTCGTGGGTGGTGCAGAACATCCAGAACTTTCTCCTATTTCAAAATCTTCCAATCCAATGCTTTTACCCGGTGCGATGTTAATTTTCTTTTTTCTTTGAGTTCTAGCTCTCCTTTTGTTCCTAATACCCTGTAGAAATTGTAAAACTGTGTCGTTTAAACTGTTTCCAAAACTTTCATTTGATTCAGTATCATCAGTACCAGGCAATTTCTTTAATATTTGATTTCTGTCTAAAGGGTATATACCCGTGGCCCGAAAACCACTTTGAAGGTTTTGTTCACCAGTTTCTGCGAATATTAACATCAGCTTTTTTAAAAGTTTTGGAAACATCTTCTTTGGAAGACCAGTTGATCCCGTTGCTAACTTATAATCTCTGAGTATTACACGCCATTGTTTCTTCAGTGGTGCGAACACCGCGACATCCAGGGGTTGAGCGATATGCGTAGTATTCGGCGGTAAACATATGAATCGAATATTATTTTCAACCGATAGTCTGATAATTTGCTCAGAAAAATGGCTCGCCAAGTTATCCCCGATTATTACTTTGACTCCTTCTTCATGTCTCGTGGAATAAAGGAAAACAGAAGTAAACCAATTTAAAAAATGTTGCAGAATCGAACCATCCATGAGCTGTTCGGTTGTATCTGGTTTTATCGGGTCCTCCTTCCGTCCAAGTTGTCCAAAGGTTTTCTGTTTTGTAGACTACATACAGAGGCAGCAGAACTCCTGAAGCGCTTCCACAAAACATCAAAGAAATGTTTGATTTTGATTGAGATAATAAACGTTCTGGGTATTTCACTCCTCTTTTAAAAAAGCATCTTGCAGACCCAGGATCATCCGATAAATTTGTCTCATCGAAATTGTATATACAATCGGGGGAAACTCCGTCTAGACATTGTTCAAGGTTATCAAAATAAGCAATGAAAATTTCTCTAGTGGAAGATGCTCCATTTGGGTTTATATTTTGAGGTTTTTCTTACATTTATTTCTCTGTTTCTTTTCAGAAAACCTTTAATCCAGTCGATACCAGGCAAATTATTTTTAAACTGCTTAACTCTCTTACCCATTGTATCCAAATGGCTTTTCATAACATGTCGTAAATCGTCGTGAGTCAAAGGAAAGCCCCATTCAGCGGTTTTCAAAAGCATCTTGACCAGTGCCTTTTCTTCGTCGTTGTTTAAAACTGTGGGCCTTCCGACGTCCTTCATTTTTTTGTTGTTCAGTTTGTGACTTAATGTTCCTTTTGGGATTTTGTATTTCTTCGACGCCTTGTAAAGTGATAACTGTTTTGTTTTAATTTTGCGGATTGCTTGACCCAAATTATCAGAGGTGTAATTTTTGTATGATCGACTACCCAACTTTCTAACGTAATCACGCATTTTGGACTGAGATTATCGCACTACACTACCTATTGCACCACAACTGAATTTCCTAACCACACAATGTTCCTACCGTCAAGCCAACCAATGTTATACTGAGCTCTGAGCTGAGTGAATTTCATTCAATTGATTCAAAACGAGGTAGCGTAACGCCAGACAATAATATTTAGATGGAACTCGATTGACGCCGCCCAAGCACGTTCAATCCTGCCGTTCAATGTTACCCCACGTTCCCAAAATAATTGACATATTTTTTGTATAAATTAATTAAAAATATTCAAAACCTTAATCATTTACGGTATTATGTAGAATAAGGTTCAAATAGGTACTAGTATCGTGTAAAATTAGTCATGAGAAGATATCTTTTGCATATCGCCGGCTGCAGACCAAAGTTTGAGAGATTTTTTTTTACTACCTTTATTTCAGAAACCATTTTTTATTTCATTTTTGTTAATTTTGACAACCTGCCAGAAATTTTATCAGGAAGTCCAAGAAAAACATATTTGCAACCCTCAAAAAAATATATCGGCCCAAAAAAAAAGTTTAGGCCAACTTGTAGAAAAATATAATCTTCATTGCAAAACTGTTCAATGTAACCCTCGGGTTCAATGTAACCCCGTTTTACGGTAATATTTATAGATACACCTCCGGTCCATAGTTCAGCATAATAGCGCCACCTATTCATTGTGACTGACATATTGGATGCTTGACATATTTGAGTAGTAGTTAATAAAAACTATTACTTTTTTATAATGCAGTAAAAACTATATGCAATGCTTATTGTAAGATGTGGGTTATTTTATTTTTCACTCTTTTGAGCATAAACTCCTGGAAAAACTTAATAAAACAATTGCAACTGCTGTGCATGCGGGTGTTAGTCTTCCTTTAGAATAAGTCGTAGAAGATAAATTTGTTTGTTGAGCACTATTAAAATTTAGATTTTTTTATTTTTAGCAATTCTATGTTGAACGGCTTCAATATATGTACGTTGGTTTACAGGGAAAATTTCACACAATTCGTCAAAATACTGTAACAACCATTGTAGATAAAATATTAATACACAAAATTCTGTACGAAAATTGGCCCTAACCTCCAATAGTGAACACCGAGACTGATTATTTAGGTACTTCACATTGAATTGAATGAAATGAATGAAAACACTGAATTTTCGCAGACTACTACATATTTTCTGGAAGCTGCATATAAATTATTTTTATTCTCTTATTTTATTATTAAATGAAGCATATGAGGAGCGTCTATGCAAAACCACACATGTCCACATTACATCTAAAGTGAGTTAGGAGTTGAATCTTGAAGAATTTCCTGAACTAAATCCGAATATGGCGTCAGAATTGAGCAAAACTCATTTTGTCCCATATTAAACAGATGGGAATATACGAAAAGTCATCCAAAACAACACTTGTCCAAACGCAAAATTTCATTAAATATTTCGAACAAAACTACTCATGTCCTTGGAAAAACATATCGACTAATTTATTGACTACTACAAAACTGCACTTGTCCACATAATCCAGGTTTCTGTATTGCGGATTTGCGAGTTGCTTTATATTTTTATATTCACTAATAGAGGGTAGTATTAGCCTAATATGACAATATTAAATCCTGCCTTCCTAAACATCTGATTTCTCCGCGCGGTTTCTGTATTACCTAACCTACAAATTATAAGTAGCAAACAGTGAGTAGTCTAAATTTCTGGTTTGACTGTGAGTGAGATATTATTGTTACGTTAAATAATTTAAATCATCAGTTTTATTATTAGAATATGGATGTGTCTGTGGGGTTAATTAACGTTGGTTCTAGAAAACGGCAAAGTAATATATCAACACGCGACGAAGCCAGGTTTAGAAGGTAGGAATTATTTTTATCATAGCGATAAGCGATTATCAGTGTTTCTTTTTTTTTAAGGTATGCGGATGTAGATCCCCATATGAAAAAATTTAAACGTTCTTGTAAGCACAACAGCAAAAAGTTAAATTGTTCTTCAGTTTCCTTAAAAGAGATTAAGCTACAGAGAGAAAAATTGTATGGTTATACCAGTAAAGTAGACCAAGACCAGAAGTTGTGCCATTTTATGTCAGTATGCCCCCCTCAAAGGCGACGTGGGAGGGTTAATACCCAAGAAAGCAATGCTAAACCTAAAAGCTTTCATATTTTTTATTACTTCCGTACAAAAAATAAGACTGTTCCGGTATGTAAAAAATTTCTTATGGCTGCTTTCAATATTTCTGCTGGTCGAATACGCACAGTTGCAAAATTCCTAGAATCAGGACAAATACCTAAAGAAAAGCGCGGTGGGGATAGAGTGTCACGCAAAAGCGCTCAGAAAAGAGCCAAAGTTAAAGAATTCATAGCTTCATTACCGGCATCCGAAACTCATTATAATCGTAAGAAATCCTCACGAATTTATATGTCATGTGACTTAAGTATCAACAAAATTTTTCAAATGTATAACAATGCGCAAAGCAATGAATACAAAGTAAGTCTTACAATGTTCAAGAATATTTTCTATCGTAACTTTAATATTGGTTTTAAGTCACCAGCATGTGATGTATGTGGTACTTGTCTGAACTTGAAATATGCCATTAGTAAAGAAACAGGGGAGAATAAAGCAAAAACAATGACCGACTTAAGAATTCATAAGTTACGCGCAAATGCATTCTACAAATTAGCAAAAGAGTCTCCCCCAAGAAGCATTTCATTCGCTTTCGATTTGCAACAGGTCCATCCGCTTCCGAAAACACCTATCCAAGATGCCTTTTATCTCCGGCAAATAAACTTTTATGCATTTTGTTGTGTAGATATGGAAAGCAGACATCCTTCATTTTATACATGGGATGAGTCACAAGCAAAACGAGGTTCAACTGAGGTTGGGTCAGCCTTATTATACCATCTGCGCTCTTTGGATCTAGCAGATTGTGAAACCATACGATTATTTTGTGATGGCTGCGCAGGCCAAAACAAAAATTCGTATATAATGCATGTTTTGGCCTGCTGGTTACTAGAATCTCCTGCGTCAATTCAAAATATAATAATACACTTTCCCGTACGCGGGCATAGTTTCCTCCCAGCAGACCGGGCATTTGGCAGGGTAGAGAGGTTTCTAAAACGCAAAAATGTGATCATAAGTGTAGAAGAATACAATGAAGTTTATCGTAATGTTGGAAAAGTTAATGTTTTAGGAAAAGACTGGATTTTATACAATATAAAAAACATTACGGATGACCTCTACAACAAAATTCCAGGCATAAAAAACTTTAAACGCATAGAACTAAAAAAATTTAAGACCAAAAACAACGCTATAACTATCAAGTACAGGGGAACTGAATTTTATAGATACGAAATCGAATTGAATCCATATCTTTCAATGGTTAAAAGAGGCAAAGCTGAAAAAAAATTCAAACTGAAACAGCAACCCCTTGGAAATGAAATTACTAAAGAGAAGAAACAAAACATACAGCAGTTGATGGAAAAACAATTCAATAACGATGAAAAGAAAATTAAATGGGAAGAACTACCGGAGCTTGCATTTTTTAAAAACATTATTTATGGAAATTCTCCCCAAAGAGAAAATGATGAAGAATCAACAAAAATCGACATCGACGAAGAGGAGATATGTGAATGTTTGGAAACTGATTGTGGAAAGTTACATGTGTAAATTATTGCTTTTATCTTGTTTAGTCTAAGGGACTCTCTGCATAATGATGTTCTTTTGTTATTTAACAGAAATAGGATTTTTGTTAATAAATTTTTGTTCAAAGTAACACTTGTCCATTAGTCGGTCCGGCCAAAACTACACATGTCCATAGAGTTCGAGCAAAATTGAACATGTCCAAAATATATATGGTATTTTTTCACTTATTTTCAAAAAAAATTAAATGTTTTAAAATGTTTTATGAATAAATGCCCCTATAGGTGTTTCTACTGAAACTTTCAGTAAATGAAATATCAATTGCTACTATGTAAACAGTTTTTGTGTAATAACTCAAAACTACTTTTAATGGACATGTGTGGTTTTGCATAGACGCTCCTCATATATTAAATATTTTTTCTTTAATATCTCGTAACACATCAGGATTTTTTGATCTGCTGATGTGTTTTTGTATTCGAAATTTATTATTACTACTGTTATTATTACTACCTATACTTACTTGATCAAAAATTTGGAAGAGCGAAGCGGGTGGCTGATGGATTGTACATATCACAGTTCTTTCGAGCCTAGTTATTTTCTTAAGAAGATCTATACATTGTTTAATAGATACATTATCTAATCCCCTAAAAACAAAAATTTTAATTAAAGATTCTTCTTTTTAATGAGCTATACCCAAATTTGAGCGTAGACTATTATGATTCAGTGTTTATAGATATAGAGAATTTACAGATTAGGACTACGCGGTTGGTCAATGACTTCGAAGCAACCCCTTAAACTTTTTTAGTTTTGTAGAGGAATCCACACCAAACTCACCACCAAAGGCGGGTACACTCATCTCTGAGCTACCTGGGCCGTAATCGTAATTAAATATCAAATTAGTAAATATACACAGGTACACCTATTTTGGGATACGGAGATTCCATATTTGATATTTGTAATGTTGCCAGATTTGCCGTTTCTCTTATATTATTAGTAACTTTGGTTTTTCAAATTCATCACGCTGTATAATTCACTCATTATTGGAATGTCCTTTTCAATACGAGTTCAACCATATGTAACACTTATGATTTTATGTAGTCTGGAAGGTCTTAAATACATAAAACAAAAGTCTGGCAACGCCTAATTGTCTCAATAATTTTTTTAATACTAACTATTTTTAACTACATTAAAACATAACAATTGATCATCATCATCATCAGTGGTGCTACAGCTCTAGTTGAGCCTTGACCTTCCCCAGTCTATTTCGCCAGTCGTTTCTGTTCATCGCCAACCGTTGCCAATTTGCCGCGCCGATCTTCCTTGCGTCCTCGTCCACACCGTCCCTCCATCTCAGTCGTGGTCTGCCTCTACTCCTATTTCCTACTGGGACCGATAACAGAGTTCGTCTGGGTGGGTAATTTTTCATTTGCTCTTGACACATGTCCAGCCCATCTAAGCCTACCTATTTTTATGAAGGATATTACATCTCTACCATTTACTATTTTTTTATACTTCTCGTACAATTCGAAATTATATCGCCTTCTCCAAATACCATTCTCACAGAATGCGCCCATTATTCTTCTTAGTATCTTCCTTTCGAAGACGAGCAGAAGATTTGCGTCTGTTTTGGAGATGGTCCATGTTTCTGACCCATATGTCAGCACTGGTAGGATGAGTGTTCGATATATTATTAGTTTGGTTTTCTGGCTTAAATTTCTGTTTTTTAGCTGCTTGCTTAGTCCAAAATAACATTTGTTTGCTAGCAGTACCCTCCGTTTAACTTCTTCAGATGTGTCATTATCGTTTGTTATGAGAGAACCCAAATATGTAAACTTATTTACTACCTCAAAATTATATTGGTCTATACTGAAGTTTTGTTCGGCGTTTCTAGCTCTATCTCTGTTATTTGGAATAGATGCTAACATTTTGGTTTTTTCTTCGTTTATTTTAAGGCCCATATTTTGTGCGGCTGTCAAGAAGGCGGAAGTCATCTCTTTAAGTCCTCGTGTAGTACGTGCAATCAAATCCAGATCGTCAGCGTAAGCCATAATCTGCGTTGATTTATTAAAGATTGTTCCCCTATTGTGTAACTCGGCATCTCTTATAATCTTTTTTAACGCTATATTAAAGAGAAGGCACGCCAGCGCGTCTCCCTGCCGTAACCCTGTATATGTTTCAAACGCTTGTGATATATCGCCTTGTATTTGCACTCTGCAGATCACTTTACTCATAGTTGTTTTTACGAGCCTTATTAATTTATGGGGAATGTTAAGTTCATTCATGGCTTCGTATAATTTACCTCTTAGGACGCTATCATACGCTGACTTAAAGTCCACAAAGAGATGGAACGTGTCAATATTAAATTCATTGGTTTTTTCTAAGATTTGACGTAGCACAAAAAATCTGGTCGATTGTTGACCTACCTGGCCTAAAACCGCTTTGATACTCACCAAGGATTTCTTCCACGTACGTACTTAACGTACTTAACGTACTTAACAATTGATAGATTACAATATTTTTTAACACAATGGTTACTTTATCAAGTGTTCAAAATGTGCTCTATTTGTGAGTTGACAGTAACCTAATCGATGGTAAAATGCGTCTACCACATTTTTTTCATGATTGTCTAGAATTTACTCGAGATTCATCGATTCTACGATGCTTTAGTTTTGCAAGACTTGCTGGTTTAGATTTGTAAGCTGAATTTTTTAAGTATCCCCAGTAAAAGTAATATTCAGGATTGAAATCAGGGTAAAAGTGGAGACCATTTAATTCTACCTCGTCTACCGATCCATCGTCCTGGAAATATTTCCTTTAAATAACCCTGAGCATTTACCCCAAAATAAGCAGGAGCTCCCATCTTGCCCATATCTAATTAAAATTTGCACCAAACAAGTTTACCAGTGTAGGTACAATTTTATTTCTAAGTAACATTTCGTAACTATCTGGAGTTAAACTTCCTTCAATAAAAAATGGCCCAATTAACTGAGTACCTACTATACCTGACCATATTATTGCATCACTTTAGTACCTTAAAAAATGTCGATTTACACTTTTCACACATTGTAAAGGTTGCTTCATCGGAAAAACATATTCTGTTAACGAAATTTTTTATCCTTTTCCATTTTATCCATCATTACCTTAGTAAACTCTAATCTACGATCGAAGTTATCGTCACTTAATTCTTGCAATAAGTTAATTTTGTATTTGGAGGATGCCGGTTTACAACATCCCTTCCATGGAGAGGCTTGTATCCAACAGTATCTCTTTCAGCGGCTTTGTTCTTGCTGTAAGTCCAATTAGTCCGCTAGCCTTCGACAGCTCAGTCGAGAAACTTAATTGGACTTTCAAAGTTGCTTTTTATCTGGCCTGTTGAATTGATATAGTGAAATAAAACAATTACTTGTTTAGAAAGAAACTGTAATTGAAAAAAGAAAGGGCAAGAAATAGAGCTTATAAAATTTGAGTGTGTAACTTATCGTAAGAACTTAATATATTACAATTTGCGAACGAAAGCGAACACACCATAACACTTATTCACATATTACGGCTTCCCGGTCAATTGCGTAAACTGCAACGTGGAGAATCCTCTCCGAACTTTAAAATATAGATGTTATCTCTACGAAAGTCGCTAAATCACTGGCCCCGCTGGAATATTTTTTTGTTTATGCATTTTGAAAAGCCGGTCTATCGTCAAGTAGGCGCTGTGGGCGGGTATTAACATTCTCAGAAACAAGTTCTAGGTAGACTGGATTTATTTAGGTAACCGACGCGAAAATAGAATTATTTGATACAAAATAGAATTATTGGTTTGGAGATATAGTTCTCCAACAGTATTGTTTTAAAAATATTTCTTATGTAATACACGTAAGACTGAGGAACGACCTACATCAAGCACTTGTGCAACCCTGCATGAGGATGTATGTGGATCTTCAACAAAACTTTGAAGTATATCTAGTTTTCTTGTCATTCACAACTCTTTTCTGTTTAACTGATCGGTATCTATCTAGTAAATTCGTAATTCGTCGATTGTAAATTGCTTGTCATAATTTTTCATAATTTGGTGTAAATATTCGGCGTTATTTAAAGGAGGTATTTCCCAGACGAAGGATTGGTAGACGAGGTAGAATTGAATGGCCTCCACGTTCACCTGATTTCAATCCTAAAGATTATTTTTATTGGGGATACTTGAAAAAATTCAGTTTACAAAACTAAACCAGCAAGTTTTGCAGAACTAAGGCAACGAAATATCGATGAATCTCGAATAATTTCTAGACAATCATGGAAAAATGTGGTAGACGCATTCTACCATCGATTATTGTACTGTCAACTCACACGGAGCACATTTTGAACACTTGTTAAAGTACCATTATGTTAAAAAATGTTGTAATCTATCTAAATATTGTTGCATTTTAATGTATTTAAAAATAGTAATAAAAAATTTATTGAGACAATTAGGCGTTGCCAGACTTTATGTTTTATGTATTTAAGATCTTCCAAACTACATAAAATCATAAGTGTTATATATGGTTGAATATGAGATTCCAATAATGACTGAATATACAGGGTGATAAATTTGAAAAACTAAGGTTACTAATAATATAAGAGAAACGGCAAATCTGGCAACATTGCAAATATTAAATATGGAATCTTTGTATCCCAAAACAGGTGTATCTTAAATATTGTAAAATTATAACTAGCAATTAACGAGATAATTGGCGGTTTCCAGACTTTTGGGCCACTCTGTATATTTCACAAAAACGGCAAAATTATAAGATTTAACTGAAACGGTGATATCCGAATTCTGTTTAAAAAATTCAATACTGTTAATGAAAAAGTACTTAATAGGCCTAATTCACCTCATATTAGCATCCATTATTAGCAGTTATTGTATAGACGAAACTTTATTTTATAATTTCTTTTATTAATTGGAGTTTTGAAAAACTGCTGGCAATAACAACTGTATCGTCGGCAAATCTTATATTCGTAAATATTTTTTTCTTTTAATACTTAATTACTTTAATTAATTAAAGTTAATTAATTACTTAATTCTTAAAATACAGATTAAAGAGTAGTCGGGATAGTATGCATCCCTGTTGTTTGTTCACTGTATTTTTGCTAGTTTCCGTGAACGTAGAAAAAAGCAGACTTATATTTTCACGTTTATAATCCGGGCTCTCTATATAAGTACGTTCAGCGAAAATAAAGCCTCTCGAGTTCCCAAACCGCTTTTGAAGCCAGATTGGGCATCACCAACTTGTTACTTTACATTCGCTAAAGTTTTAGGTATTTGTCTTATTTCTTATTACTCCTGTGACATTTCGTCATACGCATAGATTTCTCTTTGGCTTCCTGCCTTAGCCCGAGTAGATATATTTGCATGCATTGGAGTCAAATTTTACCACTTTCTTAACCCGACTTGTAATTTGATGCTATTGTGCTTCTTCAAGAGCTGTTTGATAATGCGATCCAGTAATTAAAGTAGCTGTATCAGAGTTCTTTCGTTAAATTTCCAATAGACTAGGTAAAACAGGCAAAACCTTTAGGTCAGTTCAGTAAGTATACATGCTTAATTCAGTATGTATACATACTGAATACTAATAATTAAATTTATTGAACAAAATATTAAAAAGAAATTAATCTAGGCATCAAGAAAATCAATGGCCAAAAAAAAATCAATCGTAGTAACTATCATACCTTTTCAATTATTAAATATTTGTAGTAAACCTTGAACAGAAGTTGTTACTGATAAGAAATCATTGTAATTTAATGTAATTAACAGATGTAACAACTTTCGCAATTACTTGTTAATTAGACAATTAACGGCATGAAAATTATTTTTAAGAGGTAATAAATTAAGCCTACACGTCGATTACTTTAAATGTAACGTTATAGAGCGATTAAAATGGTTCTTTATTGTAATTAAAGTTAAATAGGAAAAATACAGCAATAGACAAGGCGAAAATCTCGGATTCATTCGGAAAAATTTTGCATGAGATTTTTTTGATTATCACTTTCACGACATATTCCAAAATACGGTCCAAGAGGTAGCACAGGTAAAAAGTTGTTTAAATTTTTACAATTTTTTTAAAAGAATTGTAATAATTTTTTTTTTAACAATAATTGTTTTATCATTCTGAAAAAAATAAGTCTCTAGTAGTTTTTCTGTAAACTTTATCGTTTTCGAGGTATAAATAATTTAAAACCGAGAAAAACGCAAAATTACAATTTTTAAGGGTTAAACACACGAGAAAAAATATTATTTTTAAATTCACGTTAAAACCTAGTTCTATCATCTTCCGATAACTATTTTGGATCCATTTCATTTTAAAATATTGTTTTTTATTCGCTTATAAAGTGTTTGGCAGGCCGAGTCTTGATCTGCGGCGTATATAAGAGAGAAAAACAAGATCTAGGACACACATTTTTGCTGGTTTATAGGTTTAATAGTTATTTATGCACCAATGGTGTTATTAAAATTATTACGCCCGGAAGAGCAACATAATCCAGCCAGAGGGCCTGTGACGGCAAACGTGACAGAAAGTCAATGTTGATAGAAAAACCTGAAATCATTTCTTGGCGCCTTTAATATTTGCGAGAAATTCGTACATTTCGGAAACAAAACAACATATTTGAAAACTGTATATTTGAATGAGTCATGGGTAAATAATGGTTACAGTCTCTACCTCTAGAAGAAAGACGTAAGCAACGTCTCTAGTAGAAAGGACGAAGAAACAGAATGTAAAGGCAAAGCGTTCTTGCCCTATATATCGGGGTAACAGACAGAATTTGGGTAAAGACCATTTTCAAGCCCACAAGGAAAATCAAGGATTGTTTAAGGTCGGTGAAAGACAAACGTGACCCATTAGCAACGGCCGGAGTATACCGAATACTATGCAAATGTGTAATGATATATGTGGGAACCACAAAAAGACACACAAACACAAGAATAAACGAACATAAAAATTGTCGTTTAGGACGTATCGACAAATCTTCCGTTGCCGAACACGCTTTGGGAAGCGGAGAACATCGGATACTATTTGAAGAAACGCAGATGCTGGACAAAACTTCACAGTACTACCCACGGTTGTAGCGGGAAGTGGTGAAAATATATAAGCATCCAAATAATTTTAATCAAATAGAAGAAGGACTGAAAATTAACAAGACATGGATACCAATATTAAAATCCACAAACGCCCTTCCCGCCAAACACGAAGAAAGAAAAGCTTCTATAAACAACGACACGCCCCCTCAAGCGGAAACCAGTGGAGGGGAGGCGAGTGGGAAATTAAATATTGCCTCTGTAGTACAACACAGCTTCAGACCCCCTCGAGGGAAACGTAACCCTACAAAATCCCAGAGCGAGAAGAAATTCCAAAATCATGATACATACACAAGGAAGATAGTTCGTAGCTCAAATCACCCAGGATACCGCATATGGTCTCGCACACAGTGGGCCCAGCTGCTCATACAAGGATACAGTCTGTATTGTGGTATCGTATAATATTTTATATATTTTCTTTATTATAATATGGAATATATACTAATTATGATTTTTTGTTTACAGGGCCACCTACAAAAAAAATCACAAAAAACACAAAAAACCGGCTTCGGCCACCAAAAAAATAAAAAAAAATTACTAACAAAAACCGGCTCCAGCCACCAAAAAAATTAACAAAACCCCAAAACCCGGGCACGTAAGGCCCAACCCCTTGAGCATCATGTCGCCGAACTGAGCCTGGACTCGAGAGCGGAGACTTGAGGCTTAAGTAAGCAATTTTAGTTCGCGGATAAGCCACATTAAGATAACAGGAATATAGCGAAGATGCGCTGTCCTGAGTTTTTGCATTCGGTTAGGAAACCATGTTGGGTTTCTATTACCCAGGACCTCCACATGAAGAGCATTTGGCTGATTGTTGAGTATTAAGAGTGCTATAGGGGGGAAAGGGATGGTCACCCCACCGTGCATTGGAGCACGGTGGGGTGACTCCTGTTTATACTCGAGTTAACACACCTTGCTCCAATGAATTGTTAGATCCGATCGTAATACTTAGGGGTGAACATTTCTCATAGACTGGGTTCAATTAAATTGCTTGCTTGCTTGCAACACAGCATCAGTTTATGCTTACAAGCGAAGCATTAACATCTCCAGAAGATGCCAACGCCTAGTGTTGGCGAAACGTTGAAACCTAATGCAGTTTAATGGTCACAGTGTCTATTATGAATGGAAAGGACACTTACGTATCGTCACATAGGGATGCATTTGTTTGTGGACTCACTACAGGCTTGAAAACCCCTACTGCACCTGTCCTACGCTTCGTTTTACTGCATGCAGGAAGTAAAGATGGTTTTATTAATAGAGCCGAATTAATTTTTTTAGCAAAGAAAAATACATCAGAATATTATGACGAAATGGATAAACCTCATTTCGAAAATTGGTTTAAAATTAAACTTCTTCCAAATATTTCCAATAAAACTGTAAAAGTAATGAACAATACGTCGTATAATTCCAGGAAGTTGAATAATTCCGATAAATTCTGACAATAAGAAAAAAATAAAAAGTGGTTGCGTCCAAAGAATATTTATTTCGAAGAAGATTTTCCAAAATCTGAACTGTTGGACGTTGTAGCTCATTTTAAATCGCAGTATGATGACAAGACATAACACAAACAAAAGGAACAAGTAGTAAATCTAATACATTATGAAGCGTGCTCTTAATTATATTCCACAAAAATGGAATAATTACGTGCAACACGTAATTAGCATAGAAAAACTGTTGTAAAGTCAAGGTGGGACAGACTATAAACATGATCTATCTTTTTGTTCTTTGTTAGAATGGCTCATCTGTTGTTAATGCTATTTTTTATAACTGTGGAAAGACTCTTGCTATTAAAGGCATTACATTGATCCCTATATGATTATTTGGTGAGATTTTGTCACTTTTTTTTTTAAATGGAGAACATACTTCTCGTCACCTGCTTCAATTTTATTGGACAGCACTAGTATAGAGAATACGATCCTTATTATCCTTACGGATATCTCCATATTTCAGCAATTGCATTTTTATGTTCCATGGTCCTGGTGCTTTGTTGTTTTTGGATTTCTTTAGTGGTTTAGTAATATCTTCGTCCGTTATTATTATCACAAAGTTATGTAAGATATACTCCAGTCTATTCTCCTCAAAGGAAATGAAGAACCATCGATCGCCTGGTGATGATGGACTTATTATTGAGGCAATAAAAGCAGTGGGATAAGCTCTATTAAAATCAGTAAGCAAACTGTTTAATAAATGATTACATGCGAGTACGATTTGCATTTGTCGATTATGAGAAGGCTTTTGATTTTGTAGAGTTTGAAACAGTACTGGAAGCCCTAAATTAAAGCCGAACAGATTACAGGTACACGACAATAATCAAAAACATCTACGAGAGCTCTACATTAAGTATACCACTATACAAGACACAGAAAAATTCAGCGTAGGTCGAGGAATTAGACAAGGAGACATATTTCTCCACAATTGTTCACGGCAGCTCTAGAGTTAATATTTAAAAACACTCAATGGCAAGATATGGACATCAATATAGATGGAGAAAAATTAAATCATCTAAGGTTTGCAGATGATGTTTTATTAATCGCAGATAACTTACAGGATACAGTTTCTATGATACCTTCGCTTAAAAGTCTGTTTTAAAGAGCAGGATTAAAGATAAACTTGGAGACAACTAAACTTATGACAAATCTCGTAAATATAACTATTGACAATAATACCATACAACAAACAGACACTTACAAATATCTGGGAGATCTATCTACGAGATCCAAATAAGCAGAGACAATCAAACACATGAAATATAGTGGCGAATACGCCTGACATGGGCAGCATTTGGCAAATTAGGCCATATTCTAAAAAGTTCAATTTCCATGTAACTCAAGCGAAAGGTTTATAACCAATGTGTTTTCCTGTACACACCTATGGAGCAGAGACTTTAACACTCAACAACAACTTTAACAAACCAACAAATCAGGCAAATATCAGGAGTTCAAGACGTCATCGAAAGAACCACTACGCTTAAGTGGAACTAGGCAGGGCACTTAGCCAGAACACAAGATGGACGGTGAACAAGACGTATTACGGTATGGAGCCCAGAATCTATAAAAGAAGCCGAGGACGACCGCCGACTAGATGGACCGATGATGTAAAACGTGTAGCGGGAAACTGGCTACAAGCGGCGACAGTGTAGAGAACCTGGAATTGAAAGATTGATAATGATTCTCCTCAATACTTTTTAGTAATACTTTGTCCTCTCCTTTGATGTAATTATCTGTGTGATATTTTTACTTTGTTTATTACTACTAATGTTTGTTTATTTCTTTTTTTCATGCTGCTGTTGATCGTGTTTTTTTACGTCTCTGTAAATTATCTCTTAGTGTTTGTTATTCTCGAGCCTTATTCTTTGCTTCAATTATTGTCTGATTGAACCATATTTTTGCTGTGTTGTGTTAATGGGGTTCTGCCGTTTGGTCATTTTTGAAACGTACTTTTTTCCTTTTGAGTACCTGTTCTAGGTCGTCACTGTGTTTCTCCAAATATTTATTCTTGTGTTACTCAATATTCAGAACTTCATTTGCCACTTTGCTTATTTTTTTTCTTTAGATGTTGATACATTTTTGATGGGCCCATTCTTCATTTAACTGTAACATATTCTGATATAGTATTCGAATACTTAATTGCAGAAGTTCTACATTATGTCTAATATTTGTGATTTTGTGCATGTCCTCATCTCTCTCGATATTCTGTTTTTATCATCTTCATATGTATATAAATTTTCCTGTTACTAAGCGGTGGATACTTGCACATTCTGCTGGTCTGTGTACTCTTACTTATCTTGTATTATTGTTTTGCTGGCTTATTTTACAATCATCAAATCAATAGTCAATCTTTGGTTCCACTGGATTTCTCCGGTGTGCATCTATGTATGTTTTTATGCTGAAATCTTGTGTTGGTTATTGCCAAATCGTATTCTCGACATATTTCAATTAGCCGACTTCCATTGTCATTTATAATTTCATCTTCTTTGAAGTGTGCCACTAAATTTTATCTTTCCTTTTCCCTTATGGTCGCATTGGTATTCATTGCGTATACTTCAACAATAATTATTATTAGTTGTTCAAATATGTTCATTCTAATTTCCAATATTCGTTCATTTATTTTCTGGTAATCTTGGGATCTAGGACAATTGCCCGGAAACAGTTTCCTGAAAGCAATTCCCCGAATGTAAAATTCACCGAAACACGAATGGAATGAATGCCCGAATAGACAATAGTTAAAAAAAAAATTACCCAAAAACAGAACTGACCCAAAAATATATTTAAATAGTTATTGCTTTACATGTATTTCCTATATGAATTTATACGGTAACTTACGTGTTATTTAAATAGTTATTACTTCTTAGATTATGTTCGACCTGGCTATCTCGTTAATTAATTTATAATTTTAATATATGTTTGATCTTTATATGTATTTCCTATATACTAATACGATAAATTATGTGCTATTCCCCAAGAATTTAGGGTAATAATCCCTAGCTAATTACATTTTAATGTTTTCTTTAACAAAATGATTAAACTGCAAACGAACTTTCTAAATACTCTATTATTTATTTCCTGTTCTTGTTGATATTAATATCTTAAAATAAATTCTATTTTACCTGACAACCTGAAGTTGGAAAATCCCGCTCTTAAATTATTTATAAGTATACCCCATTAACAGAAATTACAATCTGTTCCATTAGTCTTAATACTAACCAAAACAACTAAATTTCATATAAAAATACTTTAACGAAAGTTTTTTATTGCGTTATTGTCAAAACTCTGAGTTAGGGTCACGACGCAAAATGGCTTTGGAGTGTGTACTTAGTGAAAAGTGTAAGAGTAAATTATTGATCGACGGTTATCTTTACCAGAAAGAGAAAGAAAAGCAAAACATTTATTGGAAGTGTGATTACTACAAGACATTTAAATGTAGAGCTCGTGTAATAACCTTAGAAGATGCAGTAGTAAAAAGATGTGGGGCATACAACCATATAGCAGATGCAAGGCAGGTGGAAAAAAAAAGAAAATTTTTCAATGGAATGCGTGAAAAAGCTTCACAAACCCAAGATGGGCCACATCATATAATATCAACTGCAACTGTTTAGCTGAGTCAAGCTACAGCTGCCACGTTTCCAAAGGTGAGCAGCAGTAAAAGAACAATAAGGCGTGTACGAAGTAATCAGTAAGCCGCTTAGGCTTTACCTCTTCACAGAAGACACATTGTTTTTCCAGAAAAGTATAAACTAATACAAAATGGAGAACAATGTTTACTATTTGATTCAGGCCCACACGATGATCGGTTGTTAATTTTTTCAACAAGACAAAATCTGCTTCTTCTAGCAAGGTCACAACACTGGTTTGCCGAAGGAACTTTCAAAACTGTACCTCACCTTTTTTATCAACCATATACAATCTACGGATTATTCTCACTGCTACCTAAGAAAACAGAAAAAACTTGTTCAGCTACTTTCAAAATTAAAAGAACTTGTGCCTGGAGCTTCGCCTGCAACCATATTAACAGATTCTGAAAGCGGTATGATAAGCGCTATAAGAAAAGAATATTCCGAATCAAGACATCGTGGGTGCTTTTTCAATTTAAATTAATGTCTCTTTAGAAGAATCCAGGCAGACGGTTTCAAAAGAAGATATGAAACTGACTTAGATTTTGCTTTAAAGCTCCGATTATTGGCGGAGTCCAAACCCCTATTCTTCAGAGGACCAATAGAGGACCATGTCATAAATCTTCCGCATATTTTAAAATGTTGAATCATTTTGATAATGATTATATAAACAAAAAAGGTTACCATAGGAAAATTACAGGATATTTTGGATGAATGTCTATGTTGTTTTCGTTGATAATTCTGTGAATATTATAATATCACCTACCACACTATGATGAATCACAAGGCTATTACCTATTGTAACAAATAGCATTGTATTTATTATTCGAACGAAAGAGTCATGGTAATTATAACTTTGAGTTCCGAAAACGAGTTTTTAAAAATTATTTTATTTCGAAAATACAAATTTACAAATTATGTAGACAAAAGTTCTTAAACAAAAGTTATGAACAAAAACTATGAAGCAAAAGTTAAACAGAAGTTAAACAAGAACTAAACAGAAGTTATCGTAATTGAAATGTCCCTCTATTTATAATATAGTATTGCGTAGTTTCTATTGTCCTACAATGTGCAGATTCTGTGGAATCCAGTGGCGTAACTCCTCCCTCACTGAGTCCGAAAAATAATGGAATTATTTTTGGGATGCTGGTTTGTGGAATCTTCTTCAATGCCGGAATCTTCTTGTAATTCTATTTCATTCTCGTTCCGTTGTTTTGATCTTCTTTGTTTAATAATATATAGAATGATCAAAATTAGAATAACTGCTATGACTGAGGTGGTCACCAATGGAGTGGTATGTGAAGGAATATTTGTGTCTCTAATTGGTACTAACTGTTTGGCCACATTATTAATTGCATAAAGATTTTCAAAGTCAATTTTGGTAATGTTATGGCTCTGGAATTTTTGTATGTTTTCTGTAGAAAAATATTTTATTTTTGGTAAAATTAGAGCTTTTCCTCTATGAATTTTGATATTGTTATTGAACTTCAATTGGTTGATTATCACTTCACAATTTTCTGGTATACTGATGAGAGATGGACTGTGTACTTCAAAAATTTGGTCTCTCTTGCACTTTGATTGGACTCGTTCTGATGTCGATGGCATTATCAATACTTCATTATTAGTTACTTGTTCGATAATGGATTCTTGAAGAGTGACTTCTGTGGTAAAACATTGGGATGAACTTTGACCATTGAGGAAACGTAAGGTGCAATTGTCTTGTAGTATGGTATCTTCTTTACAATAATATGTTTCTTCTAAAATGGGACATTCTTCTTTTTGTAGGTGCGTCTCGTCAGAGATTCGTGCCAAATAAGGGTATGTGGGAGTGAACATCTTGTTCTTTTGAATTATTGGGTAAATATGATAAAAATCAAGGACATTTGGTTTTAGGATAGGAATGTGAGTAGCAAAGATCAATTTTGAATTCGAAAAAGTTACTTGTGTCCCTAATAGCATGTAATATGTTAAAATATTTATAAATTTTGGAATTTGAGAAGGTTGGTAAATACTATGCAAATATTTGATCATATCTTGAATTTCTTGACTCGAAATAATTGAACTATGTAATGTGTTTAATTTTGAAAACATAATTCCATTTGCTATATTTTCAATAAAATCTATCATATTTTGACAATCTAAATTTATCTGACTTATGGTACCTTGAAAAGTAATATAATTTCCCAAACTGTTTATAGTGCTTTGAATTTCTAATTGAAACTTTTGTAAGTTATGTTGTAGTTTTTCTTGGTTTTGCCAAAGTATTTCTAGAGATTTGTTATAATGATCAATTAGTTTTTTATATAAAGATATTTGTAAGTTTGTCTCATGAATAATTTGTTTCTGATTATTTTCTAGTACTTCTATTGCTTTATCATATCTATCTCCGTCTTCTGAATCTAAATTTCCAAATAAGTATTTATTTACTTTACCTAGGCCATCAATTAGGCCTCTTTTTGATCGAATATGGGGATATATGTTTTCTAATTTTTTCTCTAATGTATTAATTAAAATTTCTGTTCTTTCTAACATGTTTTCTGCCAATCCATGATATGAAATAGGATTTGAGGCATTAACTTTCACTACACTAGTTTTTATTATTTGAAAATTAGCTTTAAGAGATTCTACTTGTCTAACTATTTCTTTTAAGTTTATATAATGGATAAATGTATGTTTACTATAAATTAATCTACATGTGCCTAATTTAATCGGGAGTAAAAGGTTTTCAAGAGGTGTTATATTAATATCGGTGTCACCTCTAATCTGGGACGTCTGGTATATTATCATCTGGATCAGGGTCAAGAAGATTATTGTCTTCATTTTGTTGAACCTGCAAAGAATTTCTTTTATTAGATCTGGGTTTGCGAACTGTGCTTTTATGATACAATCCCTTATCTGTTTCCAACAACAACCCACAATCGTTGATAATAGTTGTTTGTTTAAACTTAGGAAGTGCTTTATTGCGATTTCCACTTTTAATATAAGCTTTGTTCTCATTTGTATAGTCGTGTGGATCTGACCTTGTTAAATTGCGTTTTTCGATTTGTTTATGTTTCACATCGGCATTTCGTTCTTGTATTTTTCCGTATAATATTTTGCAAGATTCTTTATGGTTCTGCACGTATTGTGATAAAATTAAATGATCATTATTGTCATCTAATTTTTCAGAAATTTCTTCATTGCTTAACTCAGGAAGATAAAAGTCATTTGGATCAAACAATTGATCTGTAATTTCTTGATTTGGATCTGATAAGTTTTCTATTTCTTTTTGTATTACTTCATTTATGTCATCAAGATTTACACATAAGATTCAGATTCTAGTACATTTATTTCATTATCGGTGTCTATTCGTGAAAGACAATCCGCAACTTTATTAAGGGTTCCTTTTTGGTATTTAATTTTATAATCAAATTCTTCGAGTTGTAACCGCCATCTCACTAGTCGTGAATTAGGTTCTTTTAACGAAAACAACCATTGTAGTGGTTTATGATCTGTAAAAATTATAAATTCTCTTCCGAATAAGTATGGTCTAAAGTATTTGCAACTCCATACTATAGCTAATAACTCTTTTTCTATAGTAGAATAGTTTATCTCTGCTGAATTTAATGTCCTTGACGCATATGAAATAGGATGTCCATCCTGTGATAATACTGCTCCAATGGCGTATTTGGATGCGTCTGTCATTATTTCAAATTTTTTGTTAAAATTTGGATAGGCCAGAATTGGTTCTGATATTAACAAATTTTTACAAGTATTAAAGCAATCGATAAATTCTTTTGTATGTTCTATTTTATGGTCTTTCTTCAGGCAAATTGTTAGCGGTTTTGTTATTTTAGCGAAGTTCTTTATAAATTTGCGATAATATCCTAAAAGACCTAAAAATGATTTAATTTGTTTTTGTGTTCTTGGAATTGGAAAATTCTGTATGGCTAATATTTTGTTTTTATTGGGTTTAATTCCTTCTGGTGTAACAACGTGACCAAGAAATTCAACTTCTTTCTGAAGAAACTCACATTTATCTAGTTGAATTTTTAAACGTGCTTCTCGTAGTTTATGAAATACTAGTTTTAAGTTTTGAATATGTTCTTGGAGGCTAGTACTGAATATAATTATATCATCCATGTAGACCATGCATATTTTGTTTTGCAAATCTTTTAGTACTTCGTCCATTACCCGTTGGAATGTTGACGGCGAATTTTTGAGACCAAAAGGCATTCTTAGAAATTCATAGTGACCGTTGTCTACGTTGAATGCTGTTTTCTCTATAGATTTTGGATCCATTTCGATTTGGTGAAATCCGCTGGCCAAATCTAATGTGCTAAAATATTGGGCTCTTCCTAACTTATCCAAAATTTCTGTAATATGTGGAATTGGATATCTATCAGAAATTGTTTTCTCATTAAGCTTTCGATAATCTATAACTAGACGGTATTTTTTCTTGCCTGATGCATCTAATTTCTTATTCACTATCCATATGGGTGAACTCCAAGGTGAACATGATGACCTTATGATTCCTTTATCTAACATTTCTTGAATTTGCCTTCGAACTTCTTCTTTGTGGCAGTAAGGATATCTATAAGATCTACAATGTATAGGAACTTCGTCTGTAGTTTTTATGGTGTGTCTGACATTGGAAGTAAATGTCAAGGGATCTCCTGTTTTTAGGAATATATCTGAAAATTCTCTACATAGCTTAATTATGTTTTCTCTTTCTTCTGAATTCATGTGGTCTGTTCTTATAAGGTTTCCTAAGTCTATTTTATTTTTCTTATTACATTTCTCATTAGGTTTTTTATTAAAATAATTGAAATTGAATAGTTCATAATTTGCGTTTTCAAAGGGGTATACGTTTATTGGTCTTAGTAAAGTTATTTTTAAAGCTTTGTCTGTCGGGTTTATTATTTCCATTATAGCATAGCCATTTTTTGCTAATGTTAATGTTTCAGGTATATAAACTTTTCTAAATATGTTTCTTCGATTATTATTTCTCCATTAGGTATACTGACAGGAAGAGGATAAAGCATTCTTTCCTGTGCACCTATAGTAAATTCAAATTTAATATCCATTGGTCCTCTAAATTTAATCGGTATCGTTACATTGTTATTATACAGTTGTTTATTAGTAAAATCTATAACTAAGTTCATTCTTATCATATCTTCTAATCCTAAGATTCCATCGAAATATTCGTGAAAATCATATAAGATATAATGAATATAAAAGTCACTTCCAAATTCTGGAAATGCTGGTATTTCGGCTTGATATTTAATAGTCTTAGTATAAAGAGCAGTTATAATATCTACATTTGACTGGTATATGCAATTAGGAAAATATTTTTCGGCGATACTTGGTCGTAGCAAAGACCTGGCACTACCGGTATCAATCAGCAATTTTATTTTTGAATTTCCTACTTCAATATATGGTAGGGGATTATTTGAATTTATTTCTATATTGACTGTTTCCTTTCCGAGGCTTCTATCTGAAAATTTTGGTCTCCTTGACCGTTTTGTGGTAAATCATACTCAGAATTTCTAAAATAGCTATTGACTTGTTCGTGTTGTGGTTCTCTTGGATTATTATTTTCGTTTTGATAATTATTTGTGTATAGCTCTTCGGCTATAGTATCAGGAATTCGTCTAGGGAAATCATTTCTCCGATAATTATTGTATTTATTGGAATTTGATCTAGCGTTTGAATTTAATGTGTTTCTAGATGTTATTGACATAGGTTGTGGCCTGGGTAACCGATCATTAGGAATTCGGTTGGGCCTGAATACATTACTTTCTGGTCGGAAGTTTGTGGAACGATTCTGAGATGTAAAATGGTTCTGAGAATGTTGGGTAGCTAAAGAATTTTGGTTTTGATAACCTTGATTTCGATATGTAAAATTAGGATTGAAAGGGTTTTGATTTCGATATGTAAAATTAGGATTTGTTTGATATTGATGTGTGGGATTAAAATTTTGGGGACGATAATTGTTGCTAGGCTGAGTTGGCCTGTTAGATGGATTAAAGGAATTGTATGACTTAAAATTATGATTATTTTTTGGAAAATTATTACTAGAATGTCCATATAAATTTTCAAAATTTTGAAACTCGTCGACATATGCAATGGCATCTTCAAGAGAACTGGGTTTCTTAAGGTGCATATTATTTTTAAGAACACCTGTACATCCTGCAATAAAAGTGTTCAGTGCGATTTTATCACAATGGTTAATTTGGCATAATTTATCTGCATGCTCTATACTAGTATCATTACTTATTCTTTGGGCTACATTGCTTCTTAATAGTTGTATTCTTGTTCCAAAATTATGGAGTGTTTCATTTTTAAATGGTTTTGTTCGTGTTAGTTCTTGCATTAAGCAGTCTAAATCACGTCTATCTGCGAAACATTGTTCTAATGCTCTCTTTATACTATTCCAAGTCGTTAGTTCCATGCGGTTTCCTACTAGTGCTTCTGCTTTTCCAACTAGTTTGTCTTGTATGCACTCCAAAATGTGTTTATTTAAATCTGCATCATTATATACAGAATATGTTTGTATTAGTTCGTTGCATCTTAAAATAAATTTGTTAAGAGTATTGGAATCTCCGTCATAGGGTTTAATATTTTTTAGTTTTGATTTGAGAAAATCCCAGTTAAGGGGAGTTTGAGTTTGTGTTTGAGTTTGAGTTTGAGTTGCAGTAGCCATATTTTCAAATAAAATTATTTGTCAAAATATCTCACAAAATTATATAGAAATATGTTTTATAAAAATATATATACATATAATGCAATATAAATATTTTTCAAAGATTTAAAATAAATTATTCAATAAAAATAAATATTTTCAATAGCATAAATATGTATTAAAAAAAATGGATAAAAATTCTTATTCAGTTACAAAGTATTCTTATTCAAAAAAATTAAAAAGTATCAGTATTCTTATTCAAAAAAAATTCAAAAATTAATCTATCTATCCTCACAAATATATGAAAGGAAAGGCGAAAAGGAAAGGCACTTACAGTTTATCTGGAGCACCTGCTTCTCTTCTCCGAACTTCTGCTTCCTCTGGAACTCTGCTTCTTCTCGTTAATACCACTGTAGGGTAGAGGTTCGATTTGGATACGCACTACGATGTTGAAACACCAAAAACCGAAAAAGTTCTATCACTTGATGTGTAAAATGTTCTTTTCCGATCCGCACGTATCCTACTGACTGCGCCAATTATAACTTTGAGTTCCGAAAACGAGTTTTTTAAAAATTATTTTATTTCGAAAATACAAATTTACAAATTATGTAGACAAAAGTTCTTAAACAAAAGTTAAACAAAAGTTATGAACAAAAACTATGAAGCAAAAGTTAAACAAAGTTAAACAGAAGTTAAACAGAAGTTATCGTAATTGAAATGTCCCTCTATTTATAATATAGTATTGCGTAGTTTCTATTGTCCTACAATGTGCAGATTCTGTGGAATCCAGTGGCGTAACTGATATAGTTTTTTATATAATACTCTTTCTAAAATGTTTCATACATTGTACGATAAAATCACGAGTTGGGCTTTCTACGATTATTTTCAAATTGTATCTATCCTTTTGTATAAATTTGCTATAAATTATTTAAAATGCTATATGCTATGCTATAAAAATTACACACTTGGTACCAATATAATCAATATTTCATAAAATTATAAATCAATGTCATTAAAAAATCCAATTCCATTAAAATGCATTTTGTATACTTACGTTGTTGGCTCATCTAAAAATATTACAGGAGGGTTATTAACTAATTCTAAAGCTACACTCAGTCGTTTTCTTTGTCCACCGGAAAGGTATTCAGTTTTGGTATCGTAACATTTTCTAGACCAAGAAGTTGGATTACTTCATCTACCTGTAAAGAAATTATTTTTATATCATAAGCTATAGATTTATGGATTGCTATGGTATTGATTGATTTCTGAGCCTAAAAATTTGATATCAGGTTAAAGAAGCTTAAAACAAAAAAATATTCTATAAAAAAAGAGGTTAGTCTTCGTTCTTTTCTTCTCAAGTGCGTCTTCGTTCCGGAGTTGGCTATCATCAAAGCTATGCGTAATTTTTGATGCTGCAGATCTAAACAGTTGGTATATGGTGCAATTGTACCATTCTCTCAGTTTTTCAACCATGAATCCTTCTTCTTCCTATAGATCTCTTTCCCATTATCTTCCCTGTATAATCAATTGCAGCAACTGGTATTATCTCCCCTCATAGATGTCCCAAATATTGTAGTTTGCGCTTTTTAACAGTAAGTATCAGCTTTCTCTATTCCGCACTCTCCGCAAAACCTCACATTTGTTTACTTTCTCTGTCCAGGGTATTCTTAATATTCTACGATACATCCACAACTCAAATGCTTCTATCTTTTTGGTATCGATCTTTTTTCAATGTCCATGTTTCCATCCCGTAGAGGCGAACTGACATAACGTAACATTCTCAAAAGGCGAATTTTTAAGTTTTAGACTTAGATCTCTTCCGCAGAACACCTTTTTCAATTTAGTAAATGTGGCTCTAGCTTTCTCTATTCTGGTTCTGATTTCTTCAGAGCAACCATTATTTTCGTTGATAACAGTTCCCAGGTAATTATATCTTCTTACACGTTCGATTCTTTGATCATGCACGGTTATGTCAGGGAAGTTTTGTGGTGATTTAGATATTAGCATTTTTTTTGTTTTGCTTATGTTAATGATAATCGTGTTCTTCACTGCATTCTACTATTTTGTTAATTAGTATTTGAAGATCTTCCAAGTTTCTGCGATTAGTACCGTGTCATCGGCATATCTCAAGTTGTTTATTCGGATGCCATTTATCTTAATACCTATATTTTAGATCCGAAAGTGCTGTGTTTATAATGTCTTCGGAGTTATAGATTGAATAAGGTCGGTGAGAGTAATACAACCTGTCTTACGCCTTTCTTGATCTCGATTTCCTCCGTTGTCTCTTGCTCTATTCGGATATTTGCTTTCTGGTTATAGTAAATCTTAGAGATAATTCTAATGTCCCTTTTATCCAAGTTTTTTTCTACTAGCAGTTTCATTAAGTGATCGTGACGAACTTTATCAACGCTTTGTTGTAATCAATGAAGCACATATATATATATATATATATCTATATATATATAATATATATATATATTCTTGGTTTATATCTAGACATCTTTGCATATGACGTTAAGTGCAAATAGTGCTTCTCTAGTCTTCGTTAGTGGGTATATTTATTTAAAAAACCCTTAAATGGGCTACATCAAAAACAAAACGTTTTCGGACTAAATCAGTCCATCATCAGGTTTAAATTTTAAAATTGCTAGGTTTTTTAAAATGCCTGAGCCATCATAATACATGGGTTAAAAACCCTGTAATTACATATAGTTATAAAAGATTATACATCTTGTTAAAAAACTGTGATGTTATCAGTATTAAATTAAATATGACTTCAGGTAACATACATTGTTGAATTAACAATGTATATTTTTTAGTTTTTTATTGTATTGTAGCGAATTTCGGTAACCACATGATTTTAATTTATTTTATCTTAATTAATCTTAATAAACTTGAAAGCGACAACATTTTTAAATAGAATAAAAAAAGACCTTTCAAAACGATATATCAAAAGCCTATACTTCCTATTTTAAAAAATTGGGGGTTGTACCTGTCATTCTAAGTGGGTTAAAGGTAGGGGTTGCATTTCTTACGTTAAAGAATGTCAAGTTATAATTTAAATTTGACGTGTTTTCGGGATTTTTTATAAATATATACAGTAAACCTAAATAATAAAATTTATTCCATATTTGGCTTTTACACACATGTTTGGACATGTTTAATGTAGACCAAATATTTGACTTTAGTTTTTAACGTCTCGTATAAGATCAATTATATCTTCTTCACTATTTGCAAGAAGGCTGTTTCATCTGCAAAACATAGATTGTTTATTTTTCGGCGATTTATTGAGAAGCTCTTTCCCATTTTTTTTTATAAATTTTCGTTATTGTAGACTTTTTCAAGTCGTCATTTCTCGAGAGATCTTAAGAGATCTAATAGATCTCTGCGGATTGTTCGGCGATATTTTGTAAAGTTAAGATGTATGTTACACATATATGGTATTTCTACAAATTAGTTAGTTGATACAAAAAGTAAATAGAAATAAGAAAGTCAGAAAATAACCTATACCAAATATTTAAAGCATATAAAAATATATAAATATATTGAAATAGACCTAAATTCAGTTATGAACAGAAAATCCTTTCATTCGCTTCTTTAAATTAAGAAAACATTTGAGTAATTTTCCGTTAAATTCGATGCTTGATTTTATTTGCGTCAAATTATTAGAAAATCTAAACCAGTATTTTTTTTATACATTTCATAGAAAACATTATAAATTTTTTAATTTCATTTTCCTGTTAAGTAAATAGCTTCTTTTACCACAAAATATTAAAATATACGGTCGTGATTTGCGTACTGGAATATTTTCCTGATAAATAAATAAAAATGAGGAGAACATACTCTACATTAATTTAAATAAATTAATATTAAATCATGTTATGCGATGTTAAAGTTAACAAAATAAATACGTAGAATATATAGAAATTACTTTATAAAAAATATTGTTTACTGCGAATATTATTGTTTAGTTACTAAGTTGGTGAATAAGGAACCTGGGAGCATTTTCAATTTCTGGAGAAAGCCACGAAAGTAACGGATACAATCAGCAAGACACATGTTCATCATAAATAACTTCTTCTTCTTCGTCAACCATTTTCCGTCCGCTTCTGAATGTAGGTCTCTCCCAATTGCTTCCATCTTTCTCTATCTTGCGCCAATCTAATCCACTGTTTGCCTGCGACTGCTCTTATGTCATCTACCCATCTTTCTTGGGATCTTCCCATGCTTCTTGTTGTCGTCCTTGGTCTCCATTCTAGAATTCTCCGTGTCCACCTATTGTCATTATATCGGACTACGTGACCTGCCCAGCGCCATTTCATTTTTATAATTTCTTTGTTCTTCGTCTTATCTCGGTGTTTCTAATCTTGTCTCTTAGTGATATTCCAAGCATGATTCGTTCCATTGCTCTTTGTGTTGTTTCTAATTTTTTAGCAGATTTTTTGGTAAGGGCTACTGTCTCCAAGCGGTAGGTTACAAAACTGGTAGTATGCATGTGTTTATACACCTTTTTCTTTAAGTTTACAGGAATGGAGGTGTTTTTCAAGATATATGCTAGTTTGCTGAAAGTGCCCCATGCCAGTTGTGTTCTTCTTTTAATTTAATCATTCCATCTGCGAATCTTAAGTGGTTTAAGTATGATCCGTCGACGTTGATACCCTTATTGTTCCATTCCAGTTTCTTAAAAATATCTTCTAGAGCAAGGGTTAATAGTTTATTAGAGATGGTGTCTCCTTGTCTTACTCCCCGTTGTAGTCTTATGAGATTAGTTTTTGTGCTTTCGTCCAGCTTTATCTGTAAGGTGGCATTTTCATATATGTTTTTATTATGTTAGTGTATCCTGAATCTATGCGTGCATTTTCTAGTGATTCAAGCACTGTCCATAATTCGATGAAATCGAATGCTTTATGGAAATCGACGAACGCCATATGAATTGGAACATTATACTCGGTGCATTTTTCTATCAGTGTTCTTACCGTGTGCAAGTGGTCTGAATCTTATGTAATCTAATCTTGTGTGTTAGGCGGTTGGTTATGATTTTAGTTAGTAATTTATACAGATGTGATAGCAAGAATATTGGTCGGTAATTCTCGATGTTTGCTTTGTCTCCTTTCTTGAATAGTAAAATGACTTCGGAGTGGTACCATTCTTGAGGAATCTTTCCTTCATCAATTACTTTATTAAATAAAATATTTAATACCTGCTTCATTTTTCTGCCACAAATTTTCAGCATTTCAATTTTAAATGGTTAAAAAGTTTGGCCCTGTTTGCAAGCTAATCATTTTCGGAATTGTGTGTCAGTAAGCGCTATGTGTCACAAGTAATTTATAGTATTTTAATAAACGTATAGCAGAACATAAAACAGCATTCAATAATAGAGAAACAAATTTAAAATGGATAGATGATAGAGAAACATTTAAAACAAAGGTTTTAAGCTATATTTATTAGAATCTATTAAAATAATTAACAAATTACAAAATACAGACATAATTCTAAATGGCCAAGTTGAGACAGTTTTGTCCTTCCCGACTTATAGAAGTCGGGAAGGTTATACAATATAAAGTGCAAACACATACCAAAAATAACTCACTTGAGAAAGGCAATCGGCAGAAACTGCTGTAGTAATAATAAATTATAATAAATTTGAAACCAAAACTTTTTAATGTATTATTGTTAAATAAAATGGATATCTATCTCTTATCCATCACCACCATTTATTGGATCTTTTGTTTTTTTTTTTCGATTTTAAAATACGGCTTACCACCTCTTTGTTGATTTCAAGATTGCATGTAATTATATGTTAATGAATTGTTTATCTGTTTCGTGATTTACTTTGATGTAATTTAAACAATTTGTTGAGATTAATGTTTATATATTTTATTTTTACGAATATTTCAGCCACTCGTTGGAATGAACGGTTTATTGTTTTACTTGTTTCAGTAATTCAACCATTTGTTAAACTAAAGTGTTGATTTGTTTTTTTTTATCTGTATTTCAACTCTTTGTTGTGATAAATCGTTTTTTTGTACTGACTCATTTATTTATTCCGCTGTCAACAAGTTCCCTGATGAAATATTAAATTTAAACAATATGCTACTTATATTTCAACCAGCAAGAAAGATCAAGCCGTGTAAGTCTTAGGTAAGTATGTTGACAACATTTAATCAATAATTCTAACTTTAATATCTTTTACATTTTTAGTTTTAGAACATAATTTTTTGTTTACTTTCTTCTAGATCTAAGATTTCTTAACTTTGTTCTTTTATTTACATTTTATTTTCGTCTTTTCCTATATATTGACCTACCCATCTATTCTATCTCATCTGATCTCTGGTACATTGTTTCGTTATAAAAAATACTAATTTCAAAAGCTAGTTTCAAACTACGACTCGCTCTCCATCAAACATTTAGCTGCTGTTCACGATATATTATTGGTGACCTTTCTAGCTACATAGAAAAGCGTTACACATTGGTATAAGAGGTTAGAAGAAAAAGCAAAAACAGCATAAGTCGTGTTGGCTTGGGTAGTGAATCACTAACGTGAGCCTTCTCATAAGCTACGCTCCATGTTAACTATTAGAGGCGTGAAATAAAAAGAATAAAAAATTTATATTTCGCAAATTCAATTTGATCGTCTCTCTCTCTCTCTCTCTTTGTCAACCATTTTTCAACGACTCCTGAATGTAGGTCTCTCCTAATTGCTTCCATCTTCTCTATCTTGCGCCAATCAAATTCACTGTTTGCCTGCCACTGCTCTTATGTCATCTACCCATCTTTTTTGAGGTCTTCCTATGCTTCTTCTTGTCGTCCTTGGTCTCCATTCTAGAATTCTCCGTGTCCATCTATTATCATTACTATCGGCTTCGTGACCTGCCCAGCGCCATTTCATTTTTGTAATTTCTTCCATAATATCCCTAATCTTCATTCTACTTCTTATCTCTGTTTCTGATCTTGTATCTTAGTGATATTCCAAGCATGATTCGTTCTATTGCTCTTTGCGTTGTTTCTAATTTTTTAGTAGATTTTTTGGTAAGGGCTACTGTCTCCAAGCTGTAGGTACAAACTGGTAGTATGCATGTGTTATACACCTTTTCTTTAAGTTTACAGACATGGAGGTGTTTTTCAAGATATATGCTAGTTTGCCGAAAGCGCCTTATGCAAGTTGTGTTCTTCTTTTAATTTCAACATCTTATTTGGTTTTCCTAGTTTGATAACATGACCTAGATATACATAATGTTCAACATTTTCTATGGTATGATTTTGTATTGTTATATTTGTCTGGTCTCGGCTCAGTATTTTTGTTTTGCGGTAGCTCATTTTTAAGCCTACCGCTCCTGAAACTGCATTTAATTGTTGTAACATACCATTTAGTTCTTGGATATTATCGGCTATTAAAACTATGTCATCTGCAAATCTCAAGTGGTTTAAGTATGATCCGTCGACGTTGATACCCTTATTGTTCCATTCCAGTTTCTTAAAAATATCTTCTAGAGCAAGGGTAAATTTGATCGTGATAAGATCAAACTTGTTTGATTTTTGGATCATGTAGTCAGACGTGAGCAGTGCATGAAGATATATGTGTTAATTAAGACAGCTTAGATTTTAAGAATAAATATCACAGACACCAATAAGTTGGTGATATACCAAACTAAGCCAGTTTTTTGGGATCCTAACAGAGAGGATTATAAAAACTCGAGTTTCCTGCAGCTGCAAGAAGAACTGCTATTGCAATGGAACTTGATGGTTTTACATGAAATCCATGTATTCATAAAAATTTTAGTAGCTCCTTATATGCAAGAACTAAAAAATTAGCAAAGCATAAGCTCCGATAGACTTTCTCTCATATTATTATATATTTTTTCAATGCTGCGGTTAACCAATTCCAATAAATGCTGAAAATGGTCTTCCAACATTCTAAAGAAAATTTTTAAAATATTTATAAAAATTTTAGTAGCTCCTTATAAGCAAGAACTAAAAAATTAAGCAAAGCATAAGATCCGATAGAGTTTCTCTCATATTAATATATATTTTTTAATTTTGGGGTTAACAAATTCCAATAAATACTGAAAATGGTCTTCCAACATTCTAAGCAAATTTTTAAAATATTCAGGGTACTTGAAGATGCCTTTAATTAAATTAAAGTCTTTTCTTTCTTTTTACTGTCAAATTTTGTGAAATCCTGTCTTCTGTTACTTAACATAACTTGATATGCTTCTGTCACCAAGCACTGCATATAAACTCTTTTTACGAACGAGACATGACTATAGTCGTGAAATTAGTAAGATTTGTGTTACCACAAATGTGGCTCTTGCTTGTGATTCACAACCCATACCAACGCTCCTTATAGGATTCCTACAACGTGTAGTAGAATTGTATAAAATTAACAGAGAATACACAGACTTAATTATTAGACCTAATTATAGTTTTCACTACTGATGTACCTAACTTACCACAGCCACTTTTTGTGAATGCCCTATGGACGCGCTTAGTTTAAGATTTGCTGCTACCATCATTGATTCTCTGACACTTAACCTCGGTTGTACTAGATCTTCTTGCATGATGTACGACGAAAGCTTAGTGAAGATTCTCATATCTCGAGGCTTTCCATTGATTTTTACACTACCTTTAACTCCAGCTGTCCTGAAACAAAGAAAAAACATTATTGTGGAAAGCTACTGATGAATATAATAAAAAATTCATATAATAAATAAAAAACTTCATATAAGGATTTTGACAGTGGGTAAAATCCATGAATTAAAGTTCGAATTATTGGAGCATCCACCGTATTCATCAGATTTGTCCCCTAGCGACTTCCATTTGTTTTAATACTAAAAAAATACGTGGAAAGCATTTTTCATAGAATTATGAAGTTATAGTAGCTGTGAAAGCGTACTTTGCAGCCTTCTAATTTAACAATTAGAAGGGAGACTATACTGAATAACAAAGTGTATTTCAAACCATAAAATGATGTTTTTTTTATCGAACCGAAAAAACTTATTAAACATCCTATTGGAATTAAGTTTACATAATAACACATTTATGTAACAATAAAATATTGAAACCGATGTTTTCAAAACTTCCACAAAATGTATAATAAAATCTTATACAGTTACAGTACTTATTACAGCTGCTTCGGTAGAGTGCCTTTGTCAAGTGATCTATTTTTGGTATGCGTTTACACTTTATATCCTTTAACGAAATAGGTTGAGGAGAGGAGGACTGTTTGTCTCAAGTTGGTCATTCAGAATTATGTCTGTGTTTTTTAATTTGTTAATTTCCATAGATTCTAACAAAGATAGCTTAAGGCCTTTATTTTGAATGTAAAGAATTTGAAACTCGTCATTAAAAGAATGATTATGATCTAGAAGGTGAAGTGCGTATATAGAATCTGTTTTTCTATTATTGAAAGCCCTTTTATGTTCTGCTATTCGTTCGTTAAAATTTCTAACAGTTTGACCGATGTAAGTTTTTGGGTATTGCCACATTCAAATTTGTATACATCACTGTGTAAGTGCTTTTTAGTTTAGCTCTTGTTGTTTTTAATATATTTGCCTTGTAATTTGTTGTTTGTTCTAGAGGCTGGTTTTATTCCTTTCTTTTTTATGTGTTTGGCTATTTTTGTTGATATTTTGCCTGTGTATGTAATAGAGCAGAAGGTACTGGGTTTTTCTTTGGTGGTGGAAATACTAATTTCAGTGCTGTCTTGTGTACTTTTTGATTAAAAATCTTATTAACTCTTTGTTCGTTGTATCCATTGTTTATCCATTTTAGGTCCAAAACCAACATTTTTTACCAGGTTGGTTGTAAAATTTTCCATTGTAAACTTTTGGCTTCTATCACTTAAAATATTTATATATGCAGAAAAACTCTTGTCTACAACCCTGTGATGTGAGCAATGTGAGCATATTTAAATTTTTGCAATTATTTGAAGTCCATGTCAGTATTTTCTTACTAATATAATTATTTTTTATTTTTGAAAATATTCAATCTTAAACATCATATATCTTTAATTTTTTCTTTTATACAATTAGACCAGTTATTCCAGGAATACTTTCAGTGGCGTCTTCCAAATTGTTAACTATTTTAATAGAGACATACATTCCTTGCTACTTATTAAAAATAAAAATTAATCTTCAACTAAGCCAGACTAGGCTACAAACAACGTTTTTAAAATTTTCTGCATAATATATTGCAGCATCCAACCATGTGATTCACCTGGTTAAAATAGGTTCAAGTGGTAAAGAAATGTTGGTACTTAATCCTTGAAGAGCTGTATCACAAAAGCGTATTAAAAGCATCCTTGAATTCATTTTTATTTGTATTAAGAAGAGAAAGTAGTTGCCTTATACTTTAAGCTACCCTATTTAGCAATATGCCAAGCCAGAACAATGAAATATATTTGGGAAGACTCTTTAAGTTTGAAGTTGTTTTGACCATATACGCTACTGTCTCAGAAAGCATGAGTTTTTTTACAGGGAACAGGTTCTAGCAAGTAAAAGCTTGTTATTTCTGCATTTACAAATCTGGATACTGTGTTATTGGTTGTTCTGTCCAGCTCCTTGAAACATATTAAATATCCTGTGTTTGAAATTGTTTTCATTAAGGTCTCAGATTAAATTCACAACATGTCTTCCAAAAGTATCCTTCCTTTATTGTGTCTACTATAAACTGGCTGCCAATTAGATTTTTTATTTCTTGAACAGTTTCATGGTACACAGTGCTAAAATAGTTTTATTCTTGTGTTTGGTACATATATCTTACAAAATTATTTCAAAAATAACGTCAAATAATTATTTTTTAATTTATTTGAAGGTCTTGATTTTACCACGGCTACATAAATCGAGATTAAAGCTTTTTTGTTGACTATACACAGAAGTTGATGTCAAGGATTGTATAATGGTGAAAAACTACAAAATTGAATCGATTGCTTTGACTTAATTTTTGTAGTTTTCAGACTCTATTGGTGCAAATATGTTTTCTGTATCCGTATCTATAGAAAATGTTTTATGTGAATGCTCGGATTTCTCGTTAATACGAGAGCACCTTCCTAAAAATGGCAAGATGGACAATGAGCTAAGGACAACAGCTCCCTGGGTGGATGCATAATGGGTCAATTGTGGCCTAACTGCTGTGGTACTAACTCTCCATTACTAACCCTGATGTGACACGTTGTGTGTTCAAGGTTAGTAACGCTTATCTCCTATCTGTACAGATTTTTATTGTTTTCCTGGCTATACCTTTTTGGGTTATCTCTTTTGCGACTATGAAGATACCAGCCAGTTCTGCCTGAACTACGTTGGAATTTTGGGTCAATACCCCACTTTATTCTTAAGTTTAGTGATCTTTAGTATATCCCGCATACTGAGCTTTCTTTCATTTTGGAGCCATCGGTGTATATGTAATATGCATTTCTCGGGTTTGACTATATTTACCCGCTTGGCACGTTTGACGGCGCAGACCGAGTCCTCGAAATAGAGCAAGTGTTTTGAAGACCAGTTATTCAAGAATACTTTACGCTTTTATTAAAGCATCTTGGACTTATGTATTATTACTACATGTATATATATTTATATATATATATATATATATATATATATTATATATAAAATTATTGTTTCTTGGGTTTAGGTTCAATAAAGATATGTTACATGTGGAACAGATTTTATTTTCCATTGCAATCAATCAACGTTTCGGCAGGAAACCCTTGCCTTTGTCAAGATTCTAAAACGTGTATATATATATATATATAAGGACAAACAGATATTGTAAAAATATGTATATATATATATATATTATATATATATATATATATATATATTATTTATATATATATATTATATATTATATATATATATATATATATATATATATATATATATATATATATATATATGACTTACCAAAACGTAAAACGTGACACAGACATTAACGAACTAACATATAAAAGTTGATATCTGATATCTCATTGTTTACTGTCATTAGTATATAATTATTTTTATATGGGCGTATCGTTGATGTTTTCGAAAAAGGTAAGGTGGAGATCTGTTATGAGTATGACTTTAAGAGCTTTTTATGATGTTATATTATTATTGTGTAAATCGGAATAAAATATATTTGATTTAGGTTTTGTGTATCTTTTTTGTCATTTATTGCGTTGGTGTTTCTTTTTATTTCTATTGATTCGTTATCTCCCTCCTCTTTTTGTTTTTTTTTCTGTTTTTAAAATTTTGATGTTTTCAAAATCAAATTTATGCTTCTTCCCGCTTTCATGTTTTGTGAGCGCAGTGACGTTGTTCTTGTCGTATTTGTGAGAACGAATTCTGGATTGAAGCAGTTGACTGGTTGACCGATATAGACACCTTCACAGTTAGTACATGGTATCTCGTAAACAACATGTGATAAATTAAAAGTGATTACTTAAATAGTAAAGTAGAATCGCGGTTAATACCGCAAAAATCGGAAGACGATTATAACAAAGAATTCGACAGGTTTATTAAATAGATGAAAGAGCAAGGTCTACAGATGAACGAGTTATTGTCACCTATGTGGTCTATCTATTCGAAATTGCTAATTATGTTGGGGATAAACAAAAGGGTCAATTTAAAATCATTTATAAAAGTCCATGCATTTAAAAAGGCAATTAGCAAGAATGACGTCACCAAGAGGGCGTATGTATTCAGGGAAGACGATTTGTGCCAGTTTTTTACAGATGCTCCGGACATAACGTATTTATTTTTGAAAGTGGCAGCAGCTTGTGGTATCTTTGGCTCTCGCAGAAGATGTGAATTGTGCGATTTACGCATACATAACATCAAGGAAGAAGGTATTACTTGTTACTATCTGACCATCTAACACTTTGATGGCTCGACGTTTTACAGTTGCGATGCAATTAATTATGAGCATTTGGTGAAGAAGTATTTATTATTGCTCCCCAAAAATGTAAGTACAGATCGAGTTTTCTTACGTTATGATAAATGAAAGTGCACTAATCAAGTAGTTGATATTAATACAGTTGGATAATGTCCCTTACAAATTGGAGGTTATCTAACATTGTTATTACAATTATGGGGAACAGTTAACATCCAACGACAAGTAGGATTAAAATTGGCAGCTGCGGAGGCTGGTTACTTTGAAGAGAGTATTACCAACAAGAAGAATGTTTCAAACAATATTGAAATTGCCATCAATGGAAGTCCAACCCCATTGGCTTCCGAGAATGTCGGTAGTATTATTTGAACAGTATTTCCTCTTCGGAAGTATAAATATTTCAAACAATACCAACTGTGTTCACATTCATTTAAAATATTACGATTTTTAAATACTTATTTAAAAAAATCTTTTAAAACATTTGTTAGTAATATTTATTCATATTTTATTTATTTCTCGTTACAAGGTATCTACTCCTATCAGGTCAGATCAATATTTAAAACTGTTGATGTTGCCACAGTAACTTTAAAACAAGCGCGTTTTTGAAAGTTGAATTTAAACACGCTGAAGCGTACTTACGCAAAATGGGGGTACCAATAAAAATAGTATAAAACTTAAAGAAAAGCAAAATAAGCAGTTAAAACACTGACTTTTTGGTATATTTTTGATTCAAATAGTGAATATCTTGAGCTATGTACTATTTCCTTGTAATATGTATAAAAAGCATAATGACTGAAAATCTGGACTCTAGTAATTGCATTTGACAGTGATAATAATAATAAAAAATATTTTATTTATTAACCGGTTCGACGACTTTTAATTCTTATTTCTGTATATTTTATTTTAGATACGATTTTTTGAAAACTAGTTTGTAACAAACTATATTTTTTTATGTATAAAAATGTAATAAATATAGGTTTATAAAACAAGATTATTACGCCAAAGACTCTTATTAATTAGATAAATCAATCATTATAAAAAATAGACATAACCGGTTAATAAAATCCATATATTATTACATACGAACTATTTTTTGGAAATAAAATTGATGACTTTTTATGTATTAAGTCACTCGCTCTATGCCGAAATCTATATCATAATTAATGGGTCTATTTTCAAATATATAATAAAAACCAAATTTATTAGTAGTTTAAACTGTCTGTCTGGGTCTAATTAAAACAAAATGTTTATATTGTTATTGAAATAAGAGTCAGATGTTTTTTGAGAACTTTAGTATATTTTTATAAAACTTTTCTTTGATATTGTTCTGAAGCTATTTTCTTGTGGCATTGTAAAATAATTACTATTTAACTGGGAATAAGCCACAATTAAAGATAAAAAAAATACGTTTATTGACGTTTCAATTTCCACTTCGGAAATCGTTCTCAAAATACAAAATACGTTTGGAAGAAGGCATTAATCTACAAGATGGACACGGTTTGGAAGAAGGCACTAATCTACAAGATGGACAAGGCTAGACTTCCGCACTATTTAATTAATATTTGTGATATTTATTTATCTAGTAGAATTATTCAACTTTCAGCTTACCAAAAGATGTCAACGATACAAGAAATCCAGGAAGGGATGCCTTAGGGCAGCATTTTATCACCCATACTATATAACATTTTTGTTTCAGACCTTCCAATAGATCCAAGGACTTCTACAGCCCTGTATGCAGACGACACAGCAGTGTATGCATCCGGAAAAGACGAAAAAAGAATCATAGATGACATGGAGTACCACTTGGAAAAATCACGGACTTCACGGAAAAATGGAAAATCAAGATCAACGCAGAAAAGACGCAGTTCATCATATTTACCCAGGAAAAACGACCACCACATAACGAGATCACAGTAGGAGGCAACAGAATTCAGGAATCAGAGACGGTCAAATACTTAGGTTGCCACCTCGACAGAAGACTCAACTTCCGGGTGCATACACAAAAAAACAAAGGTAAAAGCAAATGCTTCTAAAAAACTAATACTTCCTTTCATTTTTAGGTCCAGTCCACTGTCAAAGGCGAAGAAGATACAACTCTACCAAGCATATGTTAGATCGGTGATTCTGTATGCTGTACTAGTGTGGAGCTCCATCGCGAAATCCCACTGAAGAAAGTTAGAAGCAACTGAGACCTCATGCTACCGAATCATCGACGGAACAGCATGGGAGGATAGAGTTACCAACGAGACCATCAAGAATAGATTAGGATACACGCCACTGAGGGAGGTGGCCGTGAATAGAACCAGGTGGTTCTTCAACCAGGCCCCACGAAGACTACGAAAGACCAGGGATATCCTCGAGAAGAACAGGATCCAGAGGATACACAGATCCACCCATAGACTGATCGACCACCTGATCAGGGTCTAGAAGACAGGCATGCAGGGAAGTAGGTACGTTTGCCGATACAGTACCTACAGAAGCAGACGAGGACACCACCCAGAAAAATCCAGGAGCCGAGAGGAAGAAGAATCAAATGCTGGCGGTGCAAGAGCGGAACGCAGAGGAAAAAAGAAGGCGAAAGAAGCATTATTTTTTTATTTAATACATGGTTCATTCTTTTATTTCTCCCATACGTTTTCTCTCTTTTAGAATATCCATTGAGTCAATGTTTTCCTGGTTCCTGTCTTCCTTCTATTTTTTGTTGTTTTGCCCTCGTATACTCTCGTATTCAGCTTACTGGCATCCATTCTGCAAACGTGATCGTACTAACTTAGCTAGTTGCTTTCTATTAAGTTTAATATGCGTAATTGTCCTAATTTGACGCTAACTGCCTCCTTTATAATTATATCCAATTTTTGTTATATTTGCTATTATTTTTATGTATTTTATCCCGATAACATTTACCTTGCTATCGTACTTGATTTATCTTTTCCATATTTTATATGTGCTTGAGTGGACTCTAATGATTATTGTTTCTCATCTATCTTTCGTTGTTCTGTCGTGCCACTTGGCTTACTCAGTTCCATTTCATTTGAGTAAATGTTCCAACTACATCTTTTACCTTCATCCTGCTTCGTACGTATTCATTTCGTATATGTTTTCTCGGAGAAACTCCGAACATAGCTAGTTCCATGGCCCTCTGTGTTGTTCTTAATCTATTGCCTGATACCTCAGTAAGTGTCATGGTCTCCATTCCATGAGTCGTAACTGGTAGAATACAACTATTGAATACCATTTTCTTTAAATTGATTGGTATCTTTTTGTTTTTCAACACAACACTGAGCCAGTATAGTTTGGTATATCCACTTGGTGATTTTAACCTACCAAATATTCATTGGGAAAATGATGAATATGTTTCAAGACCGATTGGAAATATTTTGCTAAGTTAATGTATTTCAGAAAATTTTTCTTTTTTAAATCTCTTTTAATTAAATAATGTACCAAACTGTAATGGGGGTTCCTTAGATCTTATTTTTTCTATTATAAATAACATTGACACAAAATTGCTGATCAATCTTCATTAAAATGTGATAGCGATCATCCACCCTTGTCCTTTGACATTATTGGATTTGATATTTTTGACTCTCTTAGCTATAATTATTTCTACTTTTGCTTTAAAAATGCTAATTATATCCTTATTATTGAATATTTAGGTTCAGTCGACTGGGATAGGATTATTGATGAGACAGATGTAAATAATAGCGTTGATAAATTTTATGAGGTGTTAGAGTCCATCTGCATCCATTTTGCATCAAAAACTAGATGCAAAAACTCAAAATTTTCTTACGTTTCTAATAGATCCATGAAACTTTTAGGTTTCATGAAACGCGGCCTCTCTGAATTTGATAATATTTATTGTCTCAAAAATATCTACTGTTCCTTTATAAGATCGGTTTTGGAATATGGTAGCAATATTTGGTCTCATTATAAATGCTACAAAGACCTATTAGAAAGAGTATAGAAAAAATTCTTAAGATTTATTGCTTTTAAATTGAGAATACCTGTAAATAAAATTAAATACATTGTTTTGCAATCTTTACTTAAATTGCCTACTCGTAAAGAAAAGCGAATATTTCTAGAAGTAGCAGTATATAAATTAATACGGGGAGATATTGATGCTAGTGCTCTTTTGGAAAAGGTTTACTTCCGTACTCCCTGTAGAGACATCAGATCCCAAGACTTATTTTATTTAGAATTTCATAATCGAACTTATACTGTAAATAAACCCTTACAGATAAAAAGAGAAATCATACGATTTCTACCTGTCGAAATCGAATTCAACTATCAGCCACCGTGCTTCCTAAAACTTGCGAAGCAAACAGCTTGATGAATAAATCGGCAAGGGAATCTAAAATTGCATTCCAAATGCCGTTTTCATTTGGAAACGAATACTCCAAACGAAGTAAAGAAATAAAACACAATGACGGTATTAGATTTTGATTCGATACAGAGCACCGACAAGCCGCATATACGTATTTCGACCTCTTTAGGTCTCCTCAGTACGGTATAGCCACTACTCCGTATCGAACCAAAATATTTTACCGTCGTAGACCATAGATATTAAAAATAACTATGTACAGACGTAACTACGCCATCTATGGCACAGACCACTAATAACTAGACGTTTCACGTAGGTAGCTCAAGGTCAAATTAAACTTAATGTCATTTGTAGTACCGATACTAATCTTCAGATGTCGCTTTACTCTGTCTCTACTTTTACTCTGCAGTTTAGGTTTATAACACAACTAAGAAAAGAATTATAGTTGTCAATGGTTGTCAATCGCCAATTGTCATGTTAGCGTCTATATTTTGATTTTGTTAGTTAGTTTGTAAATTACAAAGCAAATCACCTACCTCAGTGATCTATGTTTTAAATGTTCCTGGCGGTGTTCAAATAGTATTTTGCAGATTAATAATAATCAGTTAAATATGGTTTTTCACAATAAATGTTGTATCCTACAATGTACTAATTCGTCATTAATTAGACATAGGTACCTTTCCAAATCCTGATGAAGACATTACACGATTTAGGAAGTGGCTTAGTGTTATAAATAATCCTAATTTACGAAGGATAGTGTTATAAATAATCGATCAAATAAACGAATCTGCCACAGACACTTTGAAGATAAGTTTGTTTCTTCATGGAGTCATAAATTGTATAAAAATGCAATTCCTAGCTTACATTTGTATGGTGAGTCCAATAAATATTTGATATTAGAGAACAAATAACTGATTGATGAACTTAAATCTGCAACTTCTTTCCTTGAGTTCCGTAAAAGAACAAAATCCTATCTATCTGAAAGATCATATTATTCAGTAGAAGAGTTTCTTAACGAATAGTGTTATGTACAAGTAACTAAACAATTTGTATAAATATATATTTGAATATCACATGCAGAAACTTGTATTAAAATGTATTAGTTCGTAAGGATTTATTATGCAATTTATTTAAATTTTGCAATACATTGTGTATTTTATTATTTTTTATTTTGTGATATTGACGATTTATGTAATTTCAGTAAATTTTAAATTGCTATTTTTCTGACTTTTTTGTAAGCTTTTTCCCTAAAATTGTACAATTTTCAGTGATAATAGCATATTTTTATTCTATATTAATTTACAAAGTTGTTTTACAAGTATTAAATAAATAAATAAATTACATTTTGTTTTATTTTTCCTAAATTGTATTGTGTATATTTGAAATTAAAAATGTCATGCATTTTTTTTTTTCAAATATACCAAATTATATTTAAAAATTTTAAACTTTATTTAAATTTTCCCACCAACATTAAAATTTGAATTTCCCGCGTAATTTCTCGCTTGAATTAGTTCCGATACTAATCTTATGGAGCGCTGAATTTCATATCCAACTAAAGTATTGTCGTGGAACATCTAGGGAGGTAGGTGATCTGTGATCTATGGCTTTTTAAAACTGATAGAACAGTAGATCTGAATGCAGTATTGTACATTGCTCTGATGGTAGTCTTATTTCACTTAGATCAAGGACATCTCATTTGATCCTGGTTCTTCTTCCAGTTATTCCATTATTCAATTTTTTCAGGTGATTTAAGCAATATAAATATGTTACTTTAGGTGTTTTATTGAGTTTTTGCCTCCCACAGATCACATGAGGCTGACCTCCTAGAGGTTTTGTTTTAAAACACATTTAGTGTGTGTTGGCCATAACTGACCACGCTGAGATGACGAGTTGACCGGAAGTGTCCGGGGGAGGATATAGGGAAGTGATTTGGAGTTTGTGTTGGAGAATACAGGAGTTTGGGCCAGTTTCCTTAGAAGTAGAAAGTGGGGACAAACCAGAAGCCAGCGTAGGAAGTGATACTAAATCTCTAAAATAGGTCTACCCTCTATCGGGATCATAAAAAAGTACCTCATAATAGTGGTGTCCCATATTCTCTGTGATTTCTAATGACAGTTCTCTTCTTTTATCACTAAAAATCATTATCAAAGAGTAAAAGGGGATGGTGTAGAACCAAAAAACGTCAAAACCTTTAAAAATTAGGTTTGTATGTGTCTGTATGTAATTTAAATTTAATTGATAGTAATGGTCTAGTTGTAGTCGTGTTATTTCGGCAAGGCCCTAAAACACTGACAAGATCTTACTAAAATAAAGCAAATCAGTCAGTGTTGATTGAACAACTAGATTTATTGTATAGATCTGATAATTTGGAATAACTTTAGTTTTATTAGTAGTCTAATGTACGAACAAACTTAGAGGTATCACTTATCTATTTGTATTTAGAACTAATTGATTAGTTTATAGACAAAGTATAATTGATCTTAATTATTCCGTATTTAGTAATTTAATTTACTAATATTTGTTTTTTATGTCAAAACAGCTTTTAAAATTGAAAATAAAAATAAAACATTGTTACAAATATTTTGCAGACAATTTGAATTATGGCCAAAATGATTTTTTGGCTATTTTCATTCAAATGTTTATCAAAATTAGAATGGCAATTTTAAATGTTTTATTTGCAACAAGATGTATTTGACAATAATACCAATTAATGGCTAAACTATGCAATCTAGGACTGATTTAATGCCGATTTTCTTTAGACCATCACTATAAATATTTTGCAATTTTTATATTTACCACACCGTATAACATAATTTTATGACAATTTCTTCTTACCACTTACGTAATTGATTATTGAGGTACGTCGGTTTAACTTTCTTTTCAATGTTAATAGTACAGCAGAATATTGTAACAGTTAATTTCCTTTTTGTTGAAATTAAATTTCATAAAAGTAAAAGTTTCATACTACCACAAGACTTTTTTTTTGATTATTAGACGAAGAACTAAAAATTCGTTGTACGATGTAGAAACGAGAATAAATAAAAGACAGATACAATAGAACGAATAGTCCAAGGAAAAAACATTAAACCTAAAATAACTCAACTTCGAAATAAAAGAAGTCATAGTTAAATATATTTAAACGAAAAAAAAAAGTTGCAGCAAAGAAATAGTACATTGTTTACCGGGTAGGAAAAGCTTAACATTCCTGGACGACTGTGAAGATTGCTAAGTCGAGGCGCAAGTCGAGAATTAGCAACACAGAGTCCAGGAATGTGGCTTTTCCTACGAGGTAAACATACTATTTTTCCGCAAATCGTTTAAAATTCGACAGATATTGATTGATTTAAAAAAAAACGCGATAATTTTATTCCCAAATAAATGGTGCTTTGAAATTCCTAATAAAATTACTTGGGTTACTATGGAAACGTATTGAGGGTTGAATTGTCAAACTTGACGCTTATGTATGTAGAACACTAACATCTCTGTACGGAAATATCATTTCCTTACAGTAAGGAAATGACATTTCCTTACAGTAAGGAAGTCCTGACTTTTTCTTCAAGAAATTTTGACAGGAATGTCAAAATTTCCTAGCGATTTGCGGAAAAATAAATTGTGTGAGACAAAATGCCAGGAAAACCAAGTAAATACAAGTATATAGGGAGGCAATGAAACCACTGACAGGAATGGAAATTGAGTATCGGATCGACATTTTCTCTCTCATGAATTACAAATAAAACAATACTACAATATGTAATAACAACTTTGGAAACTATGCCGTCAATGCTTATCGATACCTGTGAGTCATTAGGAAAGCTGAGAACCATAGGCTTCTAAGCGACAGTTTTTACAAAATTTGTTTTTTAACAGAAGTCTATTATTCTTTGATATCTGCATAGAATTTAATTGAAAGTTCTGCCATTCGTTGACAGATAGCGCTACAACCAACAGTGAAATATATTTAAAAGCGCACGAAATGATTTAAGATTATACTAGAGAGTATTGGTGAAAGTTCAATATCAGTTTTTTCAGTTAAAATAACCATTTTCTTATTTTGCAATGTCCTCTGTGTCCGAAAATAAGTCTTGAGCAGTAGAAAGAACTGGTAACCTATTAAACATTGCGCTTTGCATTTCGAAAAAAATACAACCTTACATTTTTAGGCGGTCGCTGGCTACCGTTCGAATTTCTAGTGATTCTGACACAGAGAATACCAGTTGTGATAAGAAACAGCGGGTACTTATTCCTAAAGTACCAGTAAAAAGAAGGTACACTTTTATAAAAGTATGAAACAATTTTAATACATCCTTTATAGAGTGGCAGGTACACGTTTATGCGAACTGTTATAAAAACTAAAACGAAACTTATGAACAAAAATATATTATTGAAGTATACTTCTTACTGTCTTGACTGACAAATAATTTTTATGATAAATTTCGAAACTTTGGAGTCTTCTAAAGCTTTAGATGAAAGTGTAGCAAGTGTGAGGGAAGGAGTCAATAACACACTTTCCACCTCAAGTTCCAAATCAGACTCTGAACAAAACCCAACGAAGTACTGAAATAGGACTCGAAAACGAAAGTGGAATCCCCAGATGTGTAAAAAACACAACGGAGGGAGAATTATCGACAAGGAAAAAGCTACATCAGTGCTAATGGTATAGCTAGGCCTGCTAAAGTAACTAATACACGGACAGCTTGCAACCAAAATGTCGTTTCCTAAGTAATGAAGAATTTAACGCCGAAGAAAGATTGGGGACGAAAAATAGGTATTACTCATTGAAATAAAATAGAAAGTATGCATTTATATTAAATGTGACAAAGATAATTTTAGTTAAAAGAAAACGCAGTAGTGAAACAAACTACAAATATTTTTCATTTGAGTAGTACTTCGAGAAAGAAAATAAAAATTTGAGCCAAAAGTTCATATTATATACTGTGCATCAACAAAAAAGTGATTCAGGCACACAACAATCTGATAAAAGAGAGAAAGAAACCAAATATCGCATTACCAGGAAAGAGTGGGAAGTAATATCACAACACATATAATCTTTTCCATACGTAGAGGCAAATTATTGTAGGAAATAATCAAAAAGAATATATCTAGACCAACAGTTCATCATCAATCAGCCAATCACGTCCACTGCTGTACATAGGCCTTCCTCAGTTCTTTCCAGTGTTCTCTACACTGGGCCGCTTGTAACCAGTTTTCCGCTACACGTTTTATATCATTGGTCCATCTAGTTGGTGGTGGTCCTCGGCTTCTTTTATAGTTTCTGGGCCTCCATTCCATAATACGTCTTGTCCACCGTCCATCTTGTGTTCTGGCTGAGTGCCCTGCCTAGTTCCACTTAAGCGTCATGGTTCTTTCGATGACGTCTTGAACTCCTGACCCAACAGTTAACATTAAAAAAATGTATGATTTGTACATTGAGATGTGCAATGCAAATAATATACTGTCACAAACGCTGTCGTTGTATATTCACATTTTTAATTGTGAGCATAATCTAGAGTTCTTGCAACCGAAAACGGATAGATGTGACGTCTACGAGGGCTATAGATTAGTCAAGAAAGAAACAGGGTGCATGCAGAAGGGGAACAGACATATTACTCCAACATTACACAGAAATTAATAATGCGCCAAGAACGTGATAATGAAAAAAAAACAGAACTTAACTGTCTAAATCTAAAGTCTTTGAAGTCTTGTCTAGTGCCCTAATACAAATTTTAAAGAAAGTAGTTTTAAAACATCCGGAAATAAATAAGAGCGCCACGTGGAGTGATAGTTGTATTCCTCAACACAGTAACCTCCTGATTTCAGTAGCAATCAGTGACTTCCTAAACATATATCCTAGTATCCAAATGGTAACTATGAAATACTCCATACCTGATCATTCTTGCATAGAGGTTGTCGATAATATCCATTCTCGATAATTTTCTACAGTCAATGTTAGTAAAGTTACCATCAGTACTAGGAAGTAACATAGAGTGGTTCCCATAAATAATTCCACTGCTAACTTTGTAGTAGCTCCGGACAATAACACAAAACCCAAATCTTTAACTGAGAAAAAGCTTCAGCATACAGGCAAGCATGAGTTTGAGTATAAATGGATGCCACCGGAAGATCGGAATTACATAAAATGTTTAATTTTTGAAACGAAAGATTTTTTATAAATAAAAGTTAATTTTCTATTCTTCGTCAATTTTTTTTTCCTATGTTTTTAAAAATTCTTCTACATTCATTGTATAGGCTATTATTATCATTAATGCTACAAGGCAGTAAAGTCTACAATGATGACATATGTTTAAAACTACAAATTTATTTAGGGACACAACGTTTTAAGTGTAATATTTTGAAAAAATATTGAAATTTGCATTTTATACCACAACGACAGCATTGTTTTATGAATTACTGTAAAACCAAATCTTTAAACAATAATATATAATCAATATAAGGTTGAATGTTCGAACAAATGAACTTTGATGGTACACAAGGCAAATATCGAACACAGTAGTTAATCAAATCTTGCCCAAGTACTTTTGATCACAAGATCATCCTCAGGGGCATTTCGTCAGTTGTGGCCTATCCAGCAGTAATAGAATGTTATAAATGTAAATTGGGACATAACAAATACACTAAACAAAGACAAACAAACACTTTAAAATTTAAGAAATGGAGAGGCTACATTTTATATAGAAGCCGGAGACAGAATGACGGCTTCTATATAAAATGAATAAAATGATTCTGTCTCCGGCTTCTATATAAAATGTAGCTTCTCCATTTCTTAAATTTTAAAGTGTTTGTTTGTCTTTGTTTAGTGTATTTGTTATGTCCCAATTTACATTTATAACATTCTATTACTGCTGGATAGGCCACAACTGACGAAATGCCCCTGAGGATGATCTTGTGATCGAAAGTACTTGGGCAAGATTTGATTAACTACTGTGTTCGATATTTGCCTTGTGTACCATCAAAGTTAATAATATATAACATATCTGGCAAAGTAAATTTTGTCAGATCCATTTTTTTGACAGCAAACTTCAAAATTCGTTTCCTGAAAAATTTGTAAATGTCGCTTGGAACCCTATGGTTCTCACCCCTCGATTAGAACATTTTGGCTGGGACAGGGGTAAGAAATCTAAGACACAATCCCAAATTTAAATCCACATGCTTCTTGATTTTTGCTGTGTATAAGAACATGCCCCTGGGCTACAATTTGTTCACGTAATACCTGCTAGTCTCTGCTTTCTAATTATTATAAATTTTATCAGCACATTTTTGTAAAACCATTTTTTTAAATTATTTTTCAGCATACATATACTCTATTTCAATAGGGAAACTGGATGTTATACAAGTTTTTGTCATTGAAGCTTGGTTTGCTGGATTTTACAGAAGCATCAGTGAGAGAAACACAGAATTATATTGTAACGATGTTCTGACCGTTTAACAGTTTGAACCGTGGGAGTGTCAATGTTTGCGCATCCACTTCTTCAATGAGACGGCGAAGTGGGATCCAGAGCGGCTTAGGCTCCTCGATTCGCCGGTGTACTGAACCTGCGAGCCAACCCGGACAGAGATATATCCGTATAGAGGATCATACTCTGTCCTTAACCAAGCAGAACCCATCAATATTGTGTATTGAACTTTACCGTGGGGCCTGCACAGCCGAATATTTAATTTGAGAGTTCGTTCGGAGCTCCCGCTGAATTAAAGCGGAAGCAAGTATAAGTTTGCGTGCGATTGAATTCACCTATTTTATTTGTTTTGTTATTAATAATAACTTTTCTTTCTTTTATAGACGTTCGCCGGGGAATTCCTTCATCGCGGGATCCAGACGGGGACGAAGGATTCGTTTTATTTTTATTGTATATACGGCGGATAATTAATTTTATTTTTATTTTTATTGTACATACGTTAAATTAATAGATTTATTTTTATTTCAACCTGTGTTTTACTAAGTCTGTCGCCCCGAAAGAGCTACCCGTTACAATATTTACCGATTTTCATCAAAATTTATCAAAAAATAGGAAGCCGAGAATACTTCCTATCAAATAATTCAGATTGCATGGCAGGAGAGTTACGTTTTTGAATCTCCCTTTAACATTCTGAGCCATCCACATCTGGTATGATTACCACATCCGGGCGGCTACGAAAATAATTTCACGAGTGCAGCGAAAAAGCAAAATGAGATGAGTTAATGACTTAGTTAAAGCGCGAGATACAACCGAGTTAGTGGTTGCTGCTGAAGTTTCAGCGTGAATATCTGATTACAGAAACGAAATAAGAAGCTTTAGAATATTATCGGGACTCTAAGTCATCTAGTCATTCATATAAACAGACTCGAAAGTGGATCATGAAAGCAGTACATCAAGTATTTCCGTCATTTTACGCCTTTACTGCCCAAAGATTCTCTTGGAATGCAGAGTTCAGTACAGTACAGCTTTAGATGTTAGCCTTAGTTATAACAAAATTTGTCACTTTACTAAGAGCTTTATCTGCTGGTTATTATATTTAAACAGAAACATTTCTAACTTTAGCACAAGACACTAGAAAGCTTAAGTCTTTATTCATGGTATTATATGCCTGTTGCTATGCAAACATTCTGGTGCACAGTGCAGATGTTATTCAATCCGCTTTTCTGTCAATTGGAAGCTTTCTGAAGAATCCCAAAAAGCTCGTAGTAAAGATAGCAGAAGATTACAAGAGCACAACACTCAAAAGCGGTAATGTGTTGCCTCCAACAGGGATCTACTCAATATGTTCTTGATCACATCTGACCTTCTAATCAACAGCCTCAGAGAGATTCCCCAAAAAAGACAGATAATCTTCCTTCTGAAGTCTTAGATTTAACAATACCACCTTTTGTAAATGTTTACAAGTTTTACTCGTGATATTTGCTTATAAGTTTATTCGAGAGGAACCGCAAAGTGGGCGACGCCTGGTGGTAGATTTCAAAAGCATCCACTTCGGGAAATCTTGAAATTGTTATTAATTTGTATACATATTAGCGACCGGTTTATATTATAATTGAAGGGGTTAGAATAAAAAGGGTGCAAGTGCATTTTTGACATATTTCGAGATAAGTACGGCTCTGAACAGATAAGGTACATATTTATTAGAATAAAAATTCGAGAAGTGATTTTTAATACATTTGGAGCCATCTATTGCATAGTAGAAAAATTAGATGAATGAAGGTGCAGTTTCCGTTGGAATAGAAAGGGTGTAGACGCACTTGCATCCTTGATATTCCAACCGAAAAACCCATTTATGTAATTGTAACCCTTCCTATTCCTAGAAGAACTAACTGTTTTTTCTAAACACGTGCTACGATTGTGTTAGTAGTTTATTGATTAGTTCATCGATTTACGAGCTGTTTTTCCAAAAAATAAAAATGGAAAGGACCGAAGGTAAGCCCCTTTGATTATTATTTTATTTTACAGCTATGATTAATATCCAAAAGGTTAACAATAAAACTTTGTGGTTATATTTCTTCCATTATTATCTATATCTGCATAAAATTGTTAAATACTTATGCACATATTAATTTCGGGGTTACTGTTAAAAAACTATCCATTTTTTGTTATTTCGGTTTAATTCGATTAAGAATGTAAAATAATTTAAAAAATATTTTAAGGGGCGTAATAAGTGTATTTTTCATGACAGGGCATATTAAAAAAAAAGCGTTTTTTTTCGTAGTCTTAATTTAGTAAATTAAATATATATACCTATTTTAAGTATTTTTACTTTGGAAAATTTAATATTTATGCATAATTAGAAGCAAAAATAAATTAGGGACGTAGAATTATTATAGTGAAGACATAAATAAAAAGAATCCAAAAAATTTTAGGTATTTTAAAAGTTTAATCTCGCGTTGTAAATTATAAAACAATGTACAGTAGTAAACTATAAACTAAACTATAATCACTGCAAATATAACAGAAGAAACATCTACTACCTCACAGAAACGAAAATAAACTAAAGTACAGTTACGGGTAACAATATCGTTTTTATTATTTGAATAGTGTCACAGCAAGTTACAAATTATTTTTATACTTTCAGATCCTTACTATACGGATGAAGACGAAGAATACGTTCCATCATCTACTTCCGGATCAGACGCAAATGAAGACAATCTTGACTCTGATACCGCTGAAGGAGTTTTAACAGATGAGGTGCTTCATATTACTCCAGATAAAACAAGAAAAAGACTGCGACGTCCATCTGAATGGAAGATCAACAAAATAAAACGCTCTAGAACTGCAGGTAAAGAGTATGTGTCTAACAACAAGGTGCATAAAAATAAGTCACTGCAACCCTATCAGCATACATGTCGATACAAATGCAATATAAATATTTGTGAAGAAAACAGACAAGAACTTTTTAAAGCCTTCTATGATTTACCGTCATATGATCATCAGACTGCTTTTTTATCATCATGCATAAAAAAAACTAACGTAAATAGGAAGAAAATTGACAGCACAAACGAAAGAAAATTTAGCACAAATATATTTTTATTAGAAAAGCGTGTTTGTAAACAATTTTTTCTAAAAACTTTTGATATATCAAGTAAAAGATTTACATCTGTATGTGGTAAAACTAATCAGCTTGGTATTGCTGAGCCAGACAAAAGAGGAAAAGGACAAACTCACAGGAGGATGGAAAATGAGCAACGCAATTTTGTAATCAATCATATTAAAAGGTTTCCTAGATACACAAGCCATTATTCTAGAAAAGAAAATTCTCAGACGAAATACTTGTCACCCGATTTAAATATTAAGATTATGTATGACTTATACAAAACTACTTGCCAAGAGGAAAACAAGATTCCTGTGAAGCTCTCTTACTATCGACATATTTTCAATAGCGAATTTAACTTAAGCTTTCATCGTCCACATTCAGACACCTGTTCCCGCTGTGATTCCCATCAAAATATTATAAAATATTCTAATGATGATTCTAAAGTATCACACAGTAAGGTTCAGTTAGCTCTTCATCAGAAACGTGCCGAAAATGCCATAAACAAGAAGAAAAGCGACATCGAGAAATACAGATTTTCGACAGATACAGTAGTGGTATGCTTTGACCTGCAACAGTCTCTACCAACACCACTCTTGACCACATCCAAAGTATTTTATTTGAGACAACTTTGGACATACAACTTTTGTATTTACAATCTCCTAACCAATGAAGCTCACATGTATGTATGGTCTGAAAATATAGCTTCAAGGGGCTCACAAGAAATAGGGTCATGTCTATTAGACTTTGTAAAATCCTTGCCTCCTAGGATTAAAAGATTAGTCGCCTACAGTGATTCTTGTGGCGGCCAAAATAAAAATAAAAATATATGCAAATTATTTATGTTTTTGGTTAAAGCTACACAACTTGAAGAAATTGAACATAAATTTTTAGAACCCGGTCACACATATATGGAGTGTGACCGGTCTTTTGGCCTTATAGAAAAATGCAAAAGAAAAATTCCGCAAGTATTTATTCCTTCTGACTGGGCTGATGTAATAAGGTTGGCTTCTAAACGTTTTTCTTTACATCTCATGAACAAAGAGCATTTCTTTTCATTTTCACATCTGAATGCTACAATAGGCGACCCAAAAAAGGATGTCGAAGGATATAGTTTGAAGTTCAGAGAAATTCGTCACTTCAAATATATCAAAAGTTTGGAGACCTATTCTTTTTATTTTAAGAGTACTCTAAGTGAAGATTTTCCTTTCACTACATGTACCTGTCCTTATTTGGGTAAAAGTAGACCAGCCAATAATTTGGGAAATATGTTTTGTACCGAATTAAATGAGGATTCTCTGAGCATCAGCACAGCAAAATGGAAAAATTTGCAGTCCCTCATGGAATACATACCACCGCGACATCATGACTTTTATAAGGAATTAAAACATGGCAACGCAAAAAGGCAGAAAAAGGATAATAAACTTAAACAAACCAGTATTAGAGGTGCTGCATCAACATCAAAGCAGGTTACAGCTGATGCTTCTAATACTATAGATTCTGAAAGTGAGATGGATACGGCTTTACTTGACTCTGACTCAGATAATAATGTTTAGTTTAATGTTTGTAACTATATTTAATCTCAATAAAAATGTTTCTAAATTTTTTGTTTTTTCATTTTAATCAAATTGAACTAATGTTTGGAAAAAAAGGGTGTAAGTGCTCCTTTTTTTAAAAAAAAAACCAAAATATTTTCCAAAACTTAAGGTGTAACTAAAACTTCATATTTTGCTTCTAATAAAAGCAATCAAAGATATGAATTAAACATTTCCTGGACTTTTTTAAATTCAAACAACTTTAAGCTTAATTATCTCGAAACAGTGTTTATGTCACTTACACCCTTTTTTATTCTAACCCCTTCAATTAACAATGACTTCGACTACAAAAAACTATTAGAATATTTACATTCTAATAGCTCAATGACAAGTAATAACTGTGTGCAGTTTACATTTTACTGAGAACGATTACTTTCCAATTAAGTAATTGCTGATTAAAATATTCTTTATATTTTAATATATTTGTACTTAATTTACTTTATAGTAATAACTGAAACTAAATTGAGAAGACTGAAGAAAAATGTATCCATCAGCTAAATTGCCCCAACCGTCTCATGAAGGTATTAGTAGAAAACGTAAGGTGTAATTTACAATAGGTATAACGTGGCCAGCCTCAAAAAAACTACCTCACTCTCAACTAAAGATCTCTGCCGATCTTGCAACCACATAAATACTTGAATGAGATAATGTAAAGTTTACTTCTCTTATTTCACACAAACTGAAAAAAACAAACATTTAATTTTATTTTTATTCAGGTTTGGGAATCAATTATCTTATGTATAAACTCGAATCACAAACAAATAAACTTTGAAGAACGTATTCCAACTTTTACTTTGACAAAACACACGTGTAAATGATTTCTATTAAACGTTTTATATCTTTGAGATCAAATGACAAAATGATTTGTTTTCCCAAAGTGATCGTCCATCTTTGAAATCTTGAGCGCCCCCTGTCGGAATTGGCTATCGCGAATACAGTCGATAATTCTTCTGTGAAAAATCTAGTGATTAAATGGGAATTGTAAATATGAGAACATACATATTGTATTTACCTCTAGTAACGACGATATAAATAGAATGAACAAGGAAGTATCAAGAGAAATCAGAAAATACTTAAGAAAATACAAAGATAAGAAAATCATCCAAACCATTGGGGAAAATAAGAGTATGAAAATAATGAGACGAAAACTCACAAATGGAAATAAACAAATAGTCAAACTCAAGGATAGAAATGGCAACATCACATCAAACAGAGAACATTTGTTACAAATTGTGGAATCATTCTATGAGACATTATATAGCAACCAATCGACTCTAGATATAGTCGAATATCAACAGAGGAAGGTCCAAAATCAGGGTTCCGAAGATATTCTCCAGAAATCTCCTTGGAGGAAATTTACAAGGCTCTAAAAAAGATGAAGAATAACAAAGCTCCGGGGAGGACGGTGTCGTCACGGAAGCGATAAAGTTAGGAGGCTCAGTACTGATAGCCAAAATTCAAAAGCTCTTTAATCTATGCCTATGGAATCAAAATATCCCAACAAAGTGGAATAATTCAATAACTGTACTCTTACACAAGAAGGGAGATATAGCAGACTTGGAAAATACAGACCAATCAGTCTCCTTAACCATCTTTATAAATTATACACCCGAATAATAACGAATAGATTAGAGACAAAGCTGGATTTTTACCAACCTCGGGAACAAGCTGGCCTATTAGAAAAAACTAACGAATATAACCGTCCCTTGGCATTTATATTTGTAGACTTTAAAAAGGCGTTTGATACAGTGGAACTACCGTCCATCTAAGAGCACTACAAGATTGCAGGATCGACCACAGATATTGTAATATAATTAAAAATATATATGAAAATGCCACAACAACCAGAAGTCTATATTCTGCAACTAATAAAATAAAGATAAAAAGGGGAGTCAGGCAAGGTGATACCATGTCACCAAAGCTGTTCATTACCGTTCTTGAGTATGCATTTAAAAGACTAACATGGCAACAGAAAGGAATATCCATCGATGGAGAAAGATTAAACCATCTACGTTTTTGCGGACGATATCGTGCTTCTGTCAGATAATCTGGGAGAGATCAAAGACATGCTCCAAGAACTGAATGACATACTACAAGAAACTGGGCTGGAGATAAATTTCGAGAAAACCAAAATGATGACCAATATGGTTCCCAGCGAAGAGATACAGATCAATAACAACAAGGTAGAATTAATCGATAAATACACATACTTGGGTTATGAAATTAAAATAACCAGAGACAACCAAACCTGCGAGCTAAATAGACGAATTACGTTGGGATGGGCGGCATATGGACGGATGAGAGACATTTTTAAAACAAATATCCCAATTCACCTGAAAAGGAAGGCATTTAACCAATGCATCTTACCAGTATTGACCTACAGAGCAGAGACCTTAACTTTAATGAAAGCTACTGCCGAAAAACTGAGGGTAGCACAAAGGCGAATGGAGAGATCAATGCTGGGCCCGACCTTGAACGATCGCGTAAGAAATGAGGAGATACGTCGACGAACTGGCGTAGACGATATTATACTGCGAATCAATAAACAAAAGTGGAGGTGGGCTGGACATGTTGCTAGAATGAAAGACGGAAGATGGACGAAGAGATTATTGGAGTGGAGACCAAGAGCCGACAAGCGAAGTCGAGGCAGACCACCCACCCGATGGACCGACGACCTAAAGAGAATAGAAACAAACTGGATTGCAGCAGCTAGAGATAGAGAGAACTTGAGACGTTTGGAGGAGGCCTATATCCAACAATGGATGTGAAAATTCGGCTGGACGATGATGATGATGATTATGATCAGTTTACCTAAGTTCTTGTAAATATAAATTGTGTTCTTGCAAATAAATGTAATTTTGTAAGCATATGATGCAATTTTTAATTTTATTAATACAATATACATTTAATTTCATTTTTAAAAAGTCTGTAAAATCTATAAAAAAATTTATTTCAGAAAAATTTTAAAAAATTATTATATCAATATTAATACAGCCATTAAAATTATTTGTGTTTGTGTCTGGTTGGAAATATGACTGCGGATTACTGGATCCTTTCGCCTAACCAATTTTTGTTATTTGAAATCGTGAATTTCTGCACTATGTAATTTCTGTTTTACATTTTTAATATCCTTAACTAATAAACATTTTACCAAGTTCTTTTCTTCTTGTTGTTTTGTTATTTTTTTTATATTTAAAATTTTTATTCTGATAGTTTTCTTTAAATAAAGTATTTGTTTTATAATTTAAGTTTGGGTCCCATATTTATTACTTCATTCTACAGAACCCATTCACTTGTTCTTTATAACACCGTTATTTACCTTGTAACTTTCACTAAATTTTAAACCAACTAAATATCATTACGAAAACATTTATGTAGATGTTCCAAAATAATTATTATATAATGAAAAATAAGAAGAACATACTTTTATAGCTCAAGGTTGTAATCGGAAAAAAATGGTATTGATTTATAATGGTATTGTGTCAACTCTTGTAATAAATGTTATTTGGTTCCTCATTAGGATTAAGGTACGCTTTTTGTTAACAAGAATACATGTTTGCATATGCTAATTTTAATAATAATATTTTATATGCTCAAATATTTATTTATGGTAATCTGCTTCCTATTGTATGACTTTATTCTTTATGGTATTATTTAATTATAATTATTAATACAAAAATATCGAGCCAAAGCCAAGCTTATGTATTCCAAAATACAAAATAAATCCTTTTATGTTTCTTTTTCGCTGCTACTACAGGGGTTGTTGTTGTTGTTTGTTTGTGTTTAAATGACTGCGGACACTAAATCCATTCGCCAATCTTACAATTTGAGGTGTAGTGTGTGTGTGTGTGTGTGTGTGTGTGTGTGTGTGTGTGTGTGTGTGTGTGTGTGTGTGTGTGTGTGTCTGTGTGTAGAGTAATTGTCTTGATACTTAGCAAAGTCGACGTCATTGTCTTTGCTAAGAGACGCTAATTGTATCCGAACGTCTGCGGTCCCTCCGGTGTGTACCGATCACACAAGGATAGAAATTATTTTCATTTATTAATTTTTTTAATAAACGAAAATTTCCACCCAGGTGGGATTCGAACTCACGACCTTTAGGTTTAAAGGCAGGCGCTCTTACCACTGAGCCACAGAGGGGGTTACTACTACAGGGGTTATTAGTGACATAAAATATAATATAATTAATGTTACAATAACTTATATAAAGCAGTGTCTTTTAAATAACCTATTGTGTTTTCAACATTTATGTTTTCTACAACGCTTCCTTTATATTCATTGAGATAATTACTATTTTAATGGGAATAAGCCACAATTGAAATTTAAATTAGTTTATGTTTCAATTTCCACTTTGGAAATCGTTCTCAAAATACTAAACGATTTTTAAGAACGAATTCCGAAGTGAAAATTGAAAGGTAATTTAAACTTTAATTGTGGCGTATTCCCATTAAAATTGTAATTGCTTTAAGATGCCATATGAAAATAGCTTTAGAAAAATATTGATTGAGATGATATTCTTTTTTCTTGTAGCGTCGTGTAGTTTACATTGAGTTAATATATGTTTCACAGAAGGGGTTTTTTGGCAATTTTCGCACATTGGTGATGCAGTTTGCGTAAAAAGGTATGTAAGTTAACTAAATTAAAACTTCTTTAATGTGAATGGAATCCTGGCTGAAGGATGCTATGCGGGTAATTGGTCAGTTTCTTCATTTCCTTTTATACTGAAATGCGATGGGACAAATATTAAGTCGCTGCTGATCTTGTTTTCGTTTTTATATGGATAAGTGCTTGTAGTATAGCATACAATTCTGCAGTGGATGACGAAGTGATGGGTTTAAATTTAAATTTTAAAGACGTAGGTATTTGGTATGAGAATGACTGCACCAACACCGCCTGATGATTTGGATGAGTCAGTGTATATCTTATAGTGATTTTGATGAGTTTCCATTTCTTTTTAGAATGACTGATCACGTCTGTTAGAGTCTCAGTTGTCTTTGTTTACACTGAGGTTGGTACTAATTTAGGAATTGATACTGACCAAGATGAGAAGGTTAGGAATTTATTGAGAAAACGTCAGGAAATTAAAGATGTAGACGTCAAGGTTTCTTCTAACTCTTCCATAAAATGGTGGATCTAATCTTGCTGTAGAAAAAGTGTCTTAAAATCGGTCCGTAAACGTATTGGTATAAGTAGGGTACTCTATAGGGTAGTCATGTTTGGATCTAACTAAAGATTTATATTCATGTAATAATGTACTTTGATCTGCTCCCGTTTTTAGTGGAAATAGTTTTAATAAAATTTAATCCTGATTGACATGATTTTTTAAGTTCTTCTGTATGTTTTTTCCAGGAAAGATTTTTGTTCAAAACATACCTAAAAGTCGGAAATTGTTTGTAAAACTGAATGTTTGATTATATAGCTTCAGATGTGGTGTAACAGTATTATGTGTTCGTGTGAATAGAATACATTTAGTTTTTGTTGGCGAAAATTGTAAACCGTTAGATTCGAACCATGATTCTAACTTACTTATTGTTTGCTGTAAATGTTTTTAAATAGATATATGGTTTTTTCCTTTGGTAAATAAAAGTTAGCATTAATTAAGTATGTTGTTGATGGCTATCAGAAAAAGTGTTTTTTTAAGAAGCTAAAATATGACAATTAGCTGGTACACAAAACTTATATTTATTTATAAACTTTTTAAGTTGTTATGGGAGCAAAGCTTATTGTACTAACGAATAAATGTTTCTTAATATTGTTCTAAAGGTATTTTCTTGTGGCATTTTAAATGAATTAAAATTTAAATGGGAATAAGCCACAATTAAAGGTTAAAGTACGTTTATTGACGTTTCAATTTCAATACAAATATTTTTGTATTTTGAGAAATTAATTTTAATTTTTAAGTGGAAATTGAAACATCAATAAATGTACTTTAACCTTTAATTGTGGCTTATTCCCATTTAAATAGTAATTAGAATAAATGTTTATTTAGAAAATTTAACAAAAACTTCTTGCTTCACTGGCTAGTTATTTCGTTTTAAATTATTAAAAAAGTTTGTTACCTTAGGTTTGAACAAAACACATTGTCTCACTAACATCAAAATCATCTAGATACGACCCACGGAAGACACAAAATTGATGCTGGACAAATCCTGCGACAAATCAATCAAATACCACAACTGGACTTCAGATTATCCTCAATGATAACAATATGTAATCCTTCGAACTTAGCTGCTTATTTTCCACTTAAAACCATGTCGGCTTACTTAGCCTTCAGGACGCTGTTATCAAATCCCTTGATACAGCTTTCAACAAAACTTTGATCAACTCACTTTACTACAAATATTGGCACATGGCATATTGAGCTCAAAACACCTTCTTCTCACCAAAACTCATGGATTATGGGAAAATTATGCCATTTTTCAAAACTCTACGAAAACGATGTTTCTCCGTTCAGGATGAATAATTTCAGACTTCAACAAGGAAAGCGGTCGCCTCTTACGGCACTCCATCGTGAAATGGCACCATCCTCAAAAGTCAGTAAAAGTATTAACAGAAATATTCTTGTCTATTTCCTGCGTAAATATCTCGGCGCAACCAAGATCAATGGAAAGTGCAAGTTGTTTATTATAAAGAGACCCCAAAAATGTTTACATTATAAATCTCAAAGACGCAAAAATATTAAGAATTTTTTTCGGTCTTTTATGATATACGGGGTGAAACGACAATGCTACAATGTAACATGTCTGGCTCATAGCTCATGGGCTTAATCTTGTTGGGGAAGAAATAAGTCGAAATTTTCCACATGTTAATGATTTGATAAATAATGACAAAAAGATTTTTTTTAAATCGCCATTACGAGTTCAATTTTACAAAGAGTTTCTGAGTAAAATTCCATTACCTGTTATCGCGTGATAAGATGCGGGGTATTTTTAAGGAATAAAAAGTTTTATTACAGAACTAACAGATTACACCTCAGTAGCTCTGGAGATATGTAAACGCCTTCTTCAATTACCTAATTTACCTCAGATTGTAGCATACATAAGCTTAAATTTTAACACTTTTTTTTCTTGACTGTTTTTATTTGAGGTAATATTGTTTGGACGTACTTGGAAGCTGCGAAGTTGGAGAAAATTTCATATGTTTTTTAACATATTACATATTACTCTAATGTTCCAATTATGAAATTTTGATAAGATGTTAAACCGCGACCATACAGTATCATAAGCTTTATTAATACCAAATAAGATTGCAATACAATCCTGTTTATTTACAAATGCTTCATGTACTTCTGACTTTCAAGCTTATTAAGTTGTCTGCAGTGGATCAATTTTAACTAATTCCACTTTGTTGGAGAATAAGGAGTTTTTGTTGTTCTAAATACCATCTCTTTTTGTTGTATAAACACTTTACCTATTATTGGTTAAAGATATTGGCCAATATGTTTCTGGATATGTTCGGGATTTATCTGGTTTAAGAAGAGATAGTATTATTGTTTTAAACCAGGTTGACAAAAATATCTGGTTGTTCCAGATATGAATATAAAGGTCTAATAATGAATTTTTTAATTGGCTGAAAGATGTAGTAGAATTGGTAAAGGGAGATTATCTGGTACGGGACTTAAATATTTGATGTAAAATCGCGTAGACATAGAAGACGACACTCCCAGCGAACCCGGTGAACATAATACGGACTCCGAACAATCCAATGAACATATTGAAAATTTTCGTATAGGTAATTCGGATTTTGACAAGAGCTATGACCTTGTAAATAACAGATAAACTTGTGTACTGAATCGGCATGACTCATAGCTCGTGTCAAAATCCATTATAGTAGCCTCGTATTTCCGTGAGACTGTGCAAAAATATATGTATCTGTAATAAAATCATTCAACAAAAAGGTACTCTACCAGGAGTCTGTAAAATTATCAGTGACTCAGACGTATAATAATACAAAGTTTCCAGATTCCACTCGATATTAACATTCAGACGTGCCTGGTATAATCTTTTAAAATATGAACCAGATATGAACAATCAACCAATTAAGTTTTTATCGAACTTATGACAAGTCCACGTGGACTAACGGCCAATGAAAACTTCGGATATCGCTGTTATGACAAATCATAATGCATTATCTTTTGTCGGTAGACTTATTCATACTTGGGGTAAGATTATATCAGTATTTGACTGAGCTTACGGAGTCATAAAATAAGGGATCAGGTTTCGACCGTCCAGTGCCGAAGGCACGGGACGGGGAAAACTTAGGTAGGCAAATTTTTATAATATTTTATTTTTAAATTGCGGAGATGGCCAACAGATTTTTGGGAGACAAGAATATTTTTAGTAAAATCATAACTGCTATAGCGTTCAGTTAAATTCAAATTTCAAATAGTGAACCGCAAGTTAGTTTGGTAGTGACTTTTTTCAGTGTTCTTTATACGGAAAACATTTTGTATTTTACGTTTTTTACTTTTTTTGATACGTTTTTACGTGATTATGTTTTTATACGTTTGATAATTTTAAAATATTGCGTCCGTAGTGCGATAATAATTATGTAGCTGAAGAGACAATGGAATCCTCTAATCGATTGGAAGATTTACAAAGGCGTGTAGTAAAACGTAAGCGCCATTTTCAATACCTTTCTGATGATGCCAAACGTATGCTAAAAAATGTTTATGAAGGACTGTGTGCTGAATTGTCTAATTCAGAGGCAATTGCAGAAACATGTTTTTTAACCAGAGTGCCCAAAGTAACCCACTACAAAATTATAGGAGAAACATCTTCTTCTAGACAGAAGAGAAAGGATTGTGGCAAATTCAGAAAAATAGAACCGCACTTAATTGAATCTATAACTAGAACAATATACCAAATGTATGCGGCTAATATTTTTCCAACTATTGAAAGCCTTCGAAGTGAATTAGTTCGAAAGTGCATTCTCTCGTGTTCAGCAACAACACTTCGATTATTTCTTAAAGCCAATAATTTTAAGTACAAAACTATAGACAAGAGACAGACATTAATGTAAAGTACTAGAATAATTTCTTTAAGAAACAATTATATCAGACAGATAACTGAGTATCGAAAAATGAAACGAAATATTGTTTATTTAGATGAGACCTGGTATGATACTCATGACACCGTGAAAAAAAAGTTGGACAAATAATAACAAAAAGTGTTTCAAGTCAGTACCGCCCAATAAAAGAAAGAGAATTATTAATTTTACACTGCGGTGAAGAAAATGGATGGGTCGACGATGCATTATTAATATCTGCAAAACAAATTAAAAACGCGTCTCTGGATTATCACGACGATATGGAAAGTTCAATTTTTGAATCATGGTTTGAAAAATGTCTTCTTCCAAATTACTTAAAGATAGTGTGATTATCATGGACAACGCATCATATCATTCAAGATTAATGAAAAAAACTTCAAATAATAGTTGGAATAAATTGAAAATTCAGGATTTTTTATTCACGGAAGATTTGTATTTTGAGACATCTTATATTAAAAAGCAATTGTTGGAGGTTGTTCATAGTAAACAGTACGAAAAGGAATATGTTGTTGACAACTGTGCTCGTAGTAACGGGCATACTGTGTTTAGACTTCCTCCTTATTATTCCTAACATTAATGGAAATATAATGAGAAGAAACGTTGCTCCAAAATTTTTTGCCTATGTTCTCCAGTTAATTAGAAGAGAAGTCACAAAAATTACAGCAACCAACTGGAAAAATGTAATAAAAATAAAACATGTGATCGGAGTGGAAAATAACTATGTTAAATATTTACCATCATTAACCAAATTACATATAAATTTAGATGATACGAGTGATACTAGTAATAACAGCGATTCTGAGTAGATAGTAAGTACTTATTAGGTGTTAGTTGAAACCTTTATTTCTATTTTAATTGTAGATATTCTCATTTTGCTTCACCCTTTATACCCTGTTTCATCTTTGAAAACAGGGTATAAACACACTTCTTGATAGGACAAAAATTATTAATGTTTTAGGGGAGGATGTCAACTGAAACTGTCACTCATTCTCGCTGAATAACTACTATTATTAACAATGTTTTTTATAGATATTATTATTTCACAATAAGTTCTGTTTAGTCGAGTCTATTAGTGTTATCACTCCCAAGATATATCACAGAAGTTAAAAACACCGATATTTTTTATTTATACTTTATAGAAAATGAAACTTTTTGGTAAATAAAATTAAATAAAAGTAAGAACTTTTATTTAATTTAAAATTAGATATCTACGCTACTGTTCTACTACTATATACTACTATAAAGGAGTGGTAACTCTAACAGCGTTGCCATTTTACTAGTATTTTGCTTGTTTTGGTATCTGTAAATTTTCTCACGAAATTACGTGCCGACTATACCTCTAATGAAGTTGAGGACAATCGTGCGTATCGGTTTTTGCAATATTTTATTGGTAAAGACAGAAAAACTCACTGGGTGGCTCATCCTCCATAACTAAATATACGAATTAGGCGAATAAAACAATAGGCTTCGCAGTCAATATCCCAAACATACACACAAATGTACGAATGCTTACAATGAATATTATTATGACATATTTTTGGAGTGACAAATGTTGCAAAATATGAAAATACTTTAAAAACTGCTAATGATTATATATTACAAAGAAATAATAGAAAAATGGTGTATTATATACACAAATACCTACATTACCAAAATACAAGACAATTATACCAGAGAAAGAGATTGCCAAGACAATGACACTACAGATATGCTTTTATTGGCCTATTATACATGGCTTGGATACGGAAGGCTCAATATGTAAATACTAAAAAGGAACTTTGAAAGAATTCGATACTTGCACATGCTTGCTTTACACTAACGATGTCACGAGAACGCTTTCATTTTTTAGGAAGGCACTAAGATTTGACTCATCACCCGTTTGGGCATTGATACTCATCATCTGTTTGTTGATTTTAGATGTGCCTATGATAGTATTGAAAGAAACGCACTGTACAAGGCCATGATAGAATTCAGTATACCAGTACACATAGTAAAATTAGTGAAAGCGACCCTCTCAAGAGTCGAGTGTAAAGTTAGAGTACAGAACGGAGTTTCCAGAACGTTTCAGCCTCAGATAGGACTAAGACAAGGAGACATACTATCATGCCTTCTATTCAATATTCGCACTAGAGAAAGCAATAAGCGAATCTATAATAACAACCAGAGGAACTGTTAATTAATCGCAAGGTACAATTACTAGCGTACGCCGATGACATCGATATTATTGCAAGAAGAAAGGCGGACGTGGTCGAATCCTTCAAGGCGCTTGAAGCAGCAACAAAAAGAATGGGACTGGAGGTTAACACTAGTAAGACAAAGTATATGAAAGTATAAACAATATGAATACAGAACTCTTATCAAGCCCATCCTCACCTACGCGTCGGAAACATGGACGATGACAAAGAGCGATGAAGAACGTTTAAAAGATGCTTTAAACGTAAAATCCTCCGTCATATCTATGGAGGAGTACAGGAGGGCGTATTATGGCGTAGACGCTATAATTTCGAAATTTACTGCCTGTATGACAAATCTGATACTGTTAGGTGCATCAAAATAAACCGGCTGCGATGGTTAGGTCACACAGAGATACTGAATGAGATGGAGCCGCCAAAACATATTTATAACCAAAGAATAGATGGAATGAGAAGGAGAGGCAGACCTAGAGCACGATTTAAGGATCGGATGGAGGAAGACTTGAGAATATTGGGAGTACGAAACTGGAAAACCAAGGCGAAGGATAGGAGAGAGTTTAGACATCCTTGAGTAGGCCAAGCCCCACCATGGGTTGGGAATCCAATAATGATGAACCAGAGAACGTTACAAATTTTGGCAATATATTGCTAATAAATCTACTAAATATGGCATTAAAATATATACCTTAATAGATTCTACAACGTTTTATACCTCCAATATGAAGATATATACAGGAGAACAGCGGGATAGTCCTTTTCATCTAGACAACTCTTCATCTGCGGCTGTTTCGTGTATAACATATCCTGTATTAGATACAGGTATAAAGATTACACTTGACAATTGTTTCACGTCGGGGCCGTTAGCAAAAGAATTACTTTTTAGTAGCATGTTTGATTTCCAGAAGAATATTGTGTTGCTGTCGTATAAAACAAAGCCCCCAAAAAACGTACTGATGTTGTTTACATTTAACTCCGGTGATTATTACGTTCTACAACCTAACAAAAGGAGGAGCGGTGGTTGACGAATTAAAATCAATGTATTCCGGCCACTTGGAATTTTTTTTCAAGGTTTTTTACGTTGCTGCTACTATTAATTCAAATATGGTATATAAAACTAATACTAGGATTATTGAATCTATCTGAATAATCTGACCAATGATAGGCAAGACCATATTTCCTTGCCTATTCTATGCAATCTGACCTTGCATAGAATAGGCAAGGAAAGAGAACTTTTTAACACAGTAAAAGTTAGAAAAACAACATACCTAGGCCACATACTAAGAAATAATTAGTACCAATATGCCCAACTTATAGTGAAAGGAAAAATCGAGGGAAAGAGAGGCCTAAGAAGGAAAAGACTATCGTGGCTCAGAAACATCCGACAATGGACAGGGCTAAATTTTAAACAGCTAATAAGAACAGCTGAAGACAGAGAAGAGTTTAAAATTGTAGTAGCCAACCTCCATTGAGGAGAGGGCACTTTAATAAGAAGAAAAATCTGACCAAAGCTTCGATTAAACCACTGTTGGTTCGTCGTTTATCCATCAGGTATTTGCAATAATATGCGAGGCATGTTAAGAGAATATTTAAATATGCTCCAGATTGAACAAAATAGAAAAGCGCCTTCAGAATTTTGTGTACTTTGTCTAAGAAGGAAAAAGAAATATTCAAAAAACGATGTCTTAGCTACACTTAGCTAGAAATCCAATAAATGTTCCATTTATACTGTGATTTTTTATCTCATTCGCTCATAACATTCACCTAAAGATATATCTGATGTAAACTATTTAGGGTATTTACAGAGAACTACGAACGCAGAGAAGCGACACTCCTTTGATCTTGCGTGGGCAAGCCGCCAACGAGTGAAAATGACAGGAAAGCAACCTATTTACTAATAGTCAGTGGGCATATCACACAATATAAATTCTTAAATAAAATTGAGCATTTATGTTGACTTTCAATAAATATGAAATATTGCACTGAAAAAATAATTACATGCAGGGCCGGCTTTTGTTGACATTCTAAATGGTGTAATTATTTTTGATTTACAAAAGGTTGCAAATACATCGCACAACGCAAAGTAATGGTGAAAATCGTATTGATGGAACCATAGATGAAAATACTTTTTTGTTTATTCTGATGTTGGCGTTGATAATACAATAATACACCGATTCTTTTGGCTTGTGTTGATACAAGATATAATTTGTTCGTCGTGGAATTTCCTAATAAATTATCTTTCGTAATATAATCGAAAAATAACAAAGCCATTGTAACTGCCACGGAAATTTCACAAACTCTAAAAATTCCAATTCTCTTTGGGTGAGACTGAGAAACAAGAAACTTTATATTGATATCGATTGTTAATGTCTTGGAAACCTATTAAAATTACATTTTTCCTTTAAAGTCGAATATTGGAGTAAACTGATATTCGACTAAAACGAATAAAAAATCAAGAAGTAACTATTGTACGAGTATATTTCTATAAATATAAAAAATGTAATAACCTAAAAAATAATCAAAAAAGTATTACGAATCATTACAAGAGAGCATTAGGAAGATAAAACGAATTTATATTATTGTCATTACACATGATTCGGATATACATAGTAAATCCAGACTTTCAGTTTAAACTAATATTTCGATACAATTTATTTTGTCACTAATATTGAGATATACAATAAATAAAGTTTTAATATTTTTTATTTGTAATTCCCATTTAAATATTTATTCCCTAAATATGTTGTGTACTCCGATCCATATATTTGATCTTTGTTATTTATATTTAACGAATTAAACATTGACAGACAACTTTTGTATATAGCAGAAAGTAGATGAGCATTTAGTTTTTTCATAATTTATTGTAAGTTTGTTTGGTGAAAAAGACAGCAAATATTTGAAGTTATGTTAATGTAAGTTTGTTTATTTGCAATCATGTTTTTATTTTGAAGTCTTGTTCTGTTGTAATTTTAAGATTTTCCCAATTTTCGATCTTAATTATGTTTCTAACAATTTTTAGTTTGAGCATTTTAGGAATTTCTTTGTTTCGTTTAAATCAAATATTCTCGTGTATAAAACCCTCTATATATTTTTATTTCCTAAAAATACTATATTCGTATTGTTGTCTGCGATGTCTGCGAGCGCTTTCACACCAGTAGGCCAACATCTGTTGATTTTTTGACCTGAGCCTTCGGAGACAATAAATTTAATGTGTGTTCGTAGTTCTCTGGTTTTTATTCTGAACTATCCCTTGGCAGACCAAAATTTATTTTTTTATTGTTCCACTTAACGAGAGCTCGGGCGGACACGTCGGTGTCGGCTTACTGATCGAAAGTCAAATTAATACTATTATGTAATAACTAATAATAATTACAAAGCAATAGTAATTACCTGTTATTATTCTTAGGAAATCTAAATAAACTTATTCCTTTTCCTGTCACAGATGAACATCCGCGAAACGCACAACAATAACCAGAAGACATTTTAAATACTTATAAATTAAACTTTTAACTATAAACTATAACTATAAACTTATATATTTAACTTATATATTTTAACTATAACTATAAACTATAACTATAAACTTTTAACTACTAAGTAAATTAGATAAATGGTCAAATGCACTTGTATAGTCGAGAGTTTACCACAGATGCCTACGGACTATCGTAAGCAACCAAAGTTGAAGAAAACGCACGTGTTTTTGACAGTAAAGCACCCTATTTGGGTCATGCGTATACAGAAAAGATACACGGATGTCGGGCCTCGTGTCCGAATTTCAAATGAATTTCATTTCTTGATGTCATACTGTTTTAATATCCAGGTCTCACAGCCATATAGTAATAGAGACCACACATAACACTTTAGTGTTCTCAATGTTATTGAGACTAATAGCTTGGAGCTAGAATTTACACATATTCATGTTGTTCACAAAATGTAAAAAATTTTTATGTTTATAATGTACTCAAATAAAACTTTTTTAACTTGTAATATACAATAAATCCTTTATTTTATCAGTGTTTTAGTTTTATTTATAATAAAAAAAACTATTCATCATCATCACAGTCATTAACATCTTAGTAGATGTGTTGTGGTTCATAATTGGGCTTCAGCTTTTTAGTAATGTCCGCCCATCGCTGTGGAGATCTTCCGCATTGGCGTTGAGTCTGAGGCCTTCCTTGGACCACCAACCGCTCCATTTTGTGATCACTTCGATGGATATGGCCAAAGAACTTTAAAATTCTAGAGTAAACGGTACTGGAGAGACGTTGATCCGGTTTAATTTCATCCAGAACCGAGATATTTGTACGGCGAGCCGTCCATGGAATTCGAAGCAGGCGTCTCCATGTCCACATTTCAAAGGCGTCTATACGTCGTCGATCTGATTCTTTGACTGTCCATGTCTCGCATGCATAGTAAAATATGGAAAAGACCAGAGTTGAAACGAGTCTCTTTTTGTTTGTCATAGTAATGTGACGATCACGCCAGACCCCGTTTAGTTCACTCATTGCTGCTCTTGCTAGTTGAATGCGTCTTCTAATTTCGGATTCACAACTGCCTGTGTTGTTAACTAGAGCTCCAAGATATATCATAGATGAGACTACCTCGCATCCCGCAATAGTTTGGGTTTCAGGAAACTGTTGTTGGCGATCAATAACCATGATTTTGGTTTTGTTGTAGTTAACCATGAGTCCAAATTTAGCACTTTCTACCTCGAGTTTTTTTAATAATCTAATAATTTCTTCTGGAGTAGATGCTAGAAGTGTAGTGTCGTCTGCGAAACGCAAGTTAGATATCTTAACACCACCTAGGTTTACTCCTCCCTCCCAACCATCCAAAACTCTGCGCATTATGAACTCCGAATAGATGTTAAATAATAAGGGAGATAAAACGCATCCTTGGCGTACTCCCTTCTCCAAAGTGCATTTGTCAGACAGATATCCGTCCATTCGAATATATGCCAGGTTATCTTGATACAGTTTGCTAATAAGGTGAGTCAAGTGTTTAGGTACACCCATTGTCGTCAATATGTTCCATAGTTTGTCCCATCTAACATTATCAAAGGCCTTTGTATAATCGACGAAACATATAAATATCGGGATCTGGTATTCTCTGGCTTTTTCTATGATGTTTCGTACATTAAGGATTTGTTCTCTAGTACCTCTGCCCTTTACAAATCCAGCCTGCTCAGGTGCTATTTGCCAACTTATGAAGTTTTCTAGACGCCGTTGCAGTATGTAGAGGATCACCTTACTGGCGTGTGATATTAGAGCTAATAGCCTGTAGTTGTTACAATTATTTGTTGAACCTTTCTTATGAAGAGGTATGATTATGGTCTTTCTCCAATCCTCAGGCCAGACGCCTGTGTGCCATATTTCATTGCACAATCGATGTAATATTTTCACTCCACATTCCGGAAGATGCTTCAAGACGTCTGCAGTAATGAGATCATATCCTGCTGCTTTGTTTAACTTAAGTCTTTTTAAAGCGAATTCCACCTCGGAAAAAAGTATGTCAGGTTCAGACTCAAAACTAGTGTGGTGTGTCTCTGTTGAAGGAGAATGGAAAGTGGAGGTCTGGCAGTCAGGTACAAACGGGGCGTCCGCTGGCATCTGGTCCGTATTGGCGTATAAAGACTTACAATACGCCCTCCAAACATCAATAACCTTGTCCAAATCCGTCTGTACATTACCTTCATCATCTTTGATAGACCAAGATTTCTGCTTGAATTTACGTGTGAGTTGTCTGACTTTATCAAAGAGTTCTTTGGTGTTATTTGTGTCGGCGTGTAGTTGAATTTCTCTGCAGATTTTCTCTATATGCTTGTTTTTGTCTCGTCTACAAGCAGCCTGAATAGCTCTAGATAGCTGTCGGTACTGGGAATTCCTGAGAGGGTTCTCGATTCCAGTAATTTTAAGTTTTCTACGTTCTTCAACGAGGTCAAAAGTATCTGCAGACATCCACACTTTTTTTGGTCCGGTTGAGACGGCATTAGACTGTGCCTCGCAGTCAGTCAAGGTCTGTATCAAGGTATTTTTAAAAGATAGCCAAATCTTTTCGGAATCATGAGTGACGATAGTTGGTAAAATATTTTCGAATCTTTCATTACATTGGATTTTAAATTGTTGTGTATCTTTTATTTTTGATGTCCTCTTGTTTCGGATCCTAGCACATGCCTTGAATTTTTGCTTTAGCGTTGCAACAAGAAGTTGGTGGTCAGAGCCGCAGTCAGCGCTAGGTCGTGTTTTACATTGGCTAATAGATGTTTTCCAGCGATGTTTAATCATTATGTAATCGATCTGATTTCGGTGTCGTCCATTAGGTGAGATCCAAGTGTACAATCTTCTGGGGTGGTGCCTATACAAAAAAAACTATTACTCTAAACAAAACTTTGAAGGGATCCTAGGGTGACAGAGAATTTCACACAGGAGTTTTCTCGCTTTATAATAATTAACTTTTAAGGGCGCTAGTGATCCAGGGTTAAATAGATAGAGTGGCACATACTTTTGAAACGAGTACCTCAATAAAAAATAAACACTAATTTTATTTGAAGCGTTATCGAGCTATTTTCATCTAAATTTTTTCTTTGTAAGTAATATGTAAGTAAATTATTAAAAGAGATCAATAACTATATTATGTTTTTCAGTTTTTATCAGATGCCCTCAAAATGTTGCCATACGTGTACATGTACATATAAGTATATTGCTTGTTTTCAACGCCCACTTTCTTCATTATTCACTTTGTTAAGTTTCATTACTGATGTTATATAAGCATTACGTAGACAAGACCTCTTAAAAAACTGTTTATCAAGTCCCCAAAATTTACACAAATTATATAAAAATTCACCAACAAAGCAATTAGTAATGTTAATTAACGATGACGAAATGACATGTTTGTTTAAATAAGGTGTTAAATTTCTTATTGGAATGGATTAAGATGCAATTAAGATAAAACTTTGTGTTCAGTGACGTCAACCTTACTTCGGCGAGTTCAGTAATGTCAACAATATTATTTTCCATAAATATACCCTAATTTAATTTTCATCTTAATTTCGATCTTAACCATTATACTCTAGGACATCAAAATTGTGTGAGACTTATTAATTAACATGTGAAATATAAATCAAAATTCTATATTATAACTTGTTTGCACGTACTTTTAGTTCCCAATTTACGTTGGAATTTAAGGCAGCAATACCAAGTTTATTACTTTCTGTGGTTTTGCAAATTGTGACGGCAAATAAGGGTAGGTTTCACTTAAAATTCATTTGAATAGGGATGTAAACATATTTAAAGAACGCATTTTTTGCGCTTACTTTGAGGTGGTATCACAAATGTAAAGGATTGGAGCCAACACACAAAGAAAAGACGAGGTCAGTACTGTAAGGGCTCTTGTTAACGAACGTGAGCATGCAACAAGTGAGTATATATATATATATATTAATATATATATAATATATATATATATATATTATATATATATTTCACAGAAAGTGATGGAGTCGAAAAAAGTTGGGCAAGAATTAACTAAAAGAAGTTCTTGGCCAAGAACGAAGAAATATTAACAAAAAAAATCGTTCCTAATAAGACGAAACATATGCACTTGTAAGAAGATTAAAAAATGATCATCGGGAACGTTTTTCGAAAGAAATACCACCAAACACTCTGACATACGCATAAGAAACAAGACCCGACACAACCATTACACAAAGGCAAATGGAAACGGCAGAGATAATAGTACTGAAAAGACTTACACCAAACACGCTGAGAGACCGAAAGAGGATTGAAGACATTAGAAGAAAATGTAACGTAGCGTGTATACACGAATGGAAACTAAACAGAACAAAGGATGGAATAACCAAATAAGCAAAATGAGATAGCCCCGTGTGGTCAAAACAGAAAGAGATCACCAATCGGTAGAAGTATCGGACGACCGCGCAAAAATGTAGTGACAACCCTCTATAGAAGGTATACATTCGCCTATGGACAAGCAGAATTAATTATAAAAATAAAGAAGAGAAAATGAACAAGGAGTAAGACTAGAAGGAGGTATATGTCTCTTGCTTTTTATAATGTTTATGGATGAAACAATCAAGAAAGTAAGGCAGTGAGCGAGACCATTATATATAGGTACCATAATCTTTAAATGATTGATATTCATGAATGTGCATTCGATGACGACCTGGCAATAATAGCGATTTACCAGAAAGAAGCTAGAATAGAACCTCAATAAATGGACGGGAACAAATAATACACATAAAGATAAATGGAATTACTATTTAAATGGGAATAAGCCACAATTATAGGTTAAAATACGTTTATTGACGTTTCAATTTTTACTTCGGAAATAGTTCTCAAAATACAAACATTAGTAAATTGACTAATATATAATATAATAATTCACTAAATGACTAATAAAGTGAAAAAACTTTATTGGTTAGAACACTTTGACAGAATAAACAGCATAATAACTTTTAATAGTTAAAAAAAGAAAAAGTGAAAGATCTTAAGATCTTTGTGACAACGCTGTTGGGAAGGTATGGATGCTAAAGATAGAAAACATGGTATTAAGCGAATAAAATGGCGAAGAACGTAAAAAAGGACTGGTATTTTTTTGTAAATATATATATATATTATATATATATATATATATATATATATATATATATATATTACAGAGAAATAATTTATACATTCATAACTTTTTAAGTTTAGTTTTTCTACAATGCAGTAGTTTCACTTTGTTAAAAATATAAGTCAGGCTTTTTCTACTTTTAATAAGGGACCGAATTGCTATATTCGTGTGCTACTTTTTATGTGTTGGTTTTCCGCTGTAATTTCTTGCATAACACTATTTATCCTTATAAAAAAGTTTAAAGAATTTTTTAATGTTTATCGGTGTTTTTAGTTCTTTTCGCATACGCTTTACAATTTGTCACATGATACAATGCGATATTACGATAAGCATGTGGCGATAGTAGCTTATCTACAAAATATAACCGACGATCGGCAGCAATCTGTTGTAACAACAATAATTGAGACAGCTGACCGCTGGATTGGACTACCAAGAGAGAGGAAAATTCTATAAAAAATCTAAAAATCATATCTCAAACAGAACAATCAAATAATCATCAATCCACTAGACAAGGCTGAAATCTTCAAAAACATACTTCAAAAAACCTTCATAATACATTAAAACCCCAACTTCAGACAAATATTCCAAAGATTTCAAAATTCTAACTTCAACAAAGACCAAGCGAAACATTCAACGTCTTCTGGCACGACCAGAACCACAAAGAAATCCCAAATATCACGAGATACTGACCTTAATAGACTTGAACACCATTAACAGACTGTAGCCTAGGCTAAAATACAGCCACTGGCCTAGAAGGCATACGCAGAAGATGCCTAAAAAACTTCCTGAAGTTATATTTCCACTGATAGCAGAAACTGTCAATGCCTACCTCCAGCTGGAATACTTCCCTACCCCTTGGAAAATATCCAACACAATCATGATCCCGAACCAGGGAAACTACAAAACAATAGTAAATTCTACAGACCTATTTCACTACTAAACACTCTAGGCAAGATTTATGTGCCAAAAGGAAAAGTCTTAGAAACATTCAACATTCCCCAATGCTTTATTATTTAACAAACATTTAATTAGTACAACAGCCTAAGAGCTGGAATAACGAAACCACATAATGCTCAAAGGAGAAAGACTCAGTTTCAGACTGTCAGTGTGATAGGAAATGGGTGTTAAATTAAAACACTCATTTGGAACTTTGACCTTTGAAACCACTCTACACAGGGTAATAAACAGCCAAACTTCTAAAGGTACCAAGTGGTAAATTCGGGAATCCCATTCAAGATACTCTCCTACACACATATAAAACTTTCTTAAGACCAATACTAAATAAATGACACATAAATGAATTCATCGTCACTGAAAGAAAAATCCTGAGGAGTATCATGGATAAAAACCACGACTATCTGTCAGCGTTTGGTAATATATAGCAAACAAAGCAAACGTTTAGTAATATATAAAATAGCAAACTTAGACTCAATCCATGATAGGATACTAAACCTAAGTAAGAAATACGTTCTCTCCACAATAAATGGCTCAAACGAGAGAGCAACGGAGGTTCTCCTCGACGAGGAAAAGTACTCACCAGAATTCTAAAAAAAACAAAAGTTTTATTCCGGCCTTCTAAGATTCTAAACATAGCAGGCAACAAACTTCCTAATGAACATTGAAACATTTTAGAAACCATCCCAATGAAATATCGCAGGAATAAGCCTGCACTATATAACTGCATAGAATAGACATTAAATGGTAAAAAGTAACATAACCTCTAATAAACCTACAAACCAAACAAATAATAAATTAATAGAAAAAAAAACTATCCACCTGAGCAAGAACTGCGAGCAAACTACCAACCAAAAACCCAGCTTCTAACACGTCTTCCAGCTCTAAACTACAATACCCTTAATCCCCCTATCCAGATTACCCGCAACAAAACAAGGAGTGAAGCATACCTTTAAAGGGGCGAAAACCTATAACGAGGTTATAATGTTAATTATTTAGCTTCTCATCTCAAAACCCTCAACTCAGAAGTTTAAATAGATTAACGAACAATTGTCACTCCCATTGTGCTGTTTAAATATTAGTATTTTATTTCAATATTTATAAATGAATACTGTTTGTAAACAAACATCAATTATGTTATGCAGTGAAAACTTTTTATAATAAAGAAGATCATGTAGGCTTATTTGGCGAGAAAGAGCAATAACCTGTGGTATGGAAATACCGATATAATGTTATGCTTTCGCTAAATATACTAACTTGTTTGGGGACCATACTAGCCAATATGTAAACGAGGGGTTCTGACCGATAGAAAATTGCAAATGTACTAAAATAGAATAATAAATGTAATTCTTTGATTTATAATCATATAATGAAATGTGGGCTTTAAGGTCATACAAAGTCAACACAAATAATGCGTCGGCATAATCAGTCCAGAAAGTGTGAAGATATTAAATACAACCAAATATAGTTAACCTTATAAAATAGGGTCGATTTTCGACAAAAAATCAATTTGCTTATTTTCTGATACTACGATGGACAATAATGAGAGGTATGTCAATGTTTAATTTCAGAATAATAAATATGATTTATATTGAATTTTATGTTTTAAAGAATAAAAAAAATATATTATCAAGAACTCTTTTGTCACCACAATGTTTATATTGGAAACGTTATACAAAGGTCAAAGAAATTTCGAGTATATATACAAGAAACATCATGAGACTCGCCTGAAGAATGATCAAGGAAAATAAGTTCATACCCAGGAAGAACTAGCTAAAATCTGGGAAAACTATGCTTCGTCCCTCTTTGTGGATAATAGACCGAATCTGCCAACTACTAACTTACCCACGGAAAGTTTAAGCGGCGCTCCCATTATTCGCCCCGATGTAAAATACGCTATAAAAAGTAGAAAAACTAGGCAAGGCCCCTGGACCGGATGGAATTACTACGGAAGTCAAAAAACTGTTGGAAGATGATAACATCGACATACTGGTAACAATTTTCATTGCCATGTATAACACCGGCCACGTTCCAATGGATTGGCTTTATTCAACCTTTATAATGATCCCTACATCACAAATAGCGACAAAATGCAAAGGCCACAGACTGATAAGTTAAATGAGGCATTTGCTTAGGGTATTTCTTCGCATCCTTGACACAAGAATGTTCAGAAAGCTGGAAGATCTAAGCGGTGAGACACAATTTGGTTTCAAGAGAGGACTGGGTACACATGACGCAATGCTAAAAACGCTACACAACGTCTAACATTGACGAGAAAGATAAGAGTTATCCATAATCTCTATTGGAATTAAAAAGCACGAGTGAGACCGAACAAATCAACCAACACAAAGAATTTGAAATTTTAAGAGGGGTGCGACAGGGGTCTATTTTGTCTCCTATGCTTTTCAATCTCTATGTGGAGAACATTTTTGCAGGAGAAGTGGAAAGCTATGAGTGTGAAATAAAGGTCAACGGTTTCCTGATCAAAAACATTCGTTACGCCGACGACACCGCGATAATAACAGACAACGAACATTATATGCAGTTGATGTTAAATAAACTAACACCGTAGAAAAATATATGGCTTGAAGATAAATGCTGGAAAAACTAATTGCCTGACAATAAGAAAAAACGCACTTTTAAGAATATAACTGCAAAAAGATAATGCCCCAATCGATCAAGTGAAAACATTTAAATACTTCGGAATGATAATGAATGACCAATTGAATCCTCAACAAGAAATAAAAAGCCGTACCGAAAAAGCAAGACAAGCTGTTATCAAATTTAAACCGCTACTATGTAACCGCAATCTTTCCTTTAATCTCCGCTACAGGATGGTTAAATGTTGTGTGTGGTCCATATTGTTATACGTCATGGAAACATAGACGTTAAAAGTACCTTCCATAAATAAGTTGAAGGCCTTCGAAATGTGGACGTTGCGAAGAATGTTCCGCATACCATGGACAGATAGGGTGAGAAACGAGCAAGTCTTAAGAACAGCAAATACTGAGAGAGAATTACTCAATTTGATCAAGGTACGAAAAATTGGATACCTCGGCCATATTCTGAAAGGAAAAAAATACGCAGTCCCTCAACTAATCATCCAGGGACAGATTGAAGGCAAGAGAGGAGTAGGTCGCAAACAAATGTCGTGGCTACGGAAAATAAAGAATTGGACAGGCATAAATATCACTGGCGATCTTTTGCATGCCGCAAAAGACAGACGTCTGGCCTTAAGATAATTCGCCAACGCACTATAGGTGTACGGCACCATAAGACGAGGAAGTTAGTCAGCTGAATAGTGTGGAATCTGTCGACCACCATTATTTTTGTCTTAGCTTTATTGATTTTCATACCAACTTTATTGCTTTCGTACTCAACTCTTCGCAGGAAATTAAATTAGTATGCAATAAAATAAAGATGATTGACTCTGATGAACAACCATAAGATCGATTAACCACTTAGATTATGAGTTTCCATTGCTTAGAAAAAATAATGAAGTTTTCTATCACTGTTTTATTATTTAAGAAGCCTTTTTAAAGATTATAAAAAGATGCCACGTAGCCTCACAGGCATAATAATGATAAGGCGGCATCCGAATGATCTGAAGCATGTTAGCTGTAACTGGAGACAAGCTGCACAAGACAGGGGCAAATCGAAAGAGATGAGGGAACCCTATGTCCAGCAGTTAATGCGTACAAGTTGATGATGAAGAAGATGATGATGATCCAAACATTCAGTGACACTATTCTTCTTCTTGATGTGCCTATCCGTTACGAATATTGGCGATCATCATGGCAATCTTTACCTTATCTGCAGCAGCGCGGAAAAGCTGCACAGATGTTGTATTGAACCGATTCTAAGGTTCTTTAACCAAGATGTTCTTCTACCTGGACCTCGTTTTCCAAATATTTTTCCTTGCAGGATGGCTTAAAGGAGAGCATATTTGGATTCATTTTGCATAATATGCCCGAAGAACTGTAACTTTCGAGATTTGATAGTGGTCAGTACCTCTCGGTTCTTATTCATTCTTCTGAGGACCTCTTTATTTGTGACTCAGTCTGCACATATCTTCGTTTAAGGTCCACGATTCAACATCATAAAAAAGGTCAGAGAAGACGTAGCATCGCCAGCATTCTTACTTTTGTATCGAGAGAGAGGTTGTGACTCTTAAGAAGGCCCCATTCGATTGAAGGTGAATCTAGTTTTTCCGATGCTTGCTCTATCTCCTGACTGTTGGTCTATTCTTCATTTATATTATGGTGCCGAGGTAGTTGTATTGCGCCAATCTTTCTACAGGGCATTGGTTTACACACAATTAACCTTCTGATATCCGTTTCATGTCTAATTATTATAAGCTTTGTCTTCTTAACGTTTATATCGAGTACATATTGTTGACTTTAATACGTGATTTTGTTCATAAGAACTTGTACGGGTTCTAAGTTGTCCGCAAATACTATGGTGTTATCTGCATATGTGATGTTGTTTAGCCGGTAACCATTTAGTAGAACTCTTTTTTCAATTTCATGTAAAGCTTCGATAAATATTCTTTCAGAGTACAGATTGAAGATTAGAAGAGACAAAATAAGCATTGCCTCACTCCACGCATGATTTTCATAATAGTCAGTGTGTTCACCTTCAACTCTGAGATTTGCTGTCTGATTTCAGTAAAAATTTTTAATTATTTTTAGATCTTGGTTGTTAGTTCCTGTTTCTTTTAATATTTGCATCATCTTGGAATGCTGTATTCGATCAAACGCTTTCTCGTAATCAACCAGACATATGTCGCAGTTGACGTGTGCGTTTCTGGAATAAGACTTGTACTAAGAACAAAACCTCTCTAGTACCAACAGCATTTGTGAACCCGAACTGGTTGGACTTTCACATAGCTTGTAGATTCTCTTATGAATTATCTTTAGGAACAATTTTAGGAGATGACTCATGAGGCTTATAGTATGCTATAGTAATAAATGCTATAGATTCGTTGTCTATTGGTTTGAGTATTTCTGCTTGTATATTATCAGGGCTTGTCGCTTTGTCATCCTTTAACTGTGTTATTCTGAAATAAACTTCCTGCTGTAATATTCTAAATTTATCATTTACCTCTTCTTCTTGCTCAAAGTGACACTATGGGAGGTGTAAAATATTAAGCTGAAATCAGCTAAATGACCATAGGAGTTAAAGAATAAAAAAAACAACAATAGAAAAGCGCTTTTTGCAGATGCAGTAGACCAAAGATAGTATCTCTAAAAAAACATAAACAACAGATCTCATCTATTTTCAATGAAAAATATAAAAATATTCCATTTACTGTCTAGATTGACATACATACTTAATACATACTAAAAACGAACAATTTTTAAAGGAAAAAACCTTGAAGTAAATTTTAATCTACACCTGCCTTTTTTTGATCGTTTTATTCCACAAATTAACAATTTATTAACCAAAAAAATATTAATTATGGGAAAACCCCACGAAAATTGATTAAATTTGATCTTATAATGTCATATTGTTGACAACATTATTACTTTTTTTAAGTTCTACTTTGTGTCGTTTGTTTCTCGTTGGGTCGTAAATTTACACTTGTATATAAAATAAAATAATAATCATGAATTAATTTGAATAATTGAATGATGCTGATTCACTACCTTTTATAAATTACAAATTACCATTAAGCAGCTTCTTGTGGTTAGTCAAACACAAGATGAGAATTATTTACAGTAAAAATCGAAATATACAAATTTTTTAAGCTGGTAGTAAAAATGCTATTAAGTTTTAATTGGCCAGAAAAAATCATTTGTTTGGTTGGTTTAGTATTACATTAACATAGCTTTTTATTTTCCTGTTTGGTAAATTTTTTAAATATCAAGTAATTTTTAGAATATAAATAATCATGTTTATAGAGAGTAAAAACGAAAATAGTAATCCTAATGAACATCATAAAAAAAGTAAAAACAATAATAAAGAACATATCTGTAACATTAGAACTTTATAAGACTCCTTAATTACCGTCTTCATATAAATAAACGCAAATAAACCCAGGTCAGAAAAAATGATAAAATTACATCAAAACAATTTAGATTCTTTAGGATAAACCCTGGATTTTTTGTGAAGAAATAAAAAAAATTAAAATATTTTATGCTTTCCAGAGACTGTCTAATCACTATTGAAACACAAGAATAATTAAATCATTTTACTTTCACTTTCTTAATTGAAGTAATATAAAAGAAAATTGATTTTGAGAAGGCATTTGACAAAGTACAGCATAATCGACTTTATTAAATAAAAACATAAACAGTAGAGACATTAGAATCATCTGTAACCTCTATTGGAATCAAACAGCAAAAGTGAAAGTTGAAAACGAACTGACCAAGGATATCAAGATTCGCCGTGGGGTCCGCCAAGGGTGTATTTTATCACCCTTGTTATTCAATTTATACAGTGAAGCCATCTCAGAATTAGCGCTTGCCGAGATCAGTGAGGGCCTTATAATAAACGGTGAGCCACTTAATACCATAAGATATGCTGACGACACCGTCCTTCTGACAGGAACACTAGAAAATTGCAACACCTTGCTGAACAACAAAATATATATTGCAACGATTATGGACTAAAAACCAATTTGAAGAAAACCAAGTTCATGGTATTTACAAAAGCACAAACATCAAAGTTAAGCTATTACTAGATAATACAGAAATTGAACAAATATATTCGTACAAATACCTTGGAGCATGGATCACAGAAGATACTGATCAGACAAAGAAATATGATGCCACATTAAATTGCGCGGTCAACTTTTAATAGAATGAGAAAACTTTTTTGTAATCGCGATATCAATATATCGCTCCGGATAAGAATGCTTCGATGTTATATTTTCTCTATTCTTTTGTATGGTAGTTGAAGCTTGGACACTTAAAAATCCAACATTAAAAACCTAGAAGCATTCGAAATCTGGTGTTACCGACGTATTTTGAAAATATCATGGATGGATCGCAAACAAACGAACAAGTTCTCGAACAACTAGGAAAACAATGCCAAGTTTTAAATTCCATAAAAATCAGGAAATTGGAATACTTGGGGCACATAATGAGAGGTGAAAGTACGAACTACTAAGGAATATAATGCAGGGTAAAATCAAAGGTAGAAGAAGCGTAGGAAGACGTAAAATCTTGTGGCTACGCAATCTCCGTGAATGGTTTGGATGCAGTTCAATTGAACTATTCAGGCGAGTAACCAATAAAATTATAATTTCTAGAATGATTTCCAATCTCCGATAGGAGTGCTATTTTTATAAAAAGCCAGAAACATAGTTCAAAATATTGTATCTTAATTTAACAACAAAATGGTCTTTCTAACTAAAAGCTAACAACTTTTGATTATAGAACTCATATTCATTCTTAGTCAGGTATTTCAATTTCACTCATTTTGGTAACTACATCCACAACATAGTTTAGCGAGTTTGCTTTACTAATTTATGGGATGTTGTGTTGGAAGGTCTTCAACTTGAAGAATGGCACACATTGTTTGCCTGAGTGATTTCTGTAACGAAGGTATTTAGAGTCTCTCTCACATAGTGGTTCAATTAAAAGTCACTCCCAAAGACTTCAGAAATGATGTTCTATTATTAGATGCATTTTATTTTCAATGGGGATTTGCGATAAAAAATTGCACCGTTGCATTTATACCACTTTCGTCAAGCATGTTAAAAAATCTTAGTGGATACAAGTAACCTTGCAACATTTATATCTGGGTCATGATCTATTTCACTATCATTTTGTTCACTTTCATCAGTATCGGTATTGGAGTTTTGTTCTTCAACATAATCCTCCTCAGATTCGGAATCGGTACACAAAGAGATTTTGACCGTCATCCTCGTTGTTTTCATTAGCAAATAAATTTTCAGCTTATCTTTACACTTCAGCTTGGGTCAACGAACGACGTTTTTCAAAATTTTCTTCTTCAAAAAGAAAATCATTATAAGAAAATTAATAAAATATCGCAAACTAGCGTGATTGGAAATATTGCTCGAGTGAAACCTCAACTACATATCCATCCTTGACAGACTACAGATTCAATTTACATGAAGCGACATTAGCATTGAAATGCGGTTGCGCATGCTACATTCAGTTAAGTGTCTGGATGAATATCTCACATCCAAGTAAGAGCTTCTGGGGTAAAGAATACACTACAGGAGCTCCGGTTACAGATCAAGTAAAAGGATTTGGAACTAAAGTAAACAAACAATCCGTCAATACTGTTGAAAAAAAACAGCAGATGGGAGGAACTAGACATTTAGGAGCATGCAACAACAAACAACTAGGTGAACAATATGGAAAACGGATACATCGAGGAAAGAAACAAGAATCACAAAACGACATATTGACATGCTGCCAAGGTTGCTGAAAGGGAATCATAGAACTGGGTTGCATAGAACTGGAGTACCGAAATAAGGAATTCGCAGTACCTCGCTTGGTAGAGGAAGTGAAAATATCTATAAAGAAAAACTAGAAAACCACAAATCCCAAGACAGTGATGGTGTCTCAGCGAGTTATTTAAACAGAGCGGACAGCAGATCGTCAGTTTTGTGCTAAAAATGATTTGTAAAATTTGGTCTGGGGAGCCTAAAGAATAGAGCATATACTTGTTGCTGTTCAACCAACTAGAATGCAATAATCACCGTCTAGTAACTCTCCTAGATACCGCAGACAAGATATTTTTAAACATCTTGCATGAGAGATTGAAGAATGATACCAAAGCGTTTTCCTAAGATATTACATACAAGGCAGGTTTCGGGCGAGAATGTTTATGTTATATCAAAATTTTCATGCTACGCCAAATTTTTAAAACAGCGCATGGGTTTAATATGTACCATCTGTTTGTCGATTTTAAAGGAGCATATGACAGTGTCATAATACCAAGTTTGTACAACACTATGAATAAGTTACTAATTCCAAAAAAAACTTATATGCATGATAATTGTCACAATGACTAAGATGCTGTCGGCAATCAAAATTCAAAACAACGCCGCATCAACCCCATTTAAAATACACCGGAGCTTAAGGCAAGGAGAGGCGCTAGCGTGTCAGCTTTTAAACATAGCCTTAAAAAAGACATTCGAGGTGCTAAATTGGAAGGAAGCCTTTACTAAACTCATGGAAGGAAGAAATATCAAAAAAACCTCACTGACCTCTGCGAAAAGTTAGCTAAGACTTCCCCTTAATGGACGGAAGGGCCAAAGAAACTAGTCCTAAGGATTGCAATTCTCAACGTTGGAAGTATAATAGAAAAGGATAACTCGTCGATATTATTCAGAAGAGAAGTATTGGTGGACTTTGTGTACAAGAAACTCGTTGGAAAGGTAATAAATCAAGAGATCTTGGAGATAGATGCAAGTTAATATATAGGAGTGCAAACAGTCATAGCAGAAATAGAGTAACCAGAAGAAGTGATAGAATATTGAGTTTCCAACTAAATACAAGCAACACCAAAGCCAGCTAAAAGAGGTTAATAATTATTGTAAAGTGATCAAGGGTGAGTGCATAGCTAGTCAACATCAACCATAGATAGTGGATACGGAGATAAATGTAGGGTGAAAAGGAAAACAAGTAGGACAACAGGAAGTAAAGTTGTGAAAGGTGAAGGATAAGAATTTGGCAACAGTCTTTAAAAGTCAAGAGCTGGAAGAGTTTTAGGAAAAATATGCGGAAAAGTGGATAAGGAGAAACTGGTAGAAGCCAACAGCAAAGTTGTAATACGAGTGAAAGAGGAAGTGCTAGGAATAACATCTGGTAAAGGGGCTGCTAGGGACAAAAAAACTTGCTGGTGGAACGATGAAGTGCAACAGAAGGTTAAAAAGAAGAGAGAGTCTACAAAGAGGTATAACAGGTCTAAAAGGGAGACAGATAACGATATATACAAGATAGCAAAGAGGGAAGCAAAGCACGCTGTAGCTACTAAGAAAAGATCGCCTACATAGCTGTATACAGCGCTGCAAACATCCGAACGTATGGAAAGGTTATAAAGTATAGCTAAAGCAAGGACCAAGTCATCAAAGGACTTAACTCACGTACAGCAGAGTGAGTGACGTCACACTATGGCAAGAGTTCTTGCCATAGTGGGACGTCACTTGCGCAGAAGGTGTTTGCTTTAACGATTCGGTTTAAGGCGTCTATAAGTTTTACTGGTCTAAGGATTTAATAGTAACAAACGATGGACTCATTGAATTATCGAACTGCTGACAATCTGGTATAGTAACTAGTTATGGAAATTGTGGATGAAGTCCTGAAGAATCGAAACATTTTTCCAAAAATACCTGCCTTTCAGGTCTTCAATAAAACCTTCTTAGACATTCATAAGAGCATGAAAACAAAATTTAGACTATTTATTTGTAACTAAACTCCAAACCTTTCAACTAGTTATGTTATTGGCACCATTGCAATCGTACACGCCTTAGGAAATGGCAAGATGAGACGCTATGGATACGACGTATGAAGAGCTGGCCTTAGTGCAAACTGATGGGGTAGTGTAGTGTATAGTGTCCTTGTATAGTAGCCTTGCCCTGTAGCAGACAGTCATTCCTGTGCTGCTTACTTGTGGAGAGAAAATTGGTTTCTAAGAGCATTTACTTTTTAGCGGCTTTCCTCGTGCTCCTTAGTTCCGTAAAATGCATTTACATTGGATTTACTTCTACCAATCAATTCTGCGGCTCTTTTAGCTTTATAATCTTTGCCCACTTAGAAGGCAAGCTAACTAATAATGTGAATATTATCAAAACATTTCTATTATACAGAATAAAATTAACACCATATATTGGTAAACAAACTAGCACAAGTGGAATTTTCTATTGTTAATTACTTTATTAAGACAGATTATTGACAAAATTTTATAGATTCCGTATTTTCACAGTCCATTGTGGAATGTATAAACCAAAACTTATATATTTTAAAGATTATTATTATTCTGAGCTACCTATTTAAAACCGCTGTTTTCACAACCGAACACAATTTTTACAGAAAAACTAATTACATATCTTGCAATTTAATTTGACGATTGGCAATTATGCATATTTTGCTTTGTTGACTTTATACCAAATGTTGCAATATTTATTCGCAATTCGGCAACCAGCTTAAGCAAAAAATTGTTGTTCCATAGCTCACTATTTGTTTCCTTGTTATGATTATTGTTGCGAATCTAACAACCATGCTGGAAATTAGTGCAATCCTTACTGTTTATTCTTATACAGAAGTAATAAAAAGTGGTCGTTTGCAAATACAATCTAGTCTTATTAGACTAATTAGTCATTTTTAATTATTAGGAAACAAATTATATTTTTTTCGGGAAGCTTTAATTTGTTTATTAAGATATAATTAAAAAACATGCTATTCTGTTGACTAAGTTTAGCGGTAATGGCACAAATTACATAAGTGTCTTTTGTATAGTAGCATTTTAACCAGTATAATTACATTGTTATAATTTACTAAACATTTCTTTCGATATCCACTTGTAATCGCCATTTTGACTAATAGCTCAGTCTGGTTAAAAAAAAAGGACGAAAATTTTTTCCCAGATATCTGAAGTTTTCAAAACATAGATGGGGATTACTAGATGACGAGTAGATAAAAGAGTACTCGTATTTTTACCTTGCGTTTTTTTAACAATAATTTATGTTCTCAATTTGATTTTTTGTCTAATTAAAATTGATGAATAATTTAAGGAGATATTTGCAAAAAAATAGTTTTTTGTACTAATTTATAAATATTAATAATTTTTTGATTAACAAAATAAAATGTTATTAATACATTTGAACAGTGAGGAATTACCGTCTTTTAAATTTTTGCGAAATTTCTTCACGATCGGTCAAACAATTTAAGTTAGTTAATTTATTTATCCCTGAGGCTAAATATTGAAACTATTGAATTTGCACTATTAATGATGCTAGACATAGTTAGCAAATTTTATAGGATTCTTAAAGACTTAGACTATCTAAGAAGTTAAATGCATATTGCATTTTCATCGAAATTAATTACAAAATAAGCATTTGAAAATGGTATGTTTTTTACTTATAAACAATTATCTACAATTTTTCAAGCTACAAACTTGTACGTACAACCATTGGATAGCTGGTAAAACACACATTTAAAAAATTCCTTCTATGACCAATAGGAACGAAGTTAGGGACTATTTTGACGAAATTTTGGAGCGTGGCAGCTGCTACTCATCCCGCCTGTTTTACGCATAGTAAGATATATTACCGGTTTTCTATTATACAGACGACCTTTCTCCTATTCTTCCTTCCTATTTAAAGTTCTGATTTCGAAAAAGAAATGAAGCTGAATTAGTTATTTCCTCCACTTTCCTATGTCGATCTTTCGAAAGTACCTGTGTTTCGAAGAGCTGTAGGTTTTGAAAAATTGGATGAATTTTATAGTTATAAGTTTCAATATAAAGTTTAGATTTCCTTTCAATTTTGTGCAAATTTTACTTTTTAATGTTTTATAAACAATGGAGATATGATTTTTTTAAAATACCCTAGTCCCTAACTTCGTTTCTATTGGTCATAGAAGGTTTTTTTAATGCGAGTTTTTTTACCAGCTATCCAATGGTTGTACGTACAAATCTTAACTTGAAAAATATAGATAATTGTTTATAAGTAAAAAACATACCATTTTCAAACGCTTATTTTGTAATTAATTTCGATGAAAACACCATATGCATTTAACTTCTGAGATAGTTTAAGTTTTAAAGAATCCTATGAAATTTACTAAATATGTCTAGCATCATTAATCATTCAATAGTTTAAATATTTAGCCTCAGGGATAAATAAATTAAATAACTTTTATACTATTTGACCGATCAAGAGGAAATTTCGAACAAATTTAAAAGACTATAATTCCTTGATGTTCAAATGTATTAATAACATTTTATTTTGCTAATAAAAAAATAATAAAATTTATAAATTAGTGCAAAACAACTGCTTTTTTGCAAATATCTCCGTAAATTATTTATCAATTTTAATTTAAAAACGGGAAAATAAAGATATTCTTGATATAAAAAAATGATTTAAATATTGTTTATGTAAAATATAAGGAAAAAACTTATAGACAAAAAATCAAATTGTGACCATAAATTATTGTTTAAAAAAAAACCCAAGGTAAAAATACGAGTACTTTTTCATCTATTCGTCATCTAGTAACCCCCACCTATGTCTTAAAAATTTCAGATATCTGCGAAAAATTTTGCCGTGAAATCGATGATTTTTGCATTACCAGACTGGGCTATAAACAAAAACAATTGAGAAAATTAAAAAAATAATTTGACTCAAAAGATTAAGATAATGTCAGACTTCTTTTAGCCTCATAATCCCTAACGTATCATAAAATGACTGTCTTCTACAATAATTTACCGTAAGCATAAACTTTGTTGTCTACATATATCTACAGAAATAACGGTTTATTTCATCGATATTATTCACTGAGAAATAAGTTTATTAAAAGTTGTTGAATGTATATCACACACAAATCACACAATATTCTTAAGTAAATTTAAGTTTTTCAGTGCAGCCAAACAACTATTGGACTATGTTATGGACCAATAATACTACAATACACATTTAATTTGTGTACTAGTAAATTGTAAGGATACTTAAATATGTATTCTTTATACCCCATAAACTGCTTTCTTTGTATTCTACTTTGCATATAAGACAAATTTTCTAATAATACTACAAAGAAAAATCAGGGTCCTGATCACATATCTACCTCATGCTTCTACAAAATATAACGAGCTCTTATTATCACAATAACGCTGATAAGGATGATATATTTATTAGTTTCTTAAAACATTTACATGAATAAATGTAAATTAAAACATGTTTACAGAACATAAATATAATAACAACACAGCTACTTAATATCTACAAATCCTTAATCCGCAGTAAATTAGATTATGGATCAATTGTATGTAATTCAGCTAAGGACTCAACATTAAAAAAATTAGATATTGTAAAAAATACCGCACTAAGACTAGCTCTATGAGCCTACAAAACCAGTCCAGTTGAAAGTTTTATGTCGAATCAAATGAATCTCCACTGTCTATTAGAAGATTACGTCTCAGTTTACAATACGCAAGCAAGCTGTCAACTTAACCAAACAACCCGGCCGATCCCTATGCTTTTTTCACACATTACCATTCTAATTACAATCAAAATCTTAATCTTCGACCATCATTTAGCAAAAGAATTAGCAACTTCACATTTCCGGGTATTATACATACCAATATTGATTATGCTCCCCTTGGACTACAAATTTTATATTGTAACACAGATCTGTCAACTTATATATATGAAGGGGTATTGTAACAATACCCCTTCATCTCTTTTTCTCCAATACTTCTACAATATTAAAAATAAATATTCATTCTGTCAACTAGTTTATACCGATGCATAAACACTCGAATTGAAAACAGTAGGATCTGCCATTGTCAAGAGGATTCTGTGCTCAAATTTCCACTACCTAAGGACTACTTAATATATTCTGCTGAAGTTTTTGCGATATCCAAGACAGTACAACAAACTCTTAATCGACCTGAAGACATGACAGTAATATTGACAGATTTCTTAAGTGCAATACAGTGAATTCAGAAAATATATTCTAATCATTTGATTTTAGAACAGATTAAAAAATACCTTGTGACTCTACAAAATAATCATAAACAACTAAATATTGTGCGGATACCATCTCATGTGGGGATACCAGGAACTGAGATAGCTGATCAAATGGCCAAAGAAGCTTGTAAAATGGAGAGATCCGATGATAGAACTAACCAAACTCCTCACTCAGATATGAAAAAATGCATCAATGAGTATACAATAAACTGGTTACGAAGATAAGAACTCTTACCAAATAATAAATTGCGGCAAGCAATCCCAGATCTATCAGCGAAAACACCAATTTTAGTAAAGGGAAGGGACCAGGTTTTACTACATCGTATCCGAATGGGACATACCAGACTGACGCGGGAACACCTACTAAGGAAGGAACCTCCTAAAATATGCTACACCTGTGACACCAATATAACTGTAAGCCACATTGTTATAGACTGTCCATTATATCAAATGGAAAGACAACCTACTGGACTACCAAGTGATACAAAGTGCTTATACAGATTGTGACAAAATCATTAGGTTTTTAAAGAAAACGAAATTGTATAATCAAATATAGGTGATACTTCAAGAAAAATTCTAAATTGTAATCAACTTTCTAAAAACTTTATAGTTTATATTTTATATTAATCATTATAATATATTATAGTCTATATTATACCACCGTTAATAACCTTCTATGGTTGATGCGGGTTATTCCCAATAAAAAACTTTACGATCGCTTTTCAAACTGAATAATTTCTGATTCTTTCACTATTTGGATACTGAATATGACTCATTTTATTTCAACAATACCCAAAATATCGATAGCCCCTTCTAAATGTTACTCTGGTATATCCGTTTCAGGCCTATTACACTTCGCCGCTAATGTGAACTCTTGTAACGTAATTGGTAACATCGATTTTTTTTAAATGAATATTTTTAATTGAGATTTTAATGTGGCTAAATATTTACTATAGCTGTATTTAAATAATTATATAGTAAAAAAGTAACTCTTAAATACTTTTATCTTTTCAGGGTAGGTATTGTTTTTTTCTGGCCTTTCTGGTTGTGTTAGTACTAAAGAATTGAGGTTTATTTCGTAACGTTCCAATAACACTGAAACGATGTTCACGTAAAAGTAACAGCGCAAACTGAACGCTTGTGAAAAAATTGTACATGGTAACATTATTTTTTATTCCCAAATCAGTTCAGAGTTCCTCCATTTTTGATGAATAATACATCTTTTTATCATATTATGCTATAAACTTTTCATTTATGATAATAATAATACCTTATGACATCTTTGACAGAAAGATCTTTTCGGACAGGTTCCAGCGCAAATTGCATCTTTAACCTTGTTTCAAGTAGCTAGTGTCGATTCACACTACCCCATGCAAGCAAGCAATTTAATTAAGCCCAGACTGTGCGACATTTTCACCCCTTGCAATTACGTTTGGATGTAACAATTCATTGAAGAGTCCTCTATGCTGCACCTATCTGGAGAACTGCAGTTTTAACAAAGGCGTACAGAAAGCAGCTCACTCGAGCAGATAGGAAGAGTCTATTGAGGCCTTGTGAGTTATCACCGGGTGTATTCCGATCCACGTGCTAGCGAAGGCAAGGGGAAGACTATACGAGAGAAGAAATGCAAATTCAGCAACAGAAGGTTTAAAAAAAGAAGAAAGGGAGAGGTCCATAATGGTGTGGCGAGGAATAGGACGAGATGAGAAGGGTGGCGCAGTGGACAAAGTCGTTGATTTCTAATCTGAGAAGATGAATGGATTACGGGCACCAGAGTTTAGATTACTTGCTGACGAAGATGCTCACAGAACATGACTGCTTCAGGGCATACCTTTACCAATTAGGAAAGGCAGAAAATGGCAAATGCCTGTATTGTAAAATGTCGGATACTGTGTCACCATACTCTATTGGTATGCGGTAGATGTATAGGTGAGAGAATCCTACTTAAAAGAGAGCTAGGAAATAGGGTGCAATCAGTCACGGAACTGGTGGAGATGCTTAGGTCGTCAGATCGATGGAGAACTAGCAGTTTAAAGATATATAGTATAAAGATATGTTAGGAGAACATTGAATAGAAAGCAACAGGAAGAAAGACGACCCGAAGGAAGGTATGATGTCCAGGAGCAAGCAAGAAGAAAAGGCAGAATGATAAGGGGTGAAATTGAACATGAACAGAGAGGAGAGAAGAATTCTATCGTAGTGAGAAAGTGCTAGAATGCGCGAAAATTGTGCGTGACAGAGATCGGGTAAATGCCATGCCGATGTTGAGCCCTAATCAGGGCGATCCGGCCGGTAATTCACCGCTCAGGAGGGTGTTTTTTAGCAGATAGGTCTCTAGCATTGACAGCGATGGTGTCCGAAAAACTCTTGCGCGCGGCCTCGGATATCATCGTGGTCACGCTGGAGGAGTCCTGCATAACCGAGGCGGTTCTGTCCACCTTCTAGGACCGAGGTATGTTAAAACATTTGGATCACTCCCCCTCATAAGAAGAAAAAAAAGAGCTATTCACGTAATACGCCAAATCTGCTGCAAATGTAACTGATCGAAGGTTAGTACAATATACACATATAAATTAATTGTGGGAGAGTTGAAAACAAATAAGAATGTAATATAAACAATTTTTTTTTAGATAACATATTGTACTTACATATATCCCGCCAAAATATTAAGTAACGTTGATTTTCCTGCACCAGAAGGACCAAGAATGGCAGTTAACTCTCCAGATCTAAACTTTCCATTGATCGATTTTAATAATTGCCTCCATCCTACGAAAAATGTATTTAAAATTAATATCTTACGCCAACTAATGTATATTGTAAAGACTAATATAATTTTTAAAAATCTTGTTTTAATGTATAGTCTAACAAGCAGTCTAATAGACCCATTCAGATTTAGCTCAGCATGCTGATATTATTAGAGTTGTAAAATTACATAAACAAGGGATTATTCAATAAAACAGGTAGATCGCTTATTTATGTAATTTCACCTCTCGAAACAATAGCACCCGCTAAGCTGAATACTCATGACTTTCTTAGATAGCTTGTTAGATTATATGATCTTTATTTTCCTCACAATATAAAGTTTATTATATTTTATAACGGAAAATGTAACTCTGGATAATATTAATAAAGGAAATGTTTAGTCGTATATATACCTAATGCGAGAAATGGAACTATCAAAGCCTATCTTAAGTGCGAGCGCCCACCAAAGTGGCGTGGCAGTGGCAAGTAGCAAGTAGCACGCGTCTAGCATAATGTAAACCAATGAAAACGAATTATTCAGTTTACACCAAAATGACAGTAACGTCATTCATTCTAATCATTCGTTTGGATTGGTTACATTATGCTAGACGCGTGCTACTTGCTACTTGCCACTGCCACGCCACTTTGGTGGGCGCTCGCCCTAAGGCTGATTTAAATAGAAGATGTTCATTAGTGTGGGCAGCATTTGGAAGATTACAAACAGTATTTAAATCAAACTTACCAAATGCTTTAAAGACCAAAACTTTCGATCAGTACGTGTTGCTGGTTCTGACATATGGAACTGAAACATAGGCATTTAAATACAACATATTCCACAAATTTCCAAGTGACTTAGAGCTATAGAATGAAGAATACTCAGCGTTGATCTCAACGATATAAACCAAGAATTATCCGAGAAGCCATAGAAATTAAAAAGAGGCCGAATTGTCTCAATAAAAGCAATTATGGCATATAGTTACCTTCGACATGGAGGCCCCATCATTAATGCTATATCCCCCATGCTAACCTCTACCCAAACCACGTTATTAACGACTATATAAATTAACAGTCCAGCAGTGTCTGGGGATCTGGAGAGTGAGACCTCAGAAGCTTCAAAGAATAAATCAAATAGTATGTCAAAAGCTTGGCACAATGATAATCGACGCCGTTCAACTCGGTAGCCTGTTGATCT